>SJXQ01010469.1:213428-320297 GCA_006408695.1 Aepyceros melampus
AAAAAAATTTTTATTTTTCAGTCCTCAATTAGTCCTTTTTCATTTTTATAACCTACTATTACCTTGCCCCTAAAAAACCCTATGTTTAAAGCAAACTTCATATATTTTTTATAATTTTGTGATTTTTTTAACAGTGTATTTTTGAGAGTCTAACCTCTACTCTAGATTTTTAATCTTTGATTTTTGATATTTGTTATCAGTTTTGTACCTTTAAGAATCCAATCTTCAGTACTCATTTTTATTTAGGAGTGTGATTACTGGCTTGATTGCTCTCTCCCCCTTTTGACTTTCCTTTTTCTCCCCTAGGTCACCTCTATCTCCTTCCTTCCCCTTCCCTTCTCTACCCAAGTCTGTGAATCTCTTTCTGTGTTCCAGGCTGTGGAGAACACTTAGAGAACTGATTACTGGCTAGATCTGTCTCTCTCCTTTTGATTCCCCCTTTTCTCTTCTTGGTCACCTCTATCTCCCCCCTCCCTCTTCTCTTCTCCATGTAACTCTGTGAACCTCTCTGGGTGTCCCTCACTGTGGAGAATCTTTTCGCCATTAACCTAAATGTTTCTCATCAGTGCTGTATGGATGAAGAAGTCTTGAGGCTACTGTAAGAATAAGATTGAAAACCGGAGGCAGAAGGCTTAAGTCCCAAACCTGAGAACACCAGAGAGCTCCTGAGTCCAGGGAACATCAACCAATAAGAGCTCAGCCCAAAGCCTCCATACCTACACTGAACCAAGCACCAAGAAGAGCCAACAAGTTCCAGAGAAAGACATAGCATGCAAATTCTCCACCAACACAGAAACATAGCCCTGAGCTTCAATATACAGGCTGCCCAAAGTTACACCAAACCCACAGACATCTCAAAACTCACTAGTGGACACTTCATTGAACTCCAGAGAGAAGAAATCCAGCTCCACCCACCAGAACACCAATGCAAGCTTCCCTAACCAGGAAACCTTGACAAGCCACTCATCCAACCCCACCCACAAGGAGGAACCTCCACAATAAAGAGGAACCACAAACTGCCAGGATACAGAAAGGCCACCCCAAACACAGCATCTAAATAAGGCGAAAAGGCAGAGAAATACTCAGCAGGTAAAGGAACATGATAAAAGCCCACCAAACCAAACAAAAGAGGAGGAAATAGGGAGTCTACCTGAAAAAGAATTCAGAATAATGATAGTAAAGATGATCCAAAATCTTGAAAACAAAATCGTGTTACAGATAAATAGATTAGAGACAAGAATTGAGAAGATGCAAGAAATGTTTAACAAAGACCTAGAAGAAATAAAGAATCAATCAATAATGAATAATGAAAGAACTGAGATAAAAAACTCTGGAGGGAACCAACAGTAGAATGACTGAGGTAGAAGATAGGATAAATGAGGTGGAAGAGAGAATTGTGGAAATAAGTGAAGCAGAGAGGAAATACGTGAAGCAGAGAGGAAAAAAGAATTAAAAGAAATGAGGACAACCTCAGAGACCTCCTGGACAATGTTAAATGCCCCAACATTTGAATCATAGGAGTCCCAGAAGAAGACAAAAAGAAAGGCCATGAGAAAATACTTGAGGAGATAATAGTTGAAAACTTCCCTAAAATGAGGAAGGAAATAATCACCCAAGTCCAAGAAACCCAGAGAGTCCCAAACAGGATAAACCCAAGGTGAAACACCCCAAAACACATATTAAGCAAACTAACAAAGATCAAACACAAAGAACAAATATTAAAAGCATCAAGGGGAAAACAACAAATAACACACAAGGGGATTCCCGTAAGGATAACAGCTGGTCTTTCAATAGAAACTCTTCAGGCTAGAAGGGAATGTCAGGACATACTTAAAGTGATGAAAGAGAAAAACCTACAATCCAGATTACTGTACCCAGCAAGGAGCTCATTCAAATATGAAGGAGAAATCAAAAGCTTTACAGACAAGCCAAAGCTGAGAGAATTCAGCACCACCAAACCAGCTCTTCAACAAATGCTAAAGGATCTTCTCTAGACAGGAAACACAGAAAGGGTGTATAAACTTGAACCCAAAACAACAAATAAATGGCAACAGGATCATCAGTTCAGTTCAGTCAGTTCAGTCGCTCAGTCATCTCTGACTCTTTGCGACCCCATGAATCGAAGCAAGCCAGGCCTCCCTGTCCATCACCATCTCCCGGAGTTCACTCAGACTCATGTCCATTGAGTCAGTGATGCCATCCAGCCATCTCATCCTCTGTCGTCCCCTTCTCCTCCTGCTCCCAGTCCCTCCCAGCATCACAGTCTTTTCCAGCGAGTCAACTCTTCGTATGAGGTGGCCAAAGTACTGGAGTTTCAGTTTTAGCATCATTTCTTCCAAGGAAATCCCAGGGCTGATCTCCTACAGAATGGACTGGTTGGATCTCCTTGCGGTCCAAGGGGCTCTCAAGAGTCTTCTCCAACACCAGAGTTCAAAAGCATCAGTTCTTCGGCACTCGGCTTTTTTCACAGTCCAACTCTCACATCCATACATGGCTACAGGAAAAACCATAGCCTTGAGTAGACAGACCTTCGTTGGCAAAGTAATGTCTCTGCTTTTGAATATACTTATTAATAATTACCTTAAATGTAAATAGGTTGTATGCCCCAACCAAAAGACAAAAGATTGGCTGAATGGATACATAAATAAGACCTCTGTATATGTTGTCTACAAGAGACCAACCTGAAACCAAGGGACACATAAAGACTTAAAGTGAAGGGCTGGAAAAAGATATTTCATGCAAATGGAGACCAAAAACAGGAGTAGCAATACTCATATCAGATAAAATAGACTTTAAAATAAAGGCCATGAAAACAGACAAAGAAGGACACTACATAATGATCAAAAGATCAATCCAAGAAGAAGATTTAACAATTGTAAATATATATGCACCCAACATAGGAGCAACGCAATATGTAAGGCTAATGCTAACAAGTATGCAAGGGGAAATTCACAATAACACAATAATAGTGGTAAACTTTAATACCTCACTCACACCTATGGATAGAGCAACTAAACAGAAAATTAACAAGGAAACACAAACTTTAAAAGATACAATGGACCAGTTAGACCTAACTGATACCTATAGGACATTTCACCCAAAACAATGAATTTCACCTTTTTTCTCAAGTGCACATGGAACATTCTACAGGATAGAGAGACATCTTGGGCCATAAATCTAAACTTGGTAAATTCAAAAAAACCTGAAATCATCCCAAACATCTTTTCTGACCACAATGCAGTAAGATTAGATGTCAATTACAGGGAAAAAAAAACTATTAAAAATTCCAACATATGGAGGCTATACAACACGCTTCTGAGTAACCAACAAATCACAGAAGAAATCTAAATATGCATAGAAATGAATGAAAACACAACAACCCAAAACCTATGGGACACTGTAAAAGCAATGCTAAGGGGAAGGTTCACAGCAATACAGGCTTACCTCAAGAAACAAGAAAAAAGTCAAATAAATAACCAAACCCTAAACCTAAAGCAACTAGAAAAGGAAGAAATGACGAATCCCAGGGTTAGTAGAAGGAAAGAAATCTTAAAAATTAGGGCAGAAATAAATGCAAAAGAAACAAAATGATACATGCCTTCTAATGTTCATAGCCGCACTACTTACAACAACCAGGACATAGAAGCAACCCAAGTGCCCATCAACAGATGATTGGATTAAGAAGATGGGGTATGTACATATACAATGGAATACTTCAGTTAAGTTCCAGCATTCTTGCCTGGAGAATCCCATGCTCACAGGAGCCTAGGCAGCTATAGTCCATGGGTTGCAAAAATGACTGAATTGACTTAGCATGCACATATTAAGCCTCATATGGTTAGTGGCACCATACTGGCTATCTCAGAGTATACTTCATCTTTTTATTTTGCCAACTAGCATTATTATTTTTTCATGGAAAGCATTTTATTTTAAATATAATGGTGTGCACATGTCAATCCCAAACTCCCCATCTATCTGTCCCCCCACTCCTCCCCTCTGGTAACTCTAAGTTTGTTTCTCTAAGTCTACAGGTCTGTTTCAGTCTTGTAAATAAGTTTACCCTTGTAAAATGTTACTGAATAGAGGGGTTTACTTTTATTCATTTTGTTTTATTTTAACTGAATAATTTGAAGAATCAACAGGCAAACTTTTTATGCTTTATTGGAATTTTAGAAGAAGTAGCGTAATCACGATACACCACCTAGTATGAGCGAGTGATTATAGCATCTCCCCAAGCAGTGAGCTAGTTACAATAGAGTCCTAGAACAGCCAGGAGATTATTAAGAGGTGGTGGGACTTTCGAAGATGATACTATAATTCTTGGACTCCACTCCTCACCTCAGAGCTGCTGGGTTGCTTTGGAGGAGAAGGAGTGTCCATGAGGAACCCCTTTAACAAGAGATCTAGGTCCTTGATTTGTAACACTCTGTGTGATCAGAGGATGGGGCCAGGTCAGGGCTCAGTACGGTCTTGGTTTATGTGGAATTCCTCATAGATAATGGGCTCGGTGGAGGGGTGCATGGGCCTCAGGGGAGCGAGAGTGGACCCTCTCTTGGAGAGGGTCCCGAGGTCCAAGTGAGCATATATCACGTCTCCTGCTGCAGAGTCCTGAGAGGAGAGAGGTGAGAATGATGGACTGAAACATGATCTTGGAAGGCTGGGCCACTGGGCATTGGAGCGGCTCAGACTACGGCAAGGGTTTGGGCTGGAGGACTCACCTCGCCGTTCACTGTTCTGTCTTCCATGGGCTCTCCTTCCATGATGGCAACATCTGTGAATGGAAGAGAGTCAAGGCTCTTCAAGGTGGATGCAGTTATTTCAGACCTCTGTTACTTTGATAGTTACATCAAAGTTAGAAAAAGGCAGGGGTGTGCCCCAGGTTGCTGAGCCTGTCTTTTCCACTAAATGAAACAAAACAAAACATTCCATATACAAGGCCAGCCATTCAGGGACTGTCTCAGGAACCTGTGCAAACCCACGGACCCATCCTACATCTTCTGTTGTGAACCAAGCTCTTCTACATATCAGCAGACTCCCAAGATCATGTAGGACAGAAAAATGGATGGCTGTAGTGGAAGGGAAGAATGGGGCTTGGAATGTCCCTGGTGGCCCAGGGATTAAGAGTCCACCTTCCAGTTCAGGAGCATGGGTTCTATCCCTGCTGGGAGAACTGAGATCCCACATGCCTTGAAGCAACGATCCTCAATTCTGCAACTGTTGAGCCCACGAGCTCTGCAGCCTTGAACTGCACCCCAGCTCCACAATGAGGATTCCTCATGCTGCAGCCGAGACATGATGCAGCCAAGAATAAATCAATACATATTTTCATAAAAAGAACAGGGTTCCATGGGTCTCTGGAAGACGTTCCATCAGGGATTACAACAATGGAAAGTTTTTAACCTACAAGAAGTGAAAACGCCATTCTCTGCTAGGAGTCCACCTCCCCCTGGGTCAGATGATGCTGAGCTCGCCTCTTCAGACTTACGATTTTGGGTAGAACACCGGTGACAGACAAGAGCAGTGAGGATGATGCTAGTAGAGGTGAAGGCTATGACAGGCCCAAGGACAATGTACCACGTGCTGGAGTGTTCTTGAGGAAGCTGTGTTTCTGCCAACAAGCAAAAGGAAGGTCTGGGTATTTGTTGCACACGCTGTGCCCCTACATACTGAATTTATTGTATCCTTGTGTCAAAGTGTCAGCATCTCTCAACCTGAGCAGTTATGGTCTCCACTTCCCAGGAGGTACCAAAGCATCCAGGAGAGATGCTAGCAGTGGATGGCGTAAATGGGCCTTGCAAGACCAGCAGATGTCTGAAACAAGGTTCCCCGGGCACAAATGCAGTTTTTATCTGCTGTCCCGTATGACAAGGCATGGTGTTTTTGGTTGAATGTGACCCTTTAATCCATAATACATTTCCCCCTCCATCCACATAGACCTGGAATGGAATCCTCAAGGAGATACGACACTTCTATTTCTGAACTGCGGAATGCTTAGTTTACAAAAGACTAACAGAGAAATAACACATATTTAAGGGGCTCCCTAAAATCCTCGCTTGTCCTGCCATCCATCCCCAAAGATCCTGGTTGAGGGAGGGTAAGCATCTCCCTTAAGCATAGGGTTAGTTCACTCTGACCCACTCTGTTCAATTTAGAAATTCCCAGCACAGAGCATGAAAAGCTCAATGTCCCTTCTGGTACTAGGCAGACCATAGTCTCAAATGCTGACGTGACAGGGACGTTGAGGAGGCCAAGGTCACGGAGCTGGAGGGTAGCAGAGCCAATACTCACACAGGAGCCCTCTATCTTCTCAGAAATTTGCTGAGACAGGAGACTGTCTTGCTTACCTTCTGTGGTGTGTGGATCCATGGTTGATGGGCAAGTACTTATAGTGGATGCTAGGGGAAAAAGCCAGAAGGGATGAAAAAGAACCTTCCTCATACTGACTGAAGGTAGACTGTTGTTTCTGGAAGGTTCACCTCCTGCCTGTCGTTGACTCTGTCATCCCACAGAGCACTGATGGGGGAGGGGAGAGCTTCTGGTCCCTCCCCATGAATGCACTGAGTAGACCCTCCATCCTGGAGGAGGAATGGTGGAAGGAGGCGGGAAGGATATGCCTGGTGGTGAAAGACAGCTATAAGCAAGAGATATCCTCTCTGCTCCGGGAACGAGTGTCTATGCTCCTTAATTGGGAAGTCACCTGTATGTCAGAGGTGCTTCTGGGAAAACATTAAGAGCAAGGGGCCGATGCAATCTCTGATCTTTCCGAAACAGCCCATCCTGTCCTCCTCCTGGGTCTACCCTGACCCTTTTCTTTTTTGCCTGGGTAGACAGGACTCTGATGTGGACCATCCATACAGGAGGTGGAAGAGGGCTGAGATGCCATCTACCATCTCTCTTCCTCTCTGATTCTCATTGCCTCCATTTCTTCAGAAGCCCTAGGATTCCCCTGACACCAGCATGGAGCCCTTGATATAGAGCTCATGATACAGTAAGATGTTATGCAAAAACCCAAATGGACTTTTGGCCCAGTGCAATCTCACTTACTGTCTTGTAAAACATGGGACTCTTCATGGGTTCTCCAGGCAAGAATGCTGGAATGGGTTGCCATTTCCTCCTCCAGGGAACCACGTTTAGTCAGGACTCTTCACTATGATCCGTGAGGCTTGGGAGGCCCTGCATGACTGCTCATAGCTTCCCTGAGGTACGAAGGCCCCTTCACCACTACAAGGCTGTGATCCATGAGGAGGAGATAGTGAAGGACAGAGGAGCCTGTTGTCCTGAGTCCACAGGGTGGCAAAGGGTTGGACACAACATAGCAACTGAACAGGATCAACAAAGCATGCGCCAGGAAGAGGTTCCTCACCTGTGACAGACAGGAGCAGTGGGTCGCTGGAGTCTGACCACGAGTAGGGAGAGTGAGTGAAGGAGCCGTAGCACCTGTAGACCCCGCTGTGGGCTGGGGTCCCAGGACCCAGAGGGAACTCTGCCTGGAGTGCTCCGTGGGGGCCCCGCCCTCCAGCGAGGAGGCGCCCAAGGTTCCCCCCATCCCTGAGCAGATGGAACTGGTCAAAGGCACTCCCGGAGCTGCAGACCAAGGTCACGTTCTCTCCTGACCTCACCATGGGGCCCCCCTGGGCTGACAGAGAAGGTTTCTTGGATAGACCTGCAAGGAGGTGACCTTGATCTCAGAGCACAAAGTAACTCTAGTCCTAAATAGAGGACTAAAGCGCGAAGCGTGCAACAAGAGAAGCACCGCAATGAGAAGGCCGCCCACCGCCAGGAGAGAAAGCCCCACAGCAAGGGATACGCGGCACAGGGAAAACTTCAGCAATAACTTAAAAGATCAAGTGTCATTTAAAATCTTTTTTAAAAAATAAATCATTTAAAAAATGGATTGTAATTTAATATCCCTTTTTAAAGAAAGAATATATGTATATGAATAACTGAATCACTCTGTTATACAACAGGAATTAACACCACCTGGATTCAGCTAGACTTCAACAAACATAAATCAGATAAAATAAAATTTAAAAATCAACCAGATGTGCCATTCTCTTGAAATAAACAGACTACTAACAAAGTAAGCAGACTACTCCTAAATAAACAGACTACTAACTACTGCTGGGACCATCAGCAAACATGGCGTTGACCCAGAAGATGAGGTTATGGAGTGGAAATTGCCAGAATCTCATTCTATCTTTGACCATTCTTTCTTGAGGCTGTGTTCAGCGCTGCCCTGCCCACCCACAGGGGCTGGAAGGGACTCTTTAGCGGGGAGGGTTGGAGGGACCACTCCCAACTCTTTGTGCAGAAGGACGCGTTAAACCATGAGGCTGAGCAATGTCAGGGTGTCAACCTCCATCTCGATCACCCAGGGGCCAGACTGCAGGGCGTCTGGTTACCACATGTGCTGCTGACAGAGGAAGGGGGCTCTGACATGAAGGCGGGAAACCAGCCCCTTAACCACCATTGCTGACTGCCTGAGTGGGGAACTGCCTACGTCCCTGCTCTGGTGCATTTGTCTCCGTTGGTCGTTCTTTCATGTTCTCGCTCCTTCCCTCTGTCACCAGCTGTGTCTTCCGCTTAGCACATGGCAGGGACTCTGTTCTCTTTTCCCTTCCGCTTTCACACCTCCTCTCTCTCTGGTTTGCTCCCTCTCCCGAGTTTGCGAGTGTCTCTGCACACCTGTCATTCTCCTCCAGTACTGATGCTGGATTGGACACCAGGTCTTCTGTGACACAGAAAGCAGAAGGCACTGGTCTGGCCACACTCACCTGTGATAATGATGTCCATGGGGTCGCTGGGGCCTGACCACTCATAGGAGGAGCGGCTGAGAGAGCCATAGCATCTGTAGGTGCCCACACTTGCCAAAGTCATGGGGCCAATGAAGAAGTCAGCTGCAGCACACCCACCAGTGAGCACCTCTCTACGTCTCTGGAATAGCCCTGTGCTGTTTTCTTGGTGCAGGATAAACTTGTCAAACAACATCAGTGACTGACAGCGGAGGGTCACATTCTCTCCCACCTGCACGAGGGGCCCTGGGTGGGCTGAGATGGCGGGTTCTGGGAACACACCTAGGAGCAACGAGGTTGTGAGCTTCAGTGAGTCACCCCACCTCAGCGCTTCCCCTGCCATCTGAAGGTGTAAAACTCCTCCCCATTTACCAGTGGAGTCAACTACCCTTCCTGTGTGTTTTGTTGCATTCTCTTTAGCCTTGTTCTCGGGCTCGGCTCATGTTTTTCTTTCTGGCTCGTGTTTCTCTTTGCTCAAGACCTCCAGCCTCCTCTGTGCTCATTCCAAGCTCTTTAGCTGTTGGATCTGCTCTCAGGTTCATGCATGCATACTTAGTCACTTCAGTTGAGTCTGACTCTGTGCAACTCCATGGACTGTAGCCAGCCAGGCTCCTCTGTCCCTGGGATTCTCCAGCTGAGAATACTGGAGTGGGTTGCCATGCTCTCAGCTTCATCCCATTCTTAATATGAATGTTGGGGGCTGGGGTGGGTCTGAGGATGCGTACCCTGGCTCTCTTCACACTAATCTAGAATGCGGGAGGTGACTGCAGGATGTTGGGATGGAGGTGGAGGAAAAAGGGAACATTTCCCCACCTGTGACCCCATCTCATGCCTCTGGAGACATTCCTGGGGCCCCAGCTCCTTCATATGGGATTACAGCTCCCTCCTGGGTGACAGGTGCTGGATCAGGGTCTTTCCCCATCCTCCCTGGTGGCAGGCAGTGTCAGCATCCTGTCTAACTAATGCCTAGGGAGGCTCCTCCTTCCTGCACTGGGGCACCCCATCCCTCTATTCAACACCCTGAGTTTAAACTCTCAGAGTGTGTTCTCTTTCCCTGGTCTGGTCCTGGCTGGGAATCCTGAGGAAGTCTTGGGCTGCACTGGCACGTGGACCTAGGGTAGCATTGCCTGCAGGCACTGGTGTCCCGGGCTGGGCTGGACCCCTCCTACCTGTGACCACAATCTGCAGGGGGTCACTGTGTGCAGACCAGTCGGCTCCAGAACATGTGTAGGACCCAACGTGTTCTCTGGTCATCGGGCCAAGGGTGAAGTTGTTGAAATAATGTCCCTGGAGCTCAGGAAAACGCCTTCTCCCCTCTGTTTTGAACAGACTGAATCTCTTTAGTGGAGAACGGGAGTGACACTGAAGAGTCACAGTCTGTCCAAAGGGAACCATGGGGCTTGGCCAGGCGGACAAAGACAGCTTCTCATATTTACCTAGGAGAGAAGGAGGCACAGGTTTGAGAAGAACATAGGAATGGTCAGCTCACCCCACTGCCTTCATGGGCTCTTCCCCTTTAATTCTTCCAACTCTCCTCCCCTAGAGTGCATCACCCTGATGCGCAAGGACACCTGGGGCCTGGGGACAGACAGAGACACAGTAAATCCAGGACGGACTTCATGGAGATTCTCAGGACATGAATCACTCCTTGCATTGATAATGTTGATAACCTTTCTCTCAAAACACAAAAAACTTGGGGATTCCTGGGGTGTCCAGTGGTTAGGACTTAGCAGTTTCTCTTCCAAGGGCCCAAGCTGAAACCATGATCAGGGAACTAAGATCCTGCAAGTTGCACAATGAAGGCAAAATAAAACACCACAGAAAAATTGATGCATGGACAAGAAGCGAAAGGACTTCTCTGCTGCATTTATTGTAGCTCAAAATGGTAAAGAATCTTCCTGCAAGGCAGGAGACCAGGGTTCAGTCCCTGAGTTGGCAAGATCCCCTGGGCAAGGAAATGGCAACCACCTCCATATTCTTGCCTGGAGAATCCCGTGGACAAGGGGAGCCTGGCGAGCTATAGTCCGTGGGGTCGAAAGGAGTTGGACATGAGCAACTGACACTAACACAACTAAGCAGTGAAAAAGCCACTTGACTGAAAAGAAGGAAGTAAACCTTGAACCTCGCTCCTTTGTCAGCTAACCTACATCAAATGTGTGACAAGGTCCAGGGGGCCCTGCCTGATGGCCAGACCCTCCCGTGGGGTCAGGTCTAGTGGGTGGTCCTGCAGATCCTGTTGTTAAGGGCCAGCTGGAGATGCCACGAGCCAGCTTGCAGGGGAGAGTCTGTGGGCTACAGCCTCTTGGTCCCCTCTCATGACTGGAATGGCACTCAGTGGGCCCAGCTCCCAGCTCCCAGACTTCACACTGTCTCTTCAGGTCCAGAGTCCAGAGCTGGGCTAACCTTGGGAAGTGTGAAGAGGAGTATCAAGGCCAATAGGAGGACCTGGGATCCACAGGGCACGCGCTCTCACTGTGCTCCAGGGGCCTCACCCCAGCCCCCAGTGTCCTCTGCAGCAGCCCCAACTGCTCTGCTCAACCGAGAAATAAGGGATGGGGAGGACTCACCCACAGCTGCCCAGATCCTCAGGCTCACACAGAATCCTAAAAGGAAAAGCACGTCAGAGATGGCTTGTCCTGATGGACCCCATGCTTCTTGCACCCTCATCCAGGGAATCTGGTCAGTGATGGGAAGACCTCCTAATTTCCACCATAACCCTTTCCGACCATGTCTTTCTGGACTCACCGAGACTCAGGAGGCTGAGGAGTATGGGGCACATGGTTCTGCTTCTGTGAGACGGGAGGCAGAGCTGAGCAAAGCTGACTGCTTCACAGGATGCGGAAGGCGGGCGGTGCTGTTGGTGCAGTCAGCCTGGCTCATGTCACATGGGAAGATGGCCAGCCTCTTCTCAAGCCAGGAATGGAAGTCTGACTTGAGCTGCATCGCTGAGCATGCGTCATGACCCGATCGTCAATTTTTGTTTCTCTAAATGCTGTCAACGTAAGAGGATTGGAACAGATCTTGCTGCCTTTAGGAAGTAGTAACTGTGCTTCACTGTATAGCATGCAGGATGCTTTTCCCAAGCTCATGATAAATCTCATTCACCATAAGTCTTCACAGAAGAGAAACCACATGTTCCCACCTCATGTGTCAGGATCAGTGCAGGTTGACAATTAAAAACTCATTAATAGAGACTTTTATTCTGCATTCTTATCAGAGGAACAGACATGCATATTATGGCTCTTTGAAAATATTAAGTTTTCTACATTGTGATTAAGAAACTGTGTTAGTTTCAGGTGTACAACAAAGTGATTCAGTTATACGTATACATGCATCTGTTGCTTTTCAAGTTCTTTTCCCACTTAGGTAGTTACAGAATATTAAGTAGAATTCTCTGTTTTATACAGTAGGTCCTTGTTGGTAATCCATTTTTAATATAGCCATGTGTATATGTCAATCTCAAACTTACAATATAACCTCCCCCTGACACTATCCCCCCTGGAACAGTAAGTTCATTCTCTGTGAGTCTGTTTTGTAAATAAGTTCATTTTCTTAGATGTCACAAATAAGCAATATCAGGTGATATTTGTCTTTCTCTGACTCTTCATCTGAAATTATTTCATGACTATGAGTGGAGACTTTGCACACACAACACTCTCTCTGTCTCTCTCTCTTCCTCCCTTTCCAACCCAAGGACCACACATGTACACAAAGATAATGTGTGTGAAGGTGACTGTGGTGTTTTTTGGGAGGAGGATTTGTTTTGTTTGAAAAGGTGGACCACCTTGCTTCCTAGATACTCAGATGAACACAAAATATGTCAAGTAGAGACTTCCAAGCTCCAGAATGCTTGAGTGAGGGGCGTGTCCACAGCAATCAACTCCAACCTGGGACACAATGGCCCAGCTGTTTCAGGAGGCCAAGGGCAGACACACACCCAGTTCAGCTGTTGTTCAGAGACAGGGAAGAACCTCAGTAAGGGCAGTGATTCCACACCATTGTGCTGGGGGTGGGGGTCGTTTACATTAGTGCTGCTCCCTAACTAATAAGTCTGGCCTCCTCTTAATCATTATGCATGTAATGGAGTAACAGTACAGTCACCTTTCTTAAACTTTCCTTTTATTTACTTAATATCATGTTTCAGAATTGATCTGTATTCTTTGTCATTTCAGTTTGTTCATTTTTACTGCCATGTAATGTTTCATTGCAGATATATAAACCACAAATTTTTAAAAATTAAAAAATTATTGAAGTATAGTTCATTTCTGCCATACAGCAAATTGATTCAGCTCGACATAGATATTCTTTTCCATTATAGTTTATGGCAAGATACTGAATAGAATTCCCTGTGCCATACTGTAGGACCTCATTCTTTATCCATTCTATATATAAATAGATTTCATCTGCTAACCCCAAGCTCCCAGTCTTTCTCTCCTTGGCAACCACAAGCCTGTTCTCTATCTCTGTGAGTCTGTTCCTGTTTCACTGATATGTTCCTTTTAGATTCCACATATGGGTGATATCCATGAAAGTTGTCTTTCTCTTCCTGTCTACTTCCATTAATGTGTTAATCTCCAGGTCCATCCATGCTGCTGCAAATGGCATGATTTCATTCCTTAAATGTCTGAGTGGTGTTCCATTTTCTCTGTATATAAGCATATACGTCTTCTTTATCCATTCATCTCTCGATGGACAATTAGGTTGTTCCCATGTCTTGGCTTTTGTAAGTTTTGCTGCTATGAACATAGGGGTACATCCATCTTTTCAAGGTATAGTTTTTTCCCAGATATATGCTCAGGACTGGAATTGTTGGATCATATGGAAATTCTGTTTTTACATTTTTTGAGGAAGTGCCATACTGTTTTCCACAGTGGCTGCACCAGTTTACACTCCCTCAACAGCGTAAGAGGGTTTCCCTCTTCTCCCCATCCTCTCCAGCATCTTTTATTCATCAACTGTCTAATGATGGCCATTGTGATTGGTATGAGGTGGTACCTCCTTGCAGTGTCGATTTGCCTTTCTCTACTAATTAGCAATGCTGAGCATCTTTTCATATGCCTGTTGGCCATATGTGTATCTTCTTTTAAACCACAGATATCAACTGTGAGAGTGACATCTATGGATTTTGTCTAAAACGAATGACACTTCTGCTAAAGTCTCATGAATGTGTTCTGAGTCCAACCTCATGTTGCTTGTCAAGGGACAGAGCAATGAGGTCTTCAGTAAAGGAATAGTGACTTTATTTGGAAAGCCAGCAGACCAATGAGATGGTGAACTTCTGCCCCACAGAATCATCTTACCTGAGTTAGATGGGTTTTTTTGGGGAGTGAGAAGGATGGTCAAACAGTGTTTCTGCTACTGTTGCTAAGTCACTTCAATCGTGTCCGACTCTGCGTGACCCCACAGATGGAAGCCCACTTAGGCTCCCCCCATTCCTGGGATTCTCCAGGCAAGAACATTGAGTGGGTTGCCATTTCCTTCTCCAATGTATGAAAGTGAAAAGTGAAAGTGAAGTCGCTCAGTCGTGTCGGACTCTTCACAACCTCTGGACTGCAGCCTTCCAGGCTCCTCTGTCCATGGGATTTTCCAGGCAAGAGTACTGGAGTGGGGTGCCATTGCCTTCTCCACAGTGTTTACTGAATGTAAAATAAACCTAGCCCATGGGGAAGAAAATTCCAAGGAGAAGAGAGAACAATACAGATTAAATACCCACGTGTGAACTCACACTTTCACACTTAGACACACACATACTAAAAGGAGAGGAGGTGTAGTTTGTTGTTGCAGTGTTTTAATTAACTATGAATGTCTGTGCTGGTCTTCGTCGCTGTGCACAGGCTTTCTCTAGGTGTGGGAAGGGGGCTGCTCTTTGCTGTGGTGCAGGGTCTCTCATCGCCACGGCTTCTCTTGTGGAGCATCGGCTCTAGGCACATGGGCTTGTGGCCCAAGGGCTTAACTGCACTGAAGCATGTAGAATCTTCCCAGTCTCAGGACTGGGCCCGTGTCCCCCATATAGGCAGGCAGATTCCCAACCAGTGGACCACCAGGGAAGTCCTGTTGCAAAGTTTTTCCCCCCTTAAGTTATTTGTTTTTAATTTAAGGACAACTACAATATTGTTAGTTTCTGCCATACATCATCATGGATCAGCCATAGCTATACTTATGTCCCCTCCACTGTGGAAATCTTTTAATCCTGGAATCCTTTGTTCTCGAAGCTGTCCCTGCAGGTCTGGTCATAATGTCCCTCTAAGCCCCTGACAAGACAAAAGGTTCTGTCTGTTCTGCCACTTTTTATCTATATATGAATGAGAAAGTGTTATACCTTTCAAGTTCAGAGCCTTGAGAATAGTTTAGACCCTCAGTCATGTCTGACTCTTTGTGATGCCATGGGCTGCGACCCGCCAGGCTCCTCTGTTCATGAGGATTCTCCAGGCAAGAATGCTGGGGTGGGTTGCCATTTCCTTCTCCAGGAGATCTTCCCAACTGAGGGTTAATCTCAGGTCTCCTGCATTGCAGGCAGATTCTTTATTATCTGAATCACCAGGAAAGCCTACCAGTAACATAATGCAATCAATATTTCCTTCCACAATTAACATTGCCATTGTTTTCCATTTACTTTTATCATGGACATGGCGGGATTTTGGCATCACGTTTTCATTATCAGTGTAGCATAACACTGAGGTGAAATATACCATAAATTTAAAAATAAAAATATGAATACAATGCTAGATTTCTAATAAAAAATAAAGATATGCAACAAGCAGCAAAGATTTACTGTATAGCACGGGGAACTATACTCAATATCTTGTAATAACCTAAAATGAAAAATAATCTGGAAAATAATGTATGCGTGTTTGTATAACTGAAAATCACCTTGCTGTGCACCTGAAACATTGTAAGTCAACTACACTCAATAAAATATATATATTATGAGGTTAAAAAATGGAACCAGTAAAATGAATAAATTTTAAAATGAAATGAAAGAAAATGAAGTCACTCAGTCATGTCTGACTCTTGGCAATCCTGTGGACTGTAGGCTGGCAGGCTCCAATGTTCATGGGATTTTCCAGGCAAGAATACTGGAATGCACTGCCATTTCCTTCTCCAAATAGTGCAGGCCAGCTGCAGCGTACTCCCTGATGGTCTGTGTGCTCACTCTCACATTCCAACTCTGCATACAGTGTATTCACATGGGAACCCTGACCTGCCCCAGAGTCTCAGCCCAGATGATGAGTATGTGGAAGGTCCCTGGAAGGAAGTCAGAGGCTGAGTCCCAGGACTTCCCCACCTCTCACTCCCCAGCTCAGCTCAGGAGCCCTTCCAGGTTTCACCAGCATCACTCTAGAATCCCAGTGCCCCCAGCTCCTCCCTGACCGATATCTCTGGACTGAAGTGAGACATGGGGACACAGGAGTCCTGGGAAGACTCACTTGCAGGGTTTGGGGTCCTCCGGCCCAGACTCCGACCTGAAAGTGAGATATTTGCCACCAAAAGCTTGGGCTGATTCTCACCCCATCAAAATTCCTGGCTCCTCTAGGTGTCCGAGCACTGAGGTTCCCATGAAATGGGGGCAGGGTTGGCATCACGTGCCCTCCTGCAGTTCCCTTCCTGCCCTGCACATCTGACTGAGGAGGAGAAGCACAGAGGGGATGGAAGGCATGTCTGCAGCTCTGAGCACCCAGCCGCCCCCACCCTGTACAGATGAGGAGACCACGGGGCCCTAGAGGACAAACAGGATGTGGTCCCTGGGGGCCTGCCACCACCCCTCGGGGTTCCCATGGCCCAGACTCCGACCTGAAAGTGAGATATTTGCCACCAAAAGCTTGGGCTGATTCTCACCCCATCAAAATTCCTGGCTCCTCTAGGTGTCCGAGCACTGAGGTTCCATGAAATGGGGGCAGGGTGGGCATCACGTGCCCTCCTGCAGTTCCCTTCCTGCCCTGCACATCTGGCTGAGGAGGAGAAGCACAGAGGGGATGGAAGGCATGTCTGCAGCTCTGAGCACCCAGCCGCCCCCACCCTGTACAGATGAGGAGACCACGGGGCCCTAGAGGACAAACAGGATGTGGTCCCTGGGGGCCTGCCACCACCCCTCGGGGTTCCCACAGCCATGGACCCGCAGCAAGGGGGCTGCCCCTCCGTGCACCTGGAGCCGATGTCTCCAGGCAGGGCTCAGGTGGCCTCTCAGCCCAGACCTGAGGTCTCAGCTCTTTCTCTTTCTGCCCAGTCTGACTGCCTGCTCTAGAGGGTGGGACCCAGGATCTCATCCTGAGTCAGTCCCAGATGGTTTGGCTCCAAATAGGACTCATAAGTTTATTTTCCCAGTCCCCTCTAGAAATTGAATTTTCTTCTCGTCTTTGGTCAGTTCATAAATTATTGCAGAGCACCTACTCAGTACCAGGCATTGATACCACACAGCAGAAATACACCCATGACACAAGTAAACCCATCCTCCGTAGGTGCTTGAAGAACTCAGATTCTGAAGAATGTGGGCATCAAATGTTAATAGTCAATTACTTTTTTAAAAAGAAGAAACAAGAAAATAACTAGGTTCCATGTCTACACTGTAAATATTTTAAAAATTGAAGCTCCTGAACTCTGGTCCAAGCACTTCATGGCAAAAAAAGCAAAAAAAAAAATATTAGGGAAAAGTGTAAACAGTGACAGATTTTCTTTTCTTGGGCTCCAAAATAACTGTAGACAGTGACAGCAGCCATGAAATTAAAAGACCCTTCTCCTTGGAGGAAAAGCTGTGACAACCTAGACAATGTATTAGAAAGTGCTGTGCCAACAAAGGTCTTTATAGTCAAAGCTATGGTTTTTCTAGTAGGGATATATGGATGTGAGAGTTGGACATAAAGAAGGCTGAGCACTGAAGAACACATTTTCAGACTGTAATGCTGGGAAGACTTTTGAGAATCTCATGAACAGCAAGGAGATCAAACCGATCAATCCTAAAGGAAATCAGTTCAATCCAGTTCAGTTCAGTCGCTCAGTCATGTCCGACTCTGCGGCCCCATGAATCGCAGCACACCAGGCCTCCCTGTCCATCAGCATCTCCTGGAGTTCACTCTGACTCATGTCCATCGAGCCCATGATGCCGTCCAACCATCTCATCCTCGGTTGTCCCCTTCTCCTCCTGCCCCCAATCCCTCCCAGCATCAGGGTCTTTTCCAATAAGTCAACTCTTCGCATGAGGTGGCCAAAGTACTGGAGCTTCAGCTTTAGCATCATTCCTTCCAAAGAAATCCCAGGGTTGATCTCCTTCAAAATGGACTGGTTGGATCTCCTTGCAGTCCAAGGGACTCTCAAGAGTCTTCTCCAGCACCACAGTTCAAAAGCATCAATTCTTCGGCGCTCAGCCTTCTTCACAGTCCAACTCTCACATCCATACATGACCACAGGAAAAACCATAGCCTTGACTAGACGGACCTTAGTCGGCAAAGTAATGTCTCTGCTTTTGAATATACTATCTAGGTTGGTCATAACTTTTCTTCCAAGGAGTAAGCGCCTTTTAATTTCATGGCTGCAGTCACCATCTGCAGTGATTTTGGAGCCCAAAAAAACAAAGTCTGACACTGTTTCTACTGTTTCCCCATCTATTTCCCATGAAGTGATGGGGCCAGATGCCATGATCTTCGTTTTCTGAATGTTGAGCTTTAAGCCAACTTTTTCACTCTCCTCTTTCACTTTCAACAAGAGGCTTTTTAGCTCCTCTTCACTTTCTGCCATAAGGGTGGTGTCATCTGCATATCTGAGGTTATTGATATTTCTCCCAGCAATCTTGATTCCAGCTTGTGTTTCTTCCAGTCCAGCGTTTCTCATGATGTACTCTGCATAGAAGTTAAATAAGCAGGGTGACAATATACAGCCTTGACGTACTCCTTTTCCTATTTGGAACCAGTCTGTTGTTCCATGTCCAGTTCTAACTGTTGCTTCCTGACCTGCATACAGATTTCTCAAGAGGCAGGTTAGGTGGTCTGGTATTCCCATCTCTTTCAGAATTTTCCACAGTTTATTGTGATCCACACAGTCAAAGGCTTTGCCATAGTCAATAAAGCAGAAATAGATGTTTTTCTGGAACTCTCTTGCTTTTTCGATGATCCAGTGGATGTTGGCAATTTGATCTCTGGTTCCTCTGCCTTTTCTAAAACCAGCTTGAACATCAGGGAGTTCATGGTTCACATATTGCTGAAGTCTAGCTTGGAGAATTTTGAGCATTACTTTACTAGCATGTGAGATGAGTGCAATTGTGTGGGAGTTTGAGCATTCTTTGGCATTCCCTTTCTTTGGAATTGGAATCAAATTCCAATTGATTTCCAAAGGAAATCAACCCTGAGAATATTCATTGGTAGAACTGATGCTAAAGCTGAAGCTGCAATAATTTCACCACATGATGCAAAGAATTGACTACTGGAAAAGACCCTGATGCTGGGAAAGATTGAGGGCAAGAGGAGAAGAGGGTGACAGAGGATGAGATGGTTGGATGATATCAGGACTCAATGGACTAGAGTTTGGGCAAAATCTGGGAGATAGTGAAGGACAGAGAAGCTTGGCATGTTGCAATCTATGGGGTTGCAAAAGTCACACATGACTTAGTGACCGAACAACGACAACAACGTCTACACTGTACTTGAGAGAATAGCTGCTTGAGGAGGTGGAGAGCCATGGGTAGGAGTGAATACATTTTAGAGAGAAAAGAACATTCCATATAACCCTGGGACACAGGGTCTTACTTAAGGGGGCAGGAGGAGTTGATGGCGGTCATGTACAGTGCTGTCCACTTTTCAAGGGTGATGATTTTATTTTTAAGAAAAAATGGAATATATAAGCAAGAGACTGTATGATAAGAAAACTTTATGAAGGTGATATTATATTAACTGCTGTAGAGAAAAGGGAAATGAGAGTATAAATTTAATTTTTTTAACTAAAAATAAATAATTTTGACATTCAATGATTCTGATATGGGCATGTCAACCAGCATTCTAAATGATTTATGTGGATTTTTCTTATGAAAATTGTCCCTTAATAAGGCAAAAACCCATTAACAAATGATGTAAATGATAGTGTCTACCTTTGTGTCTACTTTTGATTGGGAGTACAAAAGGAACTTGTTGAGTCTGAGTGTTCTCAGAAGAGCTGATATGAGAGAGCACACAAATGTTAAATGGCCCATTTTCTGTGTGTGTGTGTGTGTGTGTGTGTGTGTGTGGTGTAATTGCACCAGTATCATTTGGAGGGAAGAAAAGGTGAGAGCTGAGGTTGGAGGCAACGAGTCAACTCTGGAGGACCATGAACAGGACTGAATTCAGATAGAGGAGTTTGGAGTTTGCCCTGAAGATGTAGGCACTGTGGAAGGATTAGGGGAAGAAAGCAGATTCTGAAATGTGAGTTAGAAAGATGAAATGTGGAGGGTGAACAGGAGATGGGAGGGTGAGTCTGGAGCTCAGAACCCAGGGAGGTTATGGCTGGGATCCAGGTGTGGCTGTGGGTGGACTCTGTGGATGGAGAGGACATCAGGGGTCAGAGGGGCCCTGGGGGTTGAATTCTTTTACTGTGTGATTGAATACGAGATGTAAGAGTCGAGGAGTTGAGTGTGACCTTCAGCGATGCCCCCAGAGACCTGCTGAACCGAGGGGTGGGGGAGTGAGGAGGGCTCTGGAGTTTTGCAAAGTACACTCTGCTCCCACAAGAAAGTACAACTCTTCCTCTTGGGCCCAGAGGACAGGCTTTACTTGCCCCAGTGACAGGCCATTGTCTGTAAAAAGCAGATTGTGTCTCTGTCCCCTTGAGGGGAAGCATGTGAGTCATTTCTGTCTCTTCAAAGCATCCTTTGATGCTGCATGTTGCTCTCCTCTTCAACCAACGGACACTCTGGGGTCAGAAAAGAATGGTCCATGTCAGAGTTTCTGATCAAGGACAGACGCATATATTAATACATATGATATACTTCCATGAAGCAAAATTAAAAAAAAAGGACAGGAAATAGCATGCTAAAGTCATCGACTGCCTCAGGAAGTGGTATTGCAACCACTGAAATCTATTGATCTATTTATGTATCTATCTACGTATCATCATGGAGAATGGAATGCAAACCACTCCAGTATTCTTGTTTGGAGAATGCCATGGACAGAGGACCCTATAAGGTTTCAGTCCAAAGGGTCACAAAGAGTTGGACATGACTGAGCGACTAAGCATATGTATCGTCTATCTATCCAGTTTCAGAGTTATAATTGACATACAGCCGTGTGGTATCCAAGGTAATGACATGACTTACATATATTATGAAATGATTGCACATTTAGATATATCACACAGCAGTGTGGTATATGCTCTCTCACAGTAGCAACACAGAAGCCCCAGCATGTCTTCACTTCTAGTAATCCTGACATTACTCTTGGTAAAACAGTTCTTGGGTGATTTAGTTCTAAGCCAGGGGAGAGATCACACACACAACCTCAGGGAGCAACTAAGGCTCTGTGGAGCTTGATTTTCATCCCATTTGTCAGCTCAGTTCACACCAGGGTCCTCATGGTGTTATGCTCTTCAGTCTTCCTCTTGGTTGAGCCAAGCCACATTGTGCCAACAGTACAGAGGATGAGATGGTTGGATGGCATCACCAACTCAATGGACATGAGTTTGAGTAAACTCCGGGAATTGGTGATGGACTGGCAGGCCTGGCGTGCTGCGGTCTGTGGCGTTGGCAAAGAGTCAGATATGACTGAGTGACTCAATTGAACAGAACTGAGAATATGTAAAGAAATTAGAAGCCAAAGTCTCCAATTTCATTTACTGTGAGAAGATTCTTCACTACAATCATCTTTATTTTGTACTAGAATTAGATGTTTACAATCAGATTTATACTGAAATCATTGCAATAATAAATGAAGCTCAATAAGGTTGAAAATTAAAAAAAATGAAATGAAAGAAAGTAAAGTTGCTCAGTCGTGTATGACTCTTTGTGAGCCCATGGACTCTAGCCTGGCAGGCTCCTCCATCCATGGGTAGTGACTCAACTGAACAGAACTGAGAATATGTAAAGAAATTAGAAGCCAAAGTCTCCAATTTCATTTACTGTGAGAAGATTCTTCACTACAATCATCTTTATTTTGTACTAGAATTAGATGTTTACAATCAGATTTATACTGAAATCATTGCAATAATAAATGAAGCTCAATAAGGTTGAAAATTAAAAAAAATGAAATGAAAGAAAGTAAAGTTGCTCAGTCGTGTATGACTCTTTGTGAGCCCATGGACTCTAGCCTGGCAGGCTCCTCCATCCATGGGATTTTCTAAGCAAGAATACTGGTATGCCTTGTCATTTTCTTCTCCAAATAGGGCAAGCAAACTATAGCCTACTCCCTGATTTTCAATGTACTCACTTGTACATTCTAACTCTGCATGCAGTGTATTCACATGGACACCTTGAAACTGCCCAAAACAGGCTCAGCCCAGATGGTGGCTTGTGAAAGGTCCCTGGAAGGACGATGCAGATCCAGACTGAAGGAGATTTTGTTGTCATGTTTCTACCCCTGGAACCCCAGCACCCACACACACATGGCTGGGAAAGGTGGAGGGGGCTTCCCCAATGGCTCAGTGATAACGAGGTCAAGAAGATCCCCTCGAGAAGGCAATGGCAACCCACTCCAGTATCCTTGCCTGGAGAATCCCATGGACAGAGAAGCCTAGTGAGCTACACACCATCCATGGGTTTGCAGAGAGTCAGATATGATTGAATTGCCTTAGCATGCACACATGCGGCCTCACATGGCTAGTGCCACCACAATGGATATCTCAAACAGAATATACTTCATCTTTGTAAAGGCCATCTAGCATGGATTTTATTATTCTTCATGGAAAGCATTTTATTTTAAATGTAACAGTGTGCACATGTCAATCTTAAACTTCCAGTCTATCTCTCCCCCCCACCCTTCCTCTCTGTAACTCTAAGATTGTTCTTTAAATCTATAAGTCTGTTTCTGTCTTGTAAATATGTTCATCCTTGTAAAACATTACTGCATAGACGTTTTATTTATTTGTTTTTTTTTTAACTGAATAATTTGAAGAATCAACTGGCAAATTTTTTATGCTTGATTGGAATTTTAGAAAAGTAGGATGATCATAGTAACCTACCTAGTATGTGTGATTGATTATACTTTCTCCCCAAATGGTGATAGATAAAATGTAGTCCTAGAATAGCCAGGAGATTACTAAGAGGTTGTGGGAGTTTTGAAGAAGATCCTATAATTCTTGGACTGCACTGTTACCTCAGAGTTGCTGGGCTGCTTTGGAGGAGGAGAAGGAGTGTCCACGGAGGAACCCCTTAAGAAAGAGATCTAAGTCCTTGATTTGTAACACTCTATGTGCTCACAGCCTGGGGCCAGGTCAGGGCTCAGCATGGTCGTGGTTTACATTGAATTCTTCATAGATACTGGGCTCGGTGAAGGGGTGCATGGGGCTCAGGGGAGCGGGAGTGAAAAGTCTCTTGGAGAGGGTCCCGTGGTTCAAGTGGGCGTATGTCACGTCTTCTGCTGCAGGATCCTGAGAGGAAGGAGGTGAGAATGATGCACTGAGACGTGATCTTCGATGGCTGGGCCACTGGGCATTGGAGGGGCTCAGGCTATGACAAGTCAGGGGAGCGGGAGGGAACAGTCTCTTGGAGAGGGTCCCGTGGTTCAAGTGGGCGTATATCACAGCTTCTGCTGCAGGATCCTGAGAGGAAGGAGGTGAGAATGATGCACTGAGACGTGATCTTCGATGGCTGGGCCACTGGGCATTGGAGGGGCTCAGGCTATGGCAAGGGTTTGGCCTGGGAGGACTCACTTCGTCGTTCACTGTTCTGTCTTCTTTGGGCTCTCTTTCTGTGAAGGAAACATCTGAGAATGGAAGAGAGTCAAGGCTCTTCAGGGTGGAGGCAGTTATTCCAGACCTCCATATCTTTGATGGGGACATCAAAGCCAGAAAAAGGCAGGGGTATGCCCTAGTGTTGAGACTGACTACTACTACTACTACTACTACACACACACACACACGCACACACACACACACACACACACACACCCCATATACATGCCCAGCCATTCACGGACTGTCTTATGAACCTGTGCAAACCCATGGACTCATCCTACATCTTCTGTTATGGATCATCCTTTTCTGTGTGACAGCAGATTCCCAAGATCGTGTAGGGAATAAGAACAGATGGCTGTGGTTGAAAGGAAGAACAGGGCTTGGAACGTCCCTGGTGGCCCAGGGATTAAGATCCTACCGTCCAGTTCAGGGGCACAGGCTCTATCCCTAGTGGGAGAACTATGATCCCACCTGCCTTGAAGCAACTAAGCCCCACGTGTTGCACCTGCTGAGCCCACGGGCTCTGCAGCCTTGAACTGCAACCCAGCTCCACAATGAGGATCCCCCATGCTGCAGCCAAGACCTGATGAGCCAAGAATAAATCAACATATATTTTCATAAAAAGAACAGGGTTCCATGGGTCTCTGGAAGATGTTCCATCAGGGATCTCAACACTGGAAATCAGTTTTTAACCTACAGGAAGTGAAAATGCCATTCTCTGCTGTGAACCCACCTCCCCCCGGATCAGATGATGCTGAGCTCACCACCTTCAGACTTACGATTTTGGGTAGAACACCAGTGACAGACAAGAGCAGCAAGGATGATGCTGGTAGAGGTGAAGGCTATGACAATTCCAAGGACAATGTGCCACGTGCTGGAGTGTGCTTGAGGAAGTGGTGCTTCTACCAACAAGTAAACGGAAGAAAATCTGGTTATTTGTTGAGTAGGCTGTGCCCCTACACATTGGATTTATTGTATCCTTGTGTAAAACTGTCAGCATCTGTCAACCTGATCAGTGATGGTCTCCACTTCCCAGGAGGTATCAAAGCATTCAGGAGAGATGCTAGCAGTGGATAAAATAAAGAGGCTGTGCAAGCCAAGCTGAGGTCTGAACCAAGGTCTCCTGGGCATTGAAGCCTGGTGCCCCATATTATAAGCCATGGCATTTTTGCATGAATGGAGACTGCATTAATCTACAATACATTTCCCCTCCATCCACACAGACCTGGAGTGGAATCCTCAAGAAGACATGACACTTATATATCTGAACTCTGGAATGTCTAGTTCATAAAACACCAATAGAGGAATAACCCATGTTTAAGATGCTCCCTAAAATTTTCCGCTTGCCCCCTCACCCACATCCATCCCCAAAGATTCTGGTGGAGGGAAGGTAAGCATCTTCTTTAAGCATGGGGTCAGGTCAGTCTGACCCACTTTGTCCAGTTTAGAAATTCCCAGTCCCTGAGCATGAGAAGCTCAATGCCCCCTGTGGGTCTCCTGCAGACCATGGTCTCAAATGCTAACTTAACAGGGATGTTGAGGAGCCTAAAGTCACAGAACTTGGAGGTGGCAGAGCCAACACTCACACAGGAACCCTCCATCTTCTCAGAATTTGCTAAGATAGGAGACCGTCTTGCTTACCTTCTGTGGTGTGTGGATCCATGGGTGATGAGCAAGTGCTTGTAGTGGATTCTAGGAGAAAAAAAGACAGGGGTGAACAAGTAACCTTCCTCATACTGACTGAATGAGGACTATTCTTTCTGGAAGGTTGACCTCCCGCCTGTCATTGACTCTGTCATCCCTCAGAGCACTGATGGGGGAGAGGAGAGCTTCTGGTTTGTCCCTGTGAATACGTTGAGCAGACCCTCCATCCTGGAGATGTGATGGTGAAAGGATGTGGGAAGGATATGCCTGGTGGTGAAAGACAGCTGTAAGCTAGAGACATTCTCTCTGCTCTGGGAATGAGTGTCTATGCTCCTTAACTGGGAAATCACCTACATGTCAGAGGTGCTTCTGGGAAAAGACTAAGAGCAAGGAGCCAATGCAATCTCTGATCTTCCCAAATCAGCCCAGTCTCTTCCCCCACCCCCACCTCCCCGGTTCTACCCTGACCTTTTTCTTTATTGTCTGGATAGAGAGGACTCTGATGTGAAGCATCCATACTGGAGGTGGAAGAGGGTTGAGATGTCATCTACCATCTCTCTTCCTCTCTGGTTCTCATTGCCTCCATTTCCTCAGAAGCCCTAAGGTTCCCCTGACACCAACACGGATCCCTTGAGATAGAGCTCAGTGATAGAGTAAGATGTTATGGGAAAACCCAAATGGACTTCTTGACCAACGCAATGTGATTTAGTGCATTGTGATGTATGGGAATCTTCTTGGGGTCCCGGAGACAAGAATATTGGAGTGGGTTGCCATTTCCTCCTCTAGGGGACTATGTGTTGTCGAAACTCTTCACTATGACCCGTCAGTCTTGGTGGCCCTGCACGACATGGCTGACAGCTTCATTAAGTTATGCAAGCCCCTTCACCAGGACAAGGCTGTGAAACATGAAGTGGAGATAGTGAAGGACAGAGGAGTCTCTCATGATGCAGCCCAGGGGGTCACCAAGAATCAGACACAGTTTAGCGACACAAGCTGGAACAGCAACAAGAAAGCATGGGCCAGGAAGAGGTTCCTTACCTGTGACAGACAGAAACAGTGGGTCGCTGGAGTCTGACCATGAGTAGGGAGAGCGAGTGAAGGAGCCGTAGCACCTGTAGACCCCGCTGTGGGCTGGGGTCCCAGGACCCAGAGGGAACTCTGCCTGGAGTGCTCCATGGGGTCTCCGCCCTTCAGCGAGTGGATGCCCAAGGTTCTCACCCTCTCTGAGCAGATGGAACTTGTCAAAGGCACTTTCGGAGCTGCAGACCAACGTCACATTCTCTCCTGACTTCACCACGGAGCCCCCCTCGGCTGAGAGAGAGGGTTTCCTGGACCGACCTGGAAGGAGGAGATCTTGATCTTAGAGCACAAAGTAACTCTAGTCCTAAGTATAGGACTAAATCCCAAAGTGTGCAACAAGAGAAGCGCTGCAATGAGAAGGCCGCCCACTGCCAGGAGAGAAAGCCCCACAGCAAGGGATAAACAGCACAGGGGAAATTCAGAGATAACTTGAAATATGGGGTGTTGTTTAAAATCCCTTTTTAAAAAATAAATAATTTTTAAAATGGCGTGTCATTTAATATCCTTTTTTTTAGATCTGTCTCCAGAACTGAGATTAAAAAAATTTTTTTAATATAAATTCATTTATTTTAATTGGAGGCTATTACTTTACAATATTGTATTGGTTTTTCCATACATCAACATGAATCTGCCATGGGTGTATACATGTTCCCCATCCTGAACCCCCCTCCCACTTCCATCCCCATACTATCCCTCTGGTCATCCCAGTGCACCAGCTCTAAGCATCCTATAGCATGCATTGAATCTGGACTGGCGATTGTTTCACATATGATATCATACATATTTCAGTGCCATTCTCCCAAATCATCCCACCTTCGCCCTTTCCCACGGAGTCCAAAAGACTGTTCTATACATCTGGGTCTCTTTTGCTGTCTCACATACAGGGTTATCGTTACCATCTTTCTAAATTTCATATATATATGCATTAGTAGGAGAAGGCAATGGCACCCCACTCCAGTACTCTTGCCTGGAAAATCCCATGGGCGGAGGAGCCTGGTAGGCTGCAGTCCATGGGGTCGCTAAGAGTCGGACACGACTGAGCGACTTCACTTTCACTTTTCACTTTCATGCATTGGAGAAGGAAATGGCAACCCACTCCAGTGTTCTTGCCTGGAGAATCCCAGGGACGGGGGAGCCTGGTGGGCTTCCATCTATGGGGTCGCACAGAGTCGGACACGACTGAAGCGACTTAGCAGCAGCAGCAGCAGCATGCATTAGTATACTATATTGGTGTTTATCTTTCTGGCTTACTTCACTCTGTATAATTGGCTCCAGTTTCATCCACCTCACTAGAATTCAAATGTATTCTTTTTAATGGCTGAGTAATACTCCATTGTGTATATGTACCACTGCTTTCTTATCCATGCATCTGCTGATGGAGATCTAGGTTGCTTCCTTGTCCTGGCGATTATAAACAGTGCTGCAATGAACATTGGGGTACACGTGTCTCTTTCAATTTTGGTTTCCTCGGTGTGTATGCCCAGCAGCGGGATTCCTGGGTTGTATGGGAATTCTATTTCCAGATTTTTAAGGAATCTCCACACCGTTCTTCCTAAAGTCAGGAACAAGACAAGGGTGCCCACTTTCACCACTACTATTCTACATAGTTTTGGAAATTTTGGCCACAGCAATCAGAGCAGAAAGAGAAATAAAAGAGTCCAAATTGGAAAAGAAGAAGTAAAACTCACTGTTTGCAGATGACATGATCCTCTACATAGAAAACCCTAAAGACTCCACCAGAAAATTACTAGAGCCAATCAAGGAATATAGTAAAGTTACAGGATATGAAATCAACACACAGAAATCCCTTGTACTCCTATACATTAATAATGAGAAAATAGAAAGAGAAATTAAGGAAACAATTCCATTCACTATTGCAATGAAAAGAATAAAATACTTAGGAATATATCTACCTAAAGAAACTAAAGACCTATGTATAGGAATCTATAAAACCTGGTGAAAGAAATCAAAGAGGACACAAATAGACGGAGAAATATACTGTGTTCATGGACCAGAAGAATCAATATAGTGAAAATTAATATACTACCCAAAGCAATCTACCGATTCAATGCAATTCCTATCAAGCTATCAAGGGTATTTTTCACAGAGCTAGAACAAATAATTTCACAATTTGTATGGAAATACAAAAAACCTTGAATAGCCAAAGCAATCTTGAGAAAGAAGAATGGAACTGGAGGACTCAACCTGCCTGACTTGAGGCTCTACTACAAAGCCACAGTCATCAAGACAGTATGGTACTGGCACAAAAACAGAAATATACATCAATGGAACAAAGTAGAAAGCCCAGAGATAAATCCATGCACCTGTGGACACCTTCGGAGAAGGCGATGGTACCCCACTCCAGTACTCTTGCCTGGAAAATCCCATGGACAGAGGAGACTGGTAGGCTGAGGTCCATGGGGTCGCGAAGAGTCAGACAAGACTGAGCGACTTCCCTTTCACTTTTCACTTTCATGCATTGGAGAAGGAAATGGAAACCCACTCCAGTGTTCTTGCCTGGAGAATCCCAGGGACGGGGGAACCTGGTGGGCTGCCATCTATGGGGTCACACAGAGTTGGACACGACTGAAGTGACTTAGCAGCAGCAGCAGCAGCAGCATGGACACCTTATCTTTGACAAAGGAGGCAAGAATATATAATGGAGAAAAGACAATCTCTTTAACAAGTGGTGCTGGGAAAACTGGTCAACCACTTGTAAAAGAATGAAACTAGAACAGTTTCTAACACCATACACAAAAATAAACTCAAAATGGATTAAAGATCTAAACATAAGACCCCAAACTATAAAACTCTTAGAGGAGAACATAGGCAAAACACTCTCTGACATAAATCACAAACAGGATCCTCTATGACCATCTCCCAGAATATTCTGGAACATAGGCAAAACACTCTCCGATAAAAATCACAGAGGGATCCTGTATGACCCACCTCCAGAATATTGGAAATAAAAGCAAAATAAACAAATGGGACCTAATTAAAATGAAAAGTTTCTGCACAATAAAGGAAACTGTAAGCAAGGAGAAAAGAAAGCCTTCAAAATGGGAGAAAATAATAGCAAATGAAGCAACTGACAAAGAATTAATCTCAAAAATAAACAAGCAACTCCTGCAGCTCAATTCAAGAAAAATAAATGACCCAATCAAAAATGGGCCAAAGGACTAAACAGACATTTCTCCAAAGAAGACATACAGATGGCTAGCAAACACATGAAAAAATGCTCAACATCACTCATTATCAGAGAAATGCAAATGAAAACCACAATGAGGAACCATTTCATGCAGTCAGAATGGCTGCTATCCAAAAGTCTACAAGCAATACATGCTGGAGAGGGTGTGGAGAAAGGGAACTCTGTTACACTGTTGGTGGGAGTGCAAACAAGTAATATCTTTTTTTAAAAAACCAATACAATATTGTAAAGTAATTAGCCTCGAATTACAACTGAATGACTGAACTGAACTGAAAATAAATAAATTGAAATTAAAAAAAGAATATATGTATATGAATAGCTGACTCATTCTGTTGTACAACAGGAATTAACAACATCTTAAATCAAATAAACTTCAATAAAAATTAAATAAGAAAATAGATTTTAAAAATCACCAAGATTGGGCTGCTCTTGAAAAACGTAACCTACTAACTACTGTTGGGACCATCAGAAAGCATGGTATTCACCCAGAGGCAGACATTGTGGAGTGGAAATTGCCAGAATCTCACAGGATCTTTGAGCACCTCATTCTTGAGGGAGTGTTCAGTGCTGCCCTGTCCGATCCCAGGGACTGGACATGACTCCTTAGTGGGAGGGTTGGAGGGACCACTCCCGGCTCTTTGTGCAGAAGGATGCATTAAACCACAAGGATGAGAATTTTCAGGGTGTCAACCTCATTCTTGATCACCCAGTGGCCAGACCGCAGGGCATCTGGTACCACAGTGTGCTTCTGACAGAGGAAGGGAGCTCTGACGTGAAAGCGGGAAACCACCCCTTAACGAGCCATTGGTGGCTGCCTGAGCGGGGAACTGCCCGCATCCCTGCTCTGGTGCATTTGTCTCCGTTGGTCGTTCTTTCACGTTCTCGCTCCTTCCCTCTGTCACCGGCTGTGTCTTCCCCTTAGGACACGGCAGGGACTCTGTTCTCTTTTCCCTTCCGCTTTCACACCTCCTCTCTCTCTGCTTTGCTCCCTCTCCCGAGTTTGTGAGTGTCTCTGCACGCCTGTCATTCTCTCCCAGTACTGATGCTGGACTGGATACCAGACCTTCTGTGACACAGAGAGCAGAAGGCACTGGCCTGGCCACACTCACCTGAGATGATGATGTCCACGGGGTCGCTGGGAGAGGACCACACATAGGGGGCGCTGCTGAAAGAGCCATAGCATCTGTAGGTGCCCGCACTTGCCAAAGTCATGGGGCCAATGGAGAAGTCAGCTGGGGCATGCCCACCAGTGAGCATCTGTCCACGTCTCTGGAAATTCCCTGTGCTATATTCTTGGTGCAGGATAAACTTGTCAAAAAACAAGAGCAGTGACTGACAGCGGAGGGTCACATTCTCTCCCGCACGCACGAGGGGGCCGGAGTGGGCTGAGATGGAGGGTTTTGTGAACACACCTAGGAGCAAAGAGCTTGTGAGCTTCAGTGAGTCACTCCACTTCAGTGCTTCCCCTGACATCTGAAGGTGTCAAAAATGTCCCTGTGAACCATCAAAGCTAATTACCCTTCCTGTGTGTTTTGTTGCATTTCCTTTAGCCTTGTTCTTGGGCTCTGGCTCATGCTTTTCTGTTTCTCTTGCTCAAGACCTCCAGCTTCCTCTGTGTTTATTCTAAGCTCTTTAGCTGTTGGATCTGCTCTCAGCTTCATGCATGCATACTCGGACACTTCAGTCCTGTCCAACTCTGCAGCCCCATGAGCCATAGCCTGCCAGCCTCCTCTGCCCATAGGATTCTCCAGGCAAGAATATTGGAGTGGGTTGCCATGCTCTCAGCTTCATCCTGTCCCTAATATGTGTGGGGGGAGCTGCATGGTTCTGATGATGCATTCCCTGGCTCTGTTCACACTCATCTAGAATGTGGGTGATGACTGGAAGGAGATTGGAAAGGTGGTGTAGAAAACAGGGAATATTTCCCCATCTGTGACCCCCACCTCATGCCTCTGGAGACATTCCTGGGACTCCTCCCTGGGACTCCAGCTCCTTCACATGGGATTACAGCTTCCTACTGGGTGGCAGGTGCTGGATCAGGGTCATTCCCCATCCTCCCTGCTGGCAGGCAGTGGCAGCATCCTGTCTAACTAATGCCTAGGGAGGCTTTTCCTTCCTTTGCCAGAGCACCCCATCTATTCAACACCCTGAGTTTAAACTCTCAGAGTGGGTTCTCTTTCCTGGTTCATTCCTGGCTGAAATCCTGAGTAAATCGTGGACCACGTGAGGAACTGGGACCCAGGATGGGCTGCCTGCATAGATGGTGTCCCGGGCTGGGCTGGACCCCTCCTACCTGTCACCACAATCTGCAGGGGGTCACTGTGTCTGGAAGACCCAGGGAGAGCCCTGGAGAATCCAGAACATGTGTAGGTCCCAGCATGTTCTCTGGTCACCGGGCCAAGGGTGAAGGGGTTGAAATGATTTCCATGGAGCTCGGTGAAACTGGCCCCATCTTTTTTGAACAGTCTGAATCTCTTAAGTTGAGAATGCAAGTGACACTGAAGAGTCACAGTCTGTCCTAAGGCAACCATGGGGCTTGGCCAGGCTGACAAAGAAGGCTTGTCATATTCACCTAGGAGAGAAGGAGTCACAGGTTTTGAGAGGAAAATAGGAATGGTCCCCTCTCCCCACTGGTCTTGTTGGAGTGCTTCCCCTTCAATTCTTCCAAGGCACCAAGCCTAAAGTGCATCACCCTGATACTCAAGGACACCTGGGGCTTGGGAACTGACAGACACAGTCAACCCAGGACAGACACCATGGAGATTCTAAGAATATGATTCTCAGCAGTGATTCTTATCAGGAGAAGAATAACTTCTTGGGATGACAAAATGTTAAAACTCTCTGAAAACACAAAACACTGGGAATTCCTGGGTGGTCTGGTTGTTAGGACTCAGCACTTTTTCTGCCAAGGGCCCGGGTTGAATCCCTAATCATGGAACTGAGATCCTGCATGCTGTACGATGCAGGCAAAAGAAACACCACAAAAAAACTGATGCATGGAAAAGAAGTTAGAGGGCTTCTCTGTTGGTTTTGCTGTAGCTCAAATGGTACAGAAACTTCCAGCAAAGCAGGAGAGCAGGGTTCAGTTCCAAGTTAGGGAAGATCCCCTGGAGAAGGAAGTGGCAACCCTGTCCAGTATTCTTGCCTGGAGAATCCCATGGACAGAGGAGCCTGGTGAGCTACCGTCTGTGGGGTCGCAAAGATCAGACACAACTGAGTGACTAACAGTAACACAGGTAACAAATGAAAAAGCCTCTTGACTGAAAAGAAGGAAATAAAGCTTGAACCTGGCTCCTTTGTTAGCTAACCTACATCAAATGTGTGACAAGGTCCAGGTGGCCCTGCCTGATGAGCAGACCCTTCCCTGGGGTCAGGTCCAGTGGGCTTCCTGCAGTTCCTGTTGTTAAGGGCCAGCTGGAGATGCCATGAGCCATCTTGTAGGGGAGGGTCTGTGGGCTGCAGCTTCTTACTCCCCTCTCATGATAGAAATGGCACTCAGTTGGCCTAGCTCCCAGCTGCCAGACTTCACACTGTCCCTTCAGGTTCAGAGTTCAGAGCTCAGTTAACCTCTGGGGAGAATGAAGATGAGTATCAAGGCCAATAGGAGGACCTGGAATCCACAGGGTACGTGGCTCTCACTGTTCTCAGAGGGGTCTCCCCCCAGCCCCCAACGTCATCTGCATCAGCCACAACTGCTCTGCTCAACACAGAAATAAGGAATGGGGAGGACTCACCCACAGCTGCCCAGATCCTCAGACTCACACAGAATCCTAGAAGGAAACACACGTCAGAGATGGCTTGTCGCAATGGATGCCACAGTCTTTGCACCCTCTTCCAGGGAACCTGGTCAGTGGTTGAAGATCTCCTAATTTCCACCATAACCCTCTCCAACCGTGTCTTTCTGGACTCACCGAGAGTCAGGAGGCTGAGGAGTGTGGGGCACATGGCTCTGCTTCTGTGAGACAGGAGGCAGAACTGAGCAAAGCTGACAGAGTCACAGGATGCGGAAGGCAGTCGGTGTTGTTGGTGCAGTCTGCCTGGTTCATGTCACATGGGAAGATGGCCAGCCTCTTCTCATGTCAGGGATGGAAGTCTGACTTGAGTCGCATCATGGGGCATGCCTCATGACCCGATCATCACATTTTGTTTTCCTAAATACTATAAACCTAAGAGGATTCGAACAGATCTTGTTGCCTTTAGGAAGTAATAATGGTGATTCAGTGTATACCATGCAGGATGCTTTTCCCAAGCTCATGATAAATCTCTATAATCTTAACTCTTCACAGAAGAGAAATCACATGTTCCCACCTCCTATGTCATGCTCAGTGCAGGTTGCCAATTAAAGACTCATTAATGGAGGGTTTTGTTCTGCATTCTTATGAGAGGACCAGACATGTGTATTATGGTTCTTTGAAAATATGAGAAAATTCTGCATTGTAACATATATGATTAAGAAACTAACTGTTAGTTTCAGGTGTACAGCGAAGTGATTCAGTTACACATACACATGCATGTGTTGCCTTTCAAATTCTTTTCCCACTTAGGTAGTTACTGAATATTAGGTAGAATTCTTTGTTTTATACAGTAGATCCTTGTGGTCATGTATTTTTAATATAGCCGTGTGTATATGTCAGTACCAAACTTACAATATAACCTCCCCCTGACACTATCCCTCCTAGTAACCGTAAGTTCATTCTTTGTGAGTCTGTTTTGTAAATAAGTTCATTTTCTTAGATGTCACAAATAAATAAGTGATATCATGTGATATTTGTCTTTCTCTGACTCTTCTTCATCTGAAATTATTTGTGACTGTGAGTGGAAACTTTGCACACACAACACTCTCTGTCTCTCTCTCTTCCTCCTTTTCCAGTCCAAGGCCACACATATACACAAAGATAACGTGTGTAAAGGTGACTGTGGTGTTTTTTGGGAGGGGGATTTGTTCTGCCTGAAAAAGTGGACCACGTTGCTTCCTAGATACTCTGCTGCTGCTAAGTTACTTCAGTTGTGTCCGACTCTGTGCAACCCCATAGATGGCAGCCCACCAGGTTCCCCTGCCCCTGAGATTCTCAGATGAACACAAAATATGTCAAGTAGATACTTCCAAGCTCCAGAATGCTTGAGTGAGGGGCGTGTCCACAACAATCAACTCGAAACTGGGACAAAATGGCCCAGCTGTTTCAGGAGGCCAAGGGCAGACATAGACCCAGTTCAGCTGTTGTTCAGAGACAGGAAAGAACCTCAGTAAGGGCTGTAGTTCCACACCATTGTGCTGGGGGTGGGGGTCGTTAACATTAGTGATGCTTCCTAAGTAATACATCTGGTCTCCTCTTGATGATTATGTATGTAATGGAGTAACAGTACAGTAATCCTTCTTAAACTTTCCGTTTATTTACTTAATATCATGTTTCAGAATTGATCTGTATTCTTTGTCATTTCAGTTTGTGCATTTTTACTGCCATGTAATGTTTCATTGCAGATATATAAACCACAAATTTTAAAAAATTTAAAAAATTTTTGAAGTATAGAGGGAGTGGTCCTAAGACGGCAGAGGAATAGGATGGGGAGACGACTTTCTCCCTCACAAATTCATCAAAAGAACACTTCAACGGTGAGTAAATTCCACAAAACAACTTCTGAATGCTGGCCGAGGACATCAGGCACCCAGAAAAACAGATCATTGTCTTCAAAAACAGGTAGGAAAAAATATAAAAGACAAAAAAGGAGACAAAGGAGGTAGGGAGGGAGCTCCATCCCAGGAAGGGAATCTCAAGAGAGGTTTCCAAACACCAGGAAACACTCTCACTGCCAAGTCTGCAGCAAGCCTTGGAAGCACAGAGGGCAACATAACAGGAAGGAAAAATAAATAAATAATCAAAACCAACAGATTACGAGCCCATAGTAACTCCCCCAGCGGAGAAGCAGTGCAGACGCCTGCATCCGCCACTAGCAAGTGGGGGCTGGGCAGGGAGGCGAAGGAGGCGTGGGCTGCAGTGCTTTGTAAGATTCAGGCCGGAAAGCCCTGCACATAACCAGAGTGAACTAACTTGGGCTAGCAAACCAGACTGTGGGATAGCTACCATGCAAAAAGCTCAAACATAAGACACCACCAGGACCGCGCACAGAACAAAGGATGGGACAGAAATAGCCGGCTGCAGACCTTCCCCCTCTGGTGACAGAGAGCCAGAGCCATAAGGGCTGGGAGGGGGCAATTGCAGCCCAAGAGAGACATTACCTAGCAAAATGCAAGCAGGCTTCTTTGCTAACTAAGACTTCTGGGGGTTCTGGACAGTCATCAGCCACCAAAAAAGGGACGCCAGTGATACACCCAGAAAACTGAGCAGCCGAGACAGAAAGGCGATAAGTTGCAGTGACTGCGCTCACCAAACACCTGAGCTACTCGGACTTGGAAAGGGCACAAAACGCAGGCCCAACCGAATCTGTGCCTCTGGGCTACCTGAGCGCCAAGCCTGAGCAGCTTAGACCGGGAGGTGCATGCAGCCTAGGGCTGTCCTCAGATGGTTCCCAGCAGAGCAATGTAGAGCCTGAGTGGTGTGCGCCGCAAGCAGGGGCAGGCCCAGCAGGGCTGAGACACTGCAAACACATGCCTGTGATACTTGTTTGCAGCATCCCGCCCTCCCCACAGTGCGACTGAACAAGAGAGCCTAAAAAAAGAAAAAGTGTCCACCACCACCCCTCCGTGACAGGGCGGAAGTCAGACACTGAAGAGACCAGCAAACAGAAGAAGTTAAACAGAGGGAACCGCCTTGGAAGTGACCCCACACTGCCCACAACACCAGAGAAAGGGCCAGATATATCTTTACTATTTTTATGATCATTCTTATTTTTTTTTAGTATTGTTGTGTGATTGCTTTTTCTTTTCTTTTTCCTCTTCTTTTTTAAACCTTTTTAAAATTTAAGCCTCTATTTCTTCTTTAATTTTTATTTTTATAACCTACTATTACTTTTCAAAAAAAAAAAACCCTATTTTTAAAGCAAATGCTGTATATACTTTGTGTGTGTGGTTTTTTTTAAAAATAATTCTGGCTTTTTTTTCTCTTTCTTCTCCTTCTTCTTCTTTTCTTTAATATTGTATTTTTGAAAATCCAACCTCCACCCTAGATTTTGAATCTTTGCTTTTTGGTATTTGTTGTCAATTTTGTACATTTAAAAGCCCAATCTTCAGTACCCAATTTTACCTGAGAGTGAGATTACTGGCTTGACCACTCTTTTCTCCTTTGGACTCTCCTTTTTATCCTCCAGGTGGCCTCTGTCTCTTCCTTCCCCCTTCTCTTCTCTAGCCAACTCTGTGAATTTCTGTGTGTTCCAGATGGTGGAGAACACTTAGGGAACTGGTTACTGGCTGAATCTGTATCTCTTCTTTTCATTTCCCCTTTTTATCCTCCTGGCCACCTCTGTCTACTTCCTCCCACTCCTCTTTCCTGTATAACTCCGTGAACACCTCTGAGTGGTCCAGACTGAGGACATAAGGAAGTGGCTACTGACTAGTTTGCTCTCACCTCTTTTGATCGCACCTCATCTAATTCCAGTCACCTCTAACTACCCCTCCCTCTTCTCTTCTCCATGTAACTCAGTGAATCTCTCTGGGTGTCACTCAATGTGGATAAACTTTTCATCTTTAACCTCGATGGTTTATCATTGATGCTGTATAAATGGAGAAGTCTTGAGGCTATTGTAAAAATAAAACTGAAAACCAGAATAAGGAGGCTTAAGTTCAAATCGTGAGAACATCAGAGAACTCCTGAATCTGGGGAACATTAATCGGTAGGAGCTCATCAAACACCTCCATACCTGCACTGAAACCAAGCACCACCCAAGGGCCAACAAGTTCCAGAGCAAGATATACCACACAAATTCTCCAGCAACACAGGAACACACCACCGAGCTTCAATATACAGGCAGCTTAAAGTTACTCCAAAACCCTGACATCTCATAACCCATTACTGGCCACTTCATTGCACCCCAGGGAGAAGAAATCCAGCTCCACCCACCAGAACTCCAACACAAGCCTCCCTAACCAAGAAACCTTGACAAGCCACTGATACAACCTGACCCACAGTGAGGAAATTCCATAATAAAGAGAACTCCACAAATTCCCAGAATACAGAAAGGCCACCCCAAATGCACCAATATAACCAAGATGAAGAGACAGAGGAATACCCAGCAGGTAAAGAAACAGGATAAATGCCAACCAAACCAAACAAAAGAGGAAGAGATAGGGAATCCACCTGAGAAAGAATTCCAAATATTGATAGTGAAAATGATCCAAAACCTTGAAATCAAAATGGAATCACAGATAAATAGCCTGGAGACAAGGATTGAGAAGATGCAAGAAAGGTTTAACAAGGACCTAGAAGAAATAAAAAAAAGAGTCAATATATAAAGAATAATGCAATAAATGAGATCAGAAACACTCTGGAGGCAACAAATAGTAGAATATCAGAGGCAGAAGATAGGATTAGTGAAATAGAAGATAGAATGGTAGAAATAAATGAATCAGAGAGGAAAAAAGAAAAACGAATTAAAAGAAATGAGGACAATCTCAGAGACCTCCCGGACAATATGAAATGCTCCAACATTCGAATTATAGGAGTCCCAGAAGAAGAAGACAAAAAGAAAGACCATGAGAAAATACTTCAGGAGATAATATTTGAAAACGGCTCTAAAATGGGTAAGGAAATAATCACTCAAGTCCAAGAAACCCAGAGAGTTCCAAATAGGATAAACCCAAAGCAACACACTCCAAGGCACATATTAATCAAATTAACAAAGAGCAAACACGAAGAACAAATATTAAAAGCAGCAAGGGAAAAACAACAACACACAAGGGGAATCCCATAAGGATAACTGCAGATCTTTCAATATAAACTCTTCAGGCCAGGAGGGAATGGCAAGACATACTTACAGTGATGAAAGAAAATAACCTACAGCCCAGATTACTGTATTAACCTCAGAGACCTCCAGGACAATATGAAACGCTCCAACATTCGAATTATAGGAGTCCCAGAAGAAGAAGACCAAAAAAAAAGACCATGAAAAAATACTTGAGGAAATAATAGTTGACAACTTCCCTAAAATGGGGAAGGAAATAATCACTCAAATCCAAGAAACCCAGAGAGTTCCAAACAGGATAAACCCAAGGGGAAACACCCCAAGACACATATTAATCAAATTAACAAAGATCAAACACAAAGAACAAATATTAAAAGCAGCAAGGGAAAAACAACAAATAACACACAAGGGGAATCCCATAAGAATAACTGCAGATCTTTCAATAGAAACTCTTCAGGCCAGGAGGCAATGGCAAGACATACTTAAAGTGATGAAAGAAAATAACCTACAGCCCAGATTACTGTACCCAGCAAGGATCTCATTCAAATATGAAGGGGAAATCAAAAGCTTTACAGACAAGCAAAAGCTGAGAGAATTCAGCACCACCAAACCAGCTCTCCAACAATTGCTAAAGGATTTTTTCTAGACAGGAAACACAAAAGTGGTGAATAAACCTGAACCCCAAACAATGAAGTAAATGGCAACGGGATCAGACTTATCAATAATTACCTGTGCTCTTTCAAAGTGAAAATACTGTAGTGTTGTGCAAACAATGGGATCTTAGGAATTTGACCTGAATTCCGGTTTGACTCTCTTGTTTGTTCTGCTTGATTTGGGCACAATTTCACCTTCAGTATCCAACTAATTTGTAAAAGTATTGCCTCTTGGAATTTTATGGGAATAAATTAAATACCAAGGTAAATGCTTGGCAGTGAAAATGGAACACAAATAATGTTGTCATGTTTTGGGAAGAGACCCTATATATTACCATTAGCCCTTTAGACAGGAAATCCAAAGTGACATTACAGTCTGGCATTAGAGAATTCAGTTGGAATTGTCATCAAATTTAAAAAGATTATATGACATAATGTTAAATGAAAAATCCTCTTATAAGGCATTGTTCTCCATTGAATAAAACTCCTTTATAAACTTGTGAGCATTATTAGCTTTTAAGGATGAAAGAAAGCAATTATTATTTCACAACAAATCATAGTTGTCTACTCACTGAAGTATTGCACTGGGATTCAGGAGACCTGAATTCTATTCCCATTTCTGCTATTCTCTAGTTTTATGACATTGGAAAGTCACTTCACCTTTCTGTGTCAGAGAAAACATAATTAACTTTCATTAATGTATAAGCCTTTTTCTGCAGCAATTGGAAAACTGGAATTATATTTCCTATAATAATGTAAAATCCCAAATATTTCCTATAGATTATTTACTATGCAGTATATTTTTGATCTTTTTAGACAGCAATTTTGTTGAGGAAAAAAATGAACCTATACATATTTTTGAGTAATTTTGCATTCAATTTCATATTGTATATCAAAGCAAGGCAACTAAAATAAGCTCTATATGAAAGTGATATATACTGAAAATTTCTCCTATAAATCAGCAAGAAGATGAATGACATACTCTATACGAACATAGGAAGAGTAAATAGAGTGGCCCTTACAAAAAGGAACAATAGCAGAATAATGCAAAAAATATTCAATGTTATTAAAAGCAAAAAAAAAAAACCACATTAAAGCAACAATGACTTTTAAATTTTTGCTGACTAGATTTTTAGTTTGATAACACCTACAATTTTTATGGGAAAAGTTAGGCATTAAATATCAAAACTCATAAATATTCATACTTTTATGCTGTGTCTTTTTATCCTTAAAAATTTTAATTGCATATAAATTCAGAGAAACACAAAATATTCCTATGTAGAATATTCATGACTCTATTGTGTATAAAGCTGAAAAAAATGTTAAACAAAATGTCCAACAAGTGAGTTATGGTTAAATAAAACAGGTTTACCTTAGCAATAAAAATCCTACCTAGGCCGTCATTAGAAATGAGATGTTCAAAGAATAGTTTCAAAATTGATAAAAATAATGGGTTGAATTTTGTCCTCACTTCAGAAAGATATGTTGGAGTCCTAACCCTTCAATTCTCAGAACATATTATTTGGAGATTGGTTCTTTGCAGAGATAATCAAGTTAAAATGAGTTCACAAAGATAAACACTAATCCAATATTACTGAAGTTAAGAAAAGGAATGAATTGCCCACAGAGACACACAGAGTGAAACTGTCATGTGGGCATGAAGGCAAAGATCAGAATTACGTGTCCACAAGCACGTAAAGATTGTCTACAAGCACGCTAAAGATTGTCTACAAGCACGCTAAAGATTGCCACAGAACCACCAAAAGCAAGAGAAGGGTGTGGAATAGCTCCTCCCTCACAGTCTGCCGAAGGAACCAACCTTCACCAACACAACTTTCAACTTCTAGCCTCCAGAGCTCGAGACAATAAATTTCTGTTTAAGCCAGTTTGTGATAATTTGTTATGGCAACTTTAGGAACTCAATACAATTACAATGTAATATGTGGGAGAAAGTCTATACAGGCAAAGGTCCAGATAGACATATACAAATTTTGAGCAGTATATGAGCAGAGTAATTGATATCAAACAAACACTTAAAATTATGTGATTATATTGTAGAGGTGGCTCCTTCCAGCTGCCCCTGGTCTCAGGCTCGGAGTGGCTCCTCAAGGTCACCACCCCTGGCCTCGGGCGCAAGGTGGCTTCTCCCGGCTGCCCCTTACCTCGGACGCGGGGTGTCTCCTCCTGGCTGCCACTAGCCTCGGATGTGGGGTAGCTCCTCCCGGCCGCCACCCTGACCTCGGACGTGAGGTGTCTTCTCTCAGCCACCACTGACCTTGGATGTGGGGTAGCTCCTCTTGGCCGCCGCCCCAACCTTGGACATGGGGGTGTGAAGAGATACCCTATGCCCAAGGTAAAAGAAACCCAGTTAAGATGGTAGGTATTGCAGAGGGCATCAGACGGCAGACACACTGAAACCATACTCACAGAAAACTAGTCAATCTAATCACACTAGGACCATAGCCTTGTCTAATTCAATGAAACCAAGCCATGTCTGCGGGGCAACCCAAGATGGATGGGTCATGGTGGAGAGGTCTGACAGAATGTGGTCCACTGGAGAAGGGAATGGCAAATCACTTCAGTATTCTTGCCTCAAGAACCCCATGAACAGTATGAAAAGGCAAAATGATAGGATACCAAAAGAGGAACTCCCCAGGTGCCCAATATGCTACTGGAGATCAGTGGAGAAATAACTCCAGAAAGAATGAAGGGATGGAGCCAAAGCAAAAACAATACCCAGCTGTGGATGTGACTGGTGATAGAAGCAAGGTCCGATGCTGTAAAGAGTAATATTGCATAGGAACCTGGAATGTCAGGTCCATGAATCAAGGCAAATTGGAAGTGGTCAAACAAGAGATGGCAAGGGTGAACATCGACATTCTAGGAATCAGAGAACTAAAATGGACTGGAATGGGTGAATTTAACTCAGATGACCATTATATCTACAGCTGCAGGCAGGAATCCCTCAGAAGAAATAGAGTAGCCATCATGGTCAACAAAAGAGTACGAAATGCAGCACTTGGATGCAATCTCAAAAATGACAGAATGATCTCTGCTCATTTCCAAGGCAAACCATTCAATATCACAGTTATCCAAGTCTATGCTCCAACCAGTAACACTGAAGAAACTGAAGTAGAACGGTTTTATGAAGACCTACAAGATCTTTTAGAACTAACACCCCAAAAAGATGTCCTTTTCATTATAGGAGACTGGAATGCAAAAGTAGGAAGTCAAGAGACACCTCGAGTTACAGGCAAATTTGGCCTTGGAATGCGGAATGAAGCAGGACAAAGACTAATAGAGTTTTGCCAAGAAAATGCACCGATCATAGGAAACACCGCTTCCACAACACAAGAGAAGACTCTACACATGGACATCACTAGATGGTCAACACTGAAATCAGATTGATACGTTCTTTGCAGCCAAGATGGAGACGCTCTATACAGTTAACAAAAACAAGACCGGGAGCTAACTGTGGCTCAGATCATGAACTCCTTATTACCAAATTAAGACTTAAATTGAAGAAAGTAGGGAAAACTGCTAGACCATTCAGGTATGACTTAAATCAAATCCCTTATGATTATACAGTGGAAGTGAGAAATAGATTTAAGGGCCTAGATCTGATAGATAGAGTGCCTGATGAACTATGGAATGAGGTTCATGACATTGTACAGGAGACAGGGATCAAGACCATCCACATGGCAAAGAAATGCAAAAAGCAAAATGGCTGTCTGGGGAGGCCTTACAAATAGCTGTGAAAAGAAGAGAGGTGAAAAGCAAAGGAGAAAAAGAAAGATATACCCATTTGAACGCATAGTTCCAAAGAATAGCAAGAATAGATAAGAAAGCCTTCTTCAATGATCAATGCAAAGAAATAGAGGAAAAGAACATAATGGGAAAGACTAGAGATCTCTTCAAGAAAATTAGAGATATCAAGGGAAAACTGCATGCAGAGACGGGCTCGATAAAGGACAGAAATGGTCTGGACCTGACAGAAACAGAACATATTAAGAAGAGGTAGCAAGAATACACCGAAGAATTGTACAAAAAAGATCTTCATGACTCAGATAATCATGATGATGTGATCACTAATCTAGAGCCAGACATCTTGGAATGTGAAGTCAAGTGGGCTTTAGAAAGCATCACTATGAACAAAGCTAGTGGAGGTGATGGAATTCCAGTTGAGCTGTTTCAAATCCTGAAAGATGATGCTGTGAAAGTGCTGCACTCAATATGCCAGCAAATTTGGAAAACTCAGCAGTGGCCACAGGACTGGGAAACGTCAGTTTTCATTCCAATCTCAAAGAAAGGCAATGCAAAAGAATGCTCAGATTACCACACAATTGCACTCATCTCACATGCTAGTAAAGTAATGCTCAAAATTCTCCAAGCTAGGCTTCGGCAATACGTGAATCGTGAACTCCCTGATGTCAAGCTGGTTTTTGAAAAGGCAGAGGGCCAGAGATCAAATTGCCAACATCTGCTGGATCATGGAAAAAGCAAAAGAGTTCCAGAAAAACATTTATTTCTACTTTATTGACTATGCCAAAGCCTTTGACTGTGTGGATCACAATCAACTCTGGAAAATTCTGGAAGAGATGGGAATACCAAACCAGCTAACCTGCCTCTTGAGAAATCTGTATGCAGGTCAGGAAGCAACAGTTAGAACTGGACATGGAACAACAGACTGGTTCCAAATAGGAAAAGGAGTCCATCAAAGCTGTATATCGTTACCCTGCTTATTTAACTTATATGCAGAGTACATCATGAGAAACGCTGGACTGGAAGAAACACAAGCTGGAATCAAGATTGCCAGGAGAAATTTCAATAACCTCAGATATACAGATGACACCACCCTTATGGCAGAAAGTGAAGAGGAGCTAAAAAGCCTCTTGTTGAAAGTGAAAGAGGAGAAAAAGTTGGCTTAAAGCTCAGCATTCAGAAAACGAAGATCATGGCATCTGGTCCCATCACTTCATGGGAAATAGAGGGGGAAACAGTGGAAACAGTGTCACACTGTATTTTTTTTTTGCTCCAAAGTCACTGCAGATGGTGATTGCAGCCATGAAATTAAAAGGCGCTTACTCCTTGGAATAAAAGTTATGACCAACCTAGATAGCATATTCAAAAATACAGATATTACTTTGCCGACTAAGGTCCGTCTAGTCAAGGCTATGGTTTTTCCTGTGGTCATGTATGGATGTGAGAGTTGGACTGTGAAGAAGGCTGAGCGCTGAAGAATTGATGCATTTGAACTGTGGTGTTGGAGAAGACACTTGAGAGTCCCTTGGACTGCAAGGAGATCCAACCAGTCCGTTCTGAAGGAGATCAGCCCTGGGATTTCTTTGGAAGGAATGATACTAATGCTGAAACTCCAGTACTTTGGCTACCTCATGTGAAGAGATGACTCATTGGAAAAGACTCTGATGCTAGAGGATATTGGGGGCAGGAGGGAAGGGGACAACAGAGTATGAGATGCCTGACTGACTCAATGGACATGAGTCTGAGTGAACTCTGGGAGTTGGTGATGGACAGGGAGGCCTGGCCTGCTTCGATTCATGGGGTCGCAAAGAGTTGGACACAACTGAGCGACTGAACTGAACTGAACTGAATATGGCAAGCTACTCAGCACCAATGAGTCTTGGTTTCTTAGTTATGAAAAGAGGCAAATAACACTGGCATTAGATAGTTAATAAGTGAATATGTGGGTGAAGTTAGGCTTACGTATGTGCCTCTGTGGTATAACTTATCTACACATCATGTCAATTCATAGATCTATGAAAAGCCTTCCTACACTGTTGTCTTGCGTTCTACATTCATTTCAGGGGTTAAGTGAGGATAAAGACTCCTTAAGAGGCAGTAGTATTGCTGAATATTTCAGGAGCTAAAAAACTACTGCCCTTCAAATCAAACCTTGTAGGTAGTATGTACTATACAAATGGATATGTTAAAAGGTGTCTATAATCTACTGAGTGAAAAAATAGTTTCTGTTGTATGATTCGATTTTGTGAAAATGGATATACATTTAGATATTTATCTATAAAAAGATTCCTTTAAACTGCTAGAGACTTAAAAACTGTCATATATTAATATTTATTGGATGAACATACTTTAATTCATCAATACACTTTACGAAGAAAAGCTTATTTATCAGTAGAACAATATAGGATAGGAGTAGAGAGAACATATATATAATACAAATTGAACCTCACATGAAGATACTTATGTTTCACTAATAACTATAAAGTACACTGAAAATACAAAATGCTGGGTAACTGATAAGAATTTTTATTAAATATTAGTCATTAATTGGTCAGAAGCAGAATAACAAGCTTGATACATGAAAGTCTTCATATGAGCTTGCCAAGCCTTAAATCCTACTAACATCTCACCTACATGGAAGAATGATAAAGAAATTAAAAACAGGGCCAGTGTACTTCATTGAAGGGTCTCTTCCAGTCTCCAGTTTTGGATCTACTACCTTGCATTCTACATAGTCATCACCTTTAGAACACCGGCAAAATTTTTCATTACTTTGGTCTCTCGTTCCACAGAAACAGTGCTTTACCCCATTTTATCCAAAGATGAAGTCATAGCAACATTCAAATAGGCATGATATTTTTAGCAGCATGATACTGGAAGGGACAAGGCCTTTCTTCCCAAATGTTGCGATAGATTACACTTGAGAAATTTCTGCCTTTATAATAAAGAGTTCTGCTATGATTGATACTGACATGAAAATATTACTTGTCTTTATTTGAAAAAATAGTTAATTATACTTTGTAAGACCAGAAACTATAAAACTCCTAGAAGAGAACTTAGGCAAAACACTCTCTGACATACATCACAGCAGGATCCTCTATGACCCACCTCCCAGAATACTGGAAATAAAAGCAAAAATAGACAAGTGGGATCTAATTAAACTTAAAAGTTTCTGCAAAACAAGGGAAACTATAAGCAAGGTGAAAAGACAGCCTTCAGAATGGGAGAAAATAATAGCCAATGAAGCAACTGACAAACAACTAAACTTAAAAATATACAAGCAACTCATGCAGCTCATTGGAGAAGGAAATGGCAACCCACTCCAGTGTTCTTGCCTAGAGAATCCCAGGGACAGGGGAGCCTGTGGGCTGCCGTCTATGGGGTCACACAGAGTCGGACACGACTGAAGTGACTTAGCAGCATGCAGCTCAATTCCAGAAAAATAAATGGCACAATCAAAAAAATGGGCCAAAGAACTAAATAGACATTTCTCTAAAGAAGACATACAGATGGCTAACAAACACATGAAAAGATGCTCAACATCACTCATTATCAGAGAAATGCAAATCAAAACCACAATGAGGTACCATTTCATGCCAGTCAGAATGGCTGCGATCCAAAAGTCAACTAGCAATAACTGCTGGAGAGGGTGTGGAGAAAAGGGAACCCTCTTACACTGTTGGTGGGAATGCAAACTAGTACAGCCACTATGGAGAACAGTGTGGAGATTCCTTAAAAACTGGAAATAGAACTGCCTTATGACCCAGCAATCCCACTGCTGGACATACACACTGAGGAAACCAGAATTGAAAGAGACACATGTACCCCAATGTTCATTGCAGCACTGTTTATAATAGCCAGGACATGGAAGCAACCTAGATGTCCATCAGCAGACGAATGGATAAGAAAACTGTGGTACATATACACAATGGAGAATTACTCAGCCATTAAAAAGAATACATTTGAATCAGTACTAATGAGGTGGATTAAACTGGAGCCGATTATACAGAGTGAAGTAAGCCAGAAAGAAAAACACCAATACAGTATACTAATGCATATATATGGAATTTAGAAAGATGGTAATGATAACCCTGTATGTGAGACAGCAACAGAGACACAGATGTATAGAACAGTCTTTTGGACTCTGTGGGAGAGGAAGATGGTGGGATGATTTGGGAGAAGAGGATTGAAACATGTATAATATCATATATGAAATGAGTCACCAGCCCATGTTCAATGCATGATACTGGATGCTTGGGGTTGGTGCACTGGGACAATCCAGAGGGATGGTATGGAGAGGTAGGAGGGAGGGGGGTTCTGGATGGGGAACATGTGTATACCTGTGGCAGATACATGTTGATGTATGGCAAAACCAATACAATATTAAAGTAATTAACCTCCAATTAAAATAAATAAAGAACTGAAGGTCAAATTGCAAAAAAATAAAAAATTGTTATTAAAAAATAAATAAAAAGCATAGCATATTTTCTTTCATTTGTGCTTAATTTCTATCATTCATGGAAGCTACAGTGTGGAAAACCTTGCATGTAGACATACTCAAGTTTCCTTAGTACGCTCCTATAGCACAGAAACAGCTGCTCAGCACAGAGGTGACCAATGGGCAATATGCACTCTCAATTTACAATCAGTTCAGCCATTATTACCAGTAGAAATCATTTTAAAATGAGCATGGTACTGAACTGTGCACCCTAAGTCATTCTCCTAAATATAGAGAGCACATTCTTAAACTTTATAACCTTCTCTGTAGAGTTCTGAGAACTACAGAAATAGGCAGAAATACTAGCAGTCACTTGATCACTTAGGTAGGGTCAGCATTTTTTTCCCCTATGGAGACCAAGTTTAGTAAAAGGATTATTATTTCAAATAAGGCTATGTGAAAAGTATTTTATTCCCATTTGAAGAAATGAACTTTCCACTGTACCATGTTGATTTCCAACTGAGTAGCTAAGTAACAATAAGAAGGAAATGTAAAAAAAAATAAAAAAGGTGACAAGGTAGATTTCTTGATAAATAAATCTCTACTACAGATAACAGAATGAATTCAGCAATCTCATATTTCAAAATTATATGTGAAAGCTCATCATTTGTTTAAATAGACTAAGTACCTCTTAGGGTAAATGGATTCTGAATCTAGTTCTGACATGCATGTGTATTCAGACTACCAAGCGATGCTCTGACACCAGTTGAGGGTTCCTACAATTTAACTCAGTACTGACACAATCCACCAGAGATAGCTTCAAATTCCACAGATTAATGCATACGTCCTACGAGATTCTCTCTCTCTCTCTCTTTCTCTCTCTCACATACACACACACACACACATACACTCATAATTCAAATGCCAGCCACAGGTCCAGGTTGTCACCTATGCTTCTGAAACATCAATGAAAGATTAGAGGTTCCAATGACACCTTCCTTGGGTTTGATTAATTTGCTCACAGAACTCAGAGAAACATTTTGCTTACTAACTCACTAGTGTGTTAGTGAACAGATGCAATTCTGAAACAACCAGATGGAAGCGATGTCTAGAGAAGGCATGGGGAAGGCAAAGAGTTTCCCAGCTGTCTTTCAGCAAATCACTCTCCTTGGATCTCCAGGTGTTTACCAAGAGCTCACTAAACTATGAAAGCTCTCCAAAACCCTGTCTTTTGGGGTTTTTTATGGTGGCTTCATTATATAGGAATGATTGAGAAAATCACTGGTCGCTGATAATTGAATTCACTCTCCAGCCCCTTCTCACCTTCCTGGATATCAGGTTCAAACTTCAAATCACATGGTTGATTTCCATGGCAACCAGTCCTCATCCTTAAGTGGGTTCCAAAAGTTACTTCATTCATATAAGAAAAGACACATTTTTCACATTTTTCAGAAATCCTACTTTAGGTACTGAGAACCTACAGTAAAAAAAAAAATGATGAAGTCCTTGTTCTAAAGAGACTTGGATTCTATCAAGAACAGTGACAATAAATTTTTAAAAAATGAATGATCTTTTGAGTGGAGATAAGAACTAAGAAAAAATATAGAGGAATGGAAACTATCTTTGGGTAAGAGAGTCCTCTTTTTTATAGGGTAACATGAGCTCTTCACTAGTTAGATGATATTTAGGCAAGACATAAAACAAGTGAGCAATACATGCACATATATGGAGAAGAGCAATTCAGAAAAAAATAAAAAGAAATACAAAGACCTAGAGAGATAATGTCATGCTTTATAAAGCTGCGTGGAGGTCATTTTCACTCAGTCATTAAGAAGGAGGCTCAGTAGACTCAGAGCGAGCTCACAAAAGTACTGTGTGATGGTCAGTTGTGCTTTGTAGATGGTAGAAAGACTGGATTTTACTCAGGTTTGGATAGGAAGCCACTGAAAGCTATAAATGAATGAAGGAAAATGAAATATTCTTCAAATATTTATCTAAAAGCTTAATTGTGAATATTGTTCCCATTATAGGGGACTGGAATGCAAATGTAGGAACTCAAGAAACACCTGAAGTAACAGGCAAAATTGGGCTTGGAGTACAGAATGAAGCAGGGCAAAAGCTAATAGAGTTTTGTCAAGAGAATGCACTGGTCATAACAAACATCCTCTTCCAACAACTCAAGAGAGGACTCTACGCATGGAGATCACCAGATGGTCAACACTGAAATCAGATTGATTATATTCTTTGCAGCCAAAGATGGAGAAGCTCTATACAGTCAACAAAAATAAGATCAGGAGCTGACTGTGGCTCAGATCATGAGCTCCTTATTATAAAATTCAAACTTAAATTGAACAAAGTGGGGGAACCACTAGACCATTCAGGTAGGACCCAAATCAAATCCCTTATGATTATACAGTGGAAGTGAGAAATAGATTTAAGGGGCTAGATCTGATAGACAGAGTGCCCGATAAACTATGGACGGAGGTTCGTGACATTGTACAGGAGACAGGGATCAAGACCATCCCCATGGAAAAGACATGCAAAAAAGCAAAATGGCTGTCTGGGGAGGCCTTACAAATAGCTGTGAAAAGAAGAGAAGCAAAAGGCAAAGGAGAAATGTAAAGATATACCCATTCGAATGTGAAGTTTCAAAGAATAGCAAGGAGAGATACAAAAGCCTTCCTCAGAGATCAATGCAAAGAAATAGAGTAAAACAACAGGATGGGAAAGACTAGAGATCTCTTCAAGAAAACTAGAGATACCAAGGGAGCATTTCATGCAAAGATGGATTCAATAAAGGACAGAAATGGTATGGACTTAACAGAAGCAGAAGACATTAAGAAGAGGTGGCAAGGATACACAGAAGAACTGTACAAAGAAAGATTTTCAAAACCCAGATAATCATGATGGTGTGATCACTCACCTAGAGCCAGACATCAAGAAATGTGAAGTCAAGTTGGCCTTAGGAAGCATCACTACGAACAAAGGTGGAGGTGATGGAATTCCAGTTGAGCAATTTCAGTTCCTAAAAGATGATGCTGTGAAAGTGCTGCACTCCATATATCAGTAAATTTGGAAAACTCAGCAGTGGCCACAGGACTGGTAAAGGACAGTTTTCATTCCAATCCCAAAGAAAGGCAATGCCAAAGAATGCTCAAACTACCACACAATTGCACTCATCTCACATGCTAGCAAAGTAATGCTCAAAATTCTCCAAGCCAGGCTTCAGCAATACATGAACCATGAACTTCCAGATATTCAAGCTGGTTTTAGAAAAGGCAGAGGAACCAGAGACCAAATTGCCAACACCTGCTCGATCACTGAAAAAGAAAGAGAGCTCCAGAAAAAATATCTATTTCTGCTTTATTGACTATACCAAAGCCTTGACTGTGTGGATGGCAATAAACTCTGGAAAATTCTTACAGTGATGAGAATACCAGACCACCTGACCTACCTCTTGAGAAACATGTATGCAGGTCAGGAAGCAACAGTTAGAACTGGACATGGAACAACAGACTGGTTTCAAATAGGAAAAGGAGTACGTCAAGGCTATATATTGTCACCCTGCTTATTTAACTTATATGCAGAGTACATCATGAGAAATGCTTGGCTGGAAGAAGCACAAGCTGGAATCAAGATTGCTGGGAGAATTATCAATAACCTCAGATATGCAGATGACACCACCCTTTTGGCAGAAAGTGAAGAAGAACTAAAGAGCCTCTTAATGAATGCCGGGGTCCAGCCCCGGTGGATCCAAGGTAATTCGAAGAGGAGATGGCGTGGCATCTTAGAAAGAATTATTTAATTAGAAATAAAAGAGAAATTAGGAAGAAATAGTGTAGTAGGAAAATTAGTGGAGAAAAGAGGCTGAATAACGTGGTTTACATGGAAAACTCAATAAAGTTCCAAGACAAGGAACTTGCACCATCTACGTTAGGCCACCGGCATCCTCTTAAATAGTGGGGGCGGGGGGTGTGCCCCGCCTTGGGCTCCCTCTCACATGGATCTTAAAAGCCAGGGCAAGTAAGTAGACATGGTGAGCCTCCAAGCCCCAGATGGGAATTCAGCCAGAAAATAGAGTAAGAAAAGACACGGGGGAACCAGTCTTTCCAGTGACTGGCCCATCCTCTATTGTCCGGAAAGGCCTTTTATACATTTTTTTGTACACAGAGCTCAAAGGATAATACAAAATTATGCAGCGTCAGCAGCCCTGACTCTTATCAAGACTAGGCTTTCTTTCTGCATATCTAGTTGTATACACAAGTCTTAGGTGATCTACATCATCTTCTGGCCAGAAGGCCAATTAACATTTTACGGCCTTTTTCTGATAAGGGTCTGTCAACCAGGTAACTTATTTGTGTTGTTCTTCCCAAAGTCTGGTACCACTCTCAGAAAGCACTAAATAGTTCATTCTTACATAGCAAGGACGGACACAATTTATAACAACGAAAAGGAATACAGTGATTTATAACAAAGAGAAAAGTAATTAACTCAAAAGTCTAGTGTTGCTAACATCAAAACTACTATATTCCCTTTTCTATATCCCAATTATATCTATTAATATCCTTCAGGTGCCTAAAAGATAAAGAATATGGAGGCCTGGCAGCAGTCATTGACTCAACAGTGAAACCAGTCACCAATATAATTTTTAGCTCTTTAGAAAAGGCTCTGTATCTTTAAGATGCTTTAAGCTTTGTGCCTCTCTCAGTTGGGGGTGGGGTGGGGGCTATAAGCAATTCACAAGTTATAAAAGTCTGGGCAGACCGGTCAGGTAAATTAGAAAGCTATCAGAGGGATTTAAGTTGAGACATTCTTTTTATATGCAGGAGACTGTTAACTGGATCCCTAAGTTAATTCTTTTTAGAGGAAGGTAATCAAGGATGGCCCCCTGTTATGTCAAAAGAGTAGAAAGCACAGTACAATAAGGCAGGCAGACTCTGGTTTTTGGGGGGTAGATGTTCAGGAAAACCCAGGGGGAACCCCTGAAACTAGATCATACCTTTGCATGTGTCTGGCTTCTTTCCTCATGACCTTTGCCATGGGCAGGATTCCTCACGCTGGCTCCTGGCAGATGAAACTGAAAGAAGAGATTGAAAAAATTGGCTTAAAGCTCAATATTCAGAAAATTAAGATCATGGCATCCAGTCCCATCATTTCATGACAAATAGATGGGGAAACAGTAGCTGAGTTTATTTTTGGCTCCAAAATCACTGCTGTTTTTGATTGCAGCCATGAAATTAAAAGTCACTTACTCTTTGGAAGGATAATTATGACCAACCTAGACAGCATATTCAAAAGCAGAGACATTACTTTGCCAACAAATGTATGTCTAGTCAAGGCTATGGTTTTTCCCAGTAGTCATGTATGGATGTGAGAGTTGGACTGTGAAGAAAGCTGAATGCCGAAGAATTGAAGCTTTTGAACTGTGGGTTGGAGAAGACTCTTGAGAGTCCCTTGGACTGCAAGGAGTTCCAACCAGTCCATTCTAAAGGAGATCAGTCCTGGGTATTAATTGGAAAGACTGATGTTGAAGCTGAAATTCCAATAATTTGGCCACCTGCTGTGAAGAGCTGACACATTTGGAAAGACCCTGATGATGGGAAAGATTGAGGGCAGGAGAATAAGGGGACAACCGAGGAGGCAATGGTTGGATGGCATCACTGACTCAGTGGACATGAGTTTGGGTGAACTCCGGGAGTTGGTGATGGAACTGGAGGCCTTGCATGCTGCAGCTCATGGGGTCACAAACAGTCAGACACAACTGGAGACTGAACTGAACTAAAGTGAGGAAGAGGTAAAGAAAGTAATTCCACCTTTCTGGTTGTTTATCTATTATCTATTAATTTAAATTCAGGAAAGTCACACCATTTAACTTGGGTATTTTCTTTCCATCGTTTCAGTTCTATTAAGTTCAGTCACTCAGTCGTGTCTGACTCTTTGTGACCCCATGGCCTGCAGCACACAAGGCTTCCCTATCCATCACCAACTCAGAGAGTTTACTCAAACTCATGTCCATCGAGTTGGTGATGCCATCCAACCATCTAATCCTCTGTCGTCTCTCTCCTCCCACCTTCAATCTTTCCAACCATTAGGATCTTTTCCAATGAGTCAGTTCTTTGCATCAGGTGGCCAAAGTATTGAGTTTCAGCTTCAGCATCACTACTTCCAAGGAATATTCAGGACTGATTTCCTTTAGGATGGACTAGTTGGATCTCCTTGCAGTCCAAGGGACTCTCAACAGTCCTCTCCAACACCACAAAAGATATGTTTCTTTCCATAACTAGAACTAAATCATCAGTTTGGTTCATTGCAGATCTTAACAATTTTGTATTAAGAGAAAACTGGGATAGCTAAGAATGCCACATTGGGGAAAAAATATCTATGTGTTTTGAGACCTGAATCTTCATTCAGATTGAAACAAGATTCCAAAGATATTTAAAATCAAAAAAGTTTTAGAAACATGCTTGTTTCTAGATTCAGGTGTAAGGATTCACTGCACAATTCTGGTGGATTTGAAAGTAGAGGGTTTCCATCCTGACCTATCATATAAGAAAATGAAAAATGTTCATTATGTGGCAATGTGTGTGCTTGGGGGAAAATATATATATATATATATATATATATATATATATATATATATATAAACCCAGGACGCATTTCTTCAACTTCAGAGTCTAATAATTGAGGGGTTGTTGGCTTTTAACATCACAACCAGAGAGAAGCCTAGAAGCCAACAGAAAATAAGAAGGTTCCCAAGAAGCTGATCAATGAATTCATTGCTTTTCCTTGGGCTGTCAGAACTCTCTTCAAAGTTGGCTGTCCACTGGGCCAGTGTATCAAGTCATTAGTTCTTGGTGAATCAGTCAGAAGAAGATCAAGAAGGGAAATCCTTAGAACCAATCTTGGAAGACATTTTCTAAGAGTTGGTCTTACCTGCTTTCTTTCTTTTTTTTTTTTTCTGTTTTGGATTGTCTTTAGCTTGACATTCTGAAATCAGACTTTGGCATCTTAATTTTGAAACTTTAATTTCTTAAGTAGAATTATAAAAATAATATTTTATTATTCAATTCCTTGAATAAAAAATAATAGCCTATAATATAATGTGCTATTAAATATATTTTTCAAAATAAAGCTACTCAATTTCGTACTTACAAAATTAAAGAAATGCATGACAGATCATAACATTTAGTTATATTAGTTCTTTCAAATTTGCAGATGGTTACTGTAAGGGTATTCTTAAAGATGTTTAGCCTTATATTGTATATGGTTTTCTCTATGAGGAAATGCAAATATGAGTAACTGTCTAGTCTCATTAGTAATTTTTTCAGAAGAATTTGTTTTGCTTATTGTTTTGTGTCTAATCTCTACCAAGAATTTAGGACATGATAATGTTCATCTTATTTTGTGTTCCTCTTTTTCATTTGCTTTAATTTTAAAATATTTTAATTTGACTTTGCTATATATATATATATAATATATTTGACTTTGCTATATATATATACAGATCATTTAACCAGTTTTAGAATAAGTTTGGTTTGAAATGAATGTAAATGTGTACTTTAATTTATTTAGGATGTGTTAATCAAATAATGAAACTATTAAGTAAGTAAAATGCATAATAATGGGAGAAATAGAAAAAAAATGCTTTCTGTAATCAGTTCTGAAATGGATTTTGACTTGTTTAAGGGACCTAAAATGGTGAAAATATGGAAAGATCCTTCAAAACTAACAACAAAAAAAGGCAACTATAGAAGAAAAAATGGGCATGATCAAGCTTTAGATGTAAGACAAAAAGCAGTTTCAAGGGGATCAAAGAAGTGTCAGGTTCCCAGACAGGCTGCCCTAAAATATGCTTCAACATCATTTTGATTAGTTGAACTAAAAGTATTTAATTGTGGCCAGCAGATACAAGAGAGAGACTTTGACACTTCTCCCTGAAATCAGGAGATAAATCTTCCACATGAAAGTTCCCCTGTACTGGAAAGTAGAAAGACAGCCTTATCATCACTGGAGTGGGTTGCCATGCCCTCCTCCAAGGATCTTCCTCACCCAGAGGCTGAACCTGCGTCTCCTGCATTGGCAGGTGGTTCTTTACCATTGGGCTTCCCTGGGGGCTCAGAAGGTAAAGCATCTACCTGCAACACAGGAGACCTAGGTTCGAGCCCTGGGTCAAGAAGATCCCCTGAGGAAGGAAATGACAACCCATTCCAGTACTCTTGCCTGGAAAATTCCGTGGACTGAGGAGTCTGGTAAGCTACAGTCCATGAGGTCGCAGAAAGTCGGACACTGCTAAGCGACTTCACTTCCTTTACCATTAGCGCCACCTAGGAACCCCTATCACCAGAGATAGGGAATTTAAAGCCAATAAGCCTGTTAAAGAAAACTTGTTGCTGCTTTACTAATTTACTACCCAAGTCCAAAATTTGCTTAAATTCCTTACTAAATAAGCACCCAAACCTAAATTTCTTTAAGTTTCTTTGTCCTGACAATTCCTCCAAAGGTATTTTTCTTCCTCTAAAAAGTATAAAAACTGTCTTCTTTGACCACTTCTTAAATCTCAGTTTTATGAGACTTCCATACATGTGATTTAAACTTGTTTCTTGGTTTTCCCTATTAATCTGTCTTGGGTCAATTTTATTATTAGCCTGGCCATGAGAACTCAAGAGGGATAAAGAAGGGAATTTCCCCAACAGAAGATAGGGTTCAAAATCAACAGGGGAAATCTAAAATAGAGTAGGTATCATGGCAGGCAAGCCAACAGTGACAAGTAGGAATTAATTAAGTACAGTAAGACTGAATATGGAACTAGCATGTTCCCCAAAAGCAAAGGCAAGTTCAGAGATATGGAGCTCAGGTTAAACTCAACTGAAGAAGTAGGCTTATGTTTTCATTCAAGATGTAAGTCCTTATGGAGTCAGCTGGGAAAGAAGGTTGGGAATCTGAGGCTTTTAGTTGATGTCCAGAGAAGAGATAGGACATGAAATATAAAGGCAGTGGCATAGCAGAGTGAACACCTAATAACTGAAATTGGGCATTAAAATTTGAGTGATAAATGGAATTCAGAACAACGTAACAGCAAAAATGAACAAAATATCATCATTTGATAGGGATGAGTGTAAACACAAGACAGCCACAATGAGGTAACTTTCTATATTAAGGACTTAATACATGTGCTCTGTCCTGTACATGAGGACAGATTATTCCAGGGGCCACTGGTCCTTAAACAGGGTCTAGGAATTCATTTAGATGGAAACTCGCATGCCCTGGAAGCTCTAGAAAGTAGAGGTCATGAAAATTCTAAAGGTGGTTTCAGATCAGGATAGAGTCAAATTTAGCATTCAGCAATGAGGTCTCAATCTAAATGGCTTTCCCTTTTATTAGCAAGCAGTGATAATTATGGTCATGTTTTCTCCTTGCTCTCATCTGTTGTAGTCTACTATAACTGGCTTTATTACTTTGTACAAAGCACACAGTCTCTTCCTTTTCCATCTCTTCTGAATATTTTTCAAATTAATCTCCTAAAGAGTCATTTCTTTCATTATTTTGCCCATGTACAAGAATATACAATAGTATTTTACTTTCTATGGGGAAAAATGTCCTTGAACATTTATACTTTCATTTAAACTATCCACTGGTTATCAATGGCTCTTCTGCACTTTGCTCCCCAGCAGAGAGATGGCACCGAAGCTCACCATTCCAAACTCTTCAGTCCTCCTTTAAAGTCTTAATTCACTATCTCTGTCACTACTCTTAGTTTATAATTACATGAATTTAATCATTACTTAATTTCTTTAGCCTGCAAATGTTTCATTTCCCTGACATGATTTTAACTATTTTAGGACAAGTTCTCAGTTCTGTGTACACTCAGTAAATACTGGTGATCTGGATTTTGTCAATTGACTAAAAGGACTTTATTAATTAGCATATGATTCATTTTCTAATCTTTTTATATAATTTTTCATCAAAAATACAATTATTGGCTTTTTCTAGCAATTTCTCTAAAATTCTAAAACATTTCTGCTGTGTTTTTCAATTTAGTTTTTTGCCATTCTCTGCAAATTTTATTATACGAGATTTTTCATGCTATTTTGTAAAGTTAGAGATTGGGTGAGATGAGGCTTTAATCTAAAGTCAAGTTTGAACAAGGGAGATAGTTACACTATGGAAGAGTCTTTCTTAGGGGGTGAAAGTGTTAGTTGCTCAGTCGTGTCTGACTCTTTGTGATCCCATGTACTGTAGCCTGCCAGGCTACTCTGTCCATGGAATTTTCCAGGTAAGAATACTGGAATGGGTAGCCATTCCGTTCTCCAGGGAATCTTCTCAACTCAGGGATTATACTTGGGTCTCCTGCATTATGGGCAGATTCCTAACCATCTGAGCCACCAGGAAAGCCCTTCTCAGAGAGTAACAAGGAGCAAACTTTTGTCCCAAGACACACGGAGAAGGTTCCTTTCCACTTGTCCTAACATCACATGACTGTAATGTGAGATTTATAGCTGTGAAGTGTGCCTGCATTAAATGACTCCCAGGCTTGCACTGACAAATCTGTCAGCATCCAAATACTCCTAGGAAAAGTAAAACCAGGGGACTAAAGAGGAAAGTGTCAAGATAGTTTGACAACTTTATTGGTGTTAATGTTATAGCCTCTTTTGACTTTAGCATCAGCTGACCCATCTTTCTCCTCCCACACTCATCACTGGCAAACAGTAAATGTCAAACTCTCCAGGTGATGAATGGAGAAGAAAAATAAAATACCAATACTCACAAGATCCTGTAACATAGGAAATGTGCAGATTCCTTTCTTTTTATTTCTAAACCCAGAGAGAAATCTCAGCATTACACTGTTTGGTTTCTTAAAACCTCTGTTTATAGCACAAATGGTAATACTATGAGAGCGACATCAGGGCTTTGTCTTCAATGAACTCACTATATTAAAAAAAATTAACTTTCTTTTTTTATATCATTGCACAAAATCAAAGACTCTAGTAGGTGTTCAGTGATAGGGGACTCCATAGATTTTTTTAGTAGTGACTTCCAAAATACATGGCTACTTTTATTACTTTAGCTTCTTCCTAAATAGTTTATATTGCACATAGCTTTTGTGATAAAGCAAGAGAAACCAAAATCAGTAACTGCCAGGCAGACAGAAGTTTGCTTTCAGAAATTACACTCACATATACATACACACACTTGTATATACAAACACAATGTATATTATATTTTTATTATATATACATTTGTATATATAGATTATTGAGATCAAAGTGAAACTTGGATTTTTGGCTACCTTAATACTCAATTACTAGCCCAGATGTCAGGTGTTTCCCTTTCCTATCAGCCTGTCTCTGCCTACCTCATTCAAATCACCATGCAAACATTAACCCCTTCACTGCTTTATATTCCAATGCAAAGAAATAGATGAAAACAATAGAATGGGAAAGGCTAGAGATCTCTTCAAGAAAATTAGACACACCAAGGGAACATTTCAAGCAAAAATGGGCAAAATAAAGGACAGAAATGGTATTGACCTAAAAGAAGCAGAAGATATTAAGAAGAGGTGGAAGAATACACAGAACTATACAAAAAAGATCTTAATGACCCAGATAACCACGATGGTGTGATTACTCACCTAGAGCCAGACATCCTTTAATGCGAAGTCAAGTGGGCCTTAGGAAGCATCACTATGAACAAAGCTAGTGGGGATAGTGGAATTCCAGTTGAGCTGTTTCAAATCCTGAAAGATGATGCTGTGAAAGTGCTGCATTCAATATGCCAGTAAATTTGGAAAACTCAGCAGTGTCCATAGGACTGGAAAAGGTCAGTTTTCATTCCAATCTCAAAGAAAGGCAATGCCAAAGAAAGCTCAAACTACCACACAATTGCACTCATCTCACGTGATAGCAAAGTAATGCTCAAAATTCTTTAAGTCAGGCCTTAACATTACATGAAACATGAACTTGTAGATGTTCAAGCTGGATTTAGAAAAGGCAGAGGAACTAGAGATCAAATTGGCAATATCTGTTGGATCATCAAAAAAGCAAAAGAGTTCCAGAAAAACATATATTTCTGCTTTATTGACTATGCCAAAGCCTTTGATTGTGTGGATCACAACAAACAGTGGGAAATTCTTAAAGAGATAGGAATATCAGACCACCTGACCTGCCTCTTGAGGAATCTGTATGCAGGTTAAGAAGCAACAGTTAGAACTGGACATGGAACAACAGACTGGTTCCATATTGGGAAAGGAGTATGTCAAGGCTGTGTACTGTCACTCTGCTTATTTAACTTATATGCAGAGTACATCATGAGAAATGCTGGCCTGAAAGAAGCACAAGCTGGAATCAAGATTGCTGAGAGAAATATCAATAACCTCAGATATGCAGATAACACCATCATTATGGCAGAAAGCAAAGAACTAAAGAGCCTCTAGATGAAAGTGAAAGAGGAGAGTGAAAAAGTTGGCTTAAAACTCAATATTCAGAAAACTAAGATCATGGCATCCAGTCAAATCACTTCATGGCAAATAGATGGAGAAACGATGGAAACAGTGAAAAACTATTTTTGGGGGCTCCAAAATCACTGCGATGGTGACTGCAGACATGAAATTAAAAGACACTTGCTCCTTGGAAGTAAAGCTATGACCATCTTAGACAGTGTATTAAAAAGCAGAGACATTACTTTGCCAATAAAGGTCTGTCTAGCCAAGGCTATGGTTTTTCTAGTAGTCATGTATAGATGTGAGCGTTGGAATATAAAGAAAGCTGAATGGTGAATAACTGATGCTTTTGAACTGTGATGTTGGAGAAGACTCTTGAAAGTCCCTTGGACTGCAAGGAGACCCAACCAGTCTATCCTAAAGGAAATCAGTCCTGAATATTCACTGGAAGGACTGATGCTGAAGCTGAAACTCCAATACTGTGACCACTTGATGCAAAGAACTAACTGATTGGAAAAGATCCTGATGCTGGGAAAGATTGAAGGTGAGAGAAGGGGATATCAGATGACGAGATGGTTAGATGGTTTCACTGACTTGATGAACACGAGTTTGTGCAGGCTCTGGAAGTTCACAATGGACAGGAAAGCCTGGCGTGCTGCAGTCCATGCAGTCACAAAGAGTCAAATATGACTGAGCAACTGAACTGAACTGAACTTCTTTGTATTTTAGTCCTGTCACACTCCTCATTTCAGGATTTTAGTTTTTAGTTTTGTTAAAGATTATTTAAGGAAGGCAGAGAGAGGTTTACATCATCCACATTTACCATTTCCCCTTTAGACACTCTGTTCTTCTTTCTCTGCCTCTTCAGTGTAGTCAAACTTGTCTCCTTCTCTGTTTTGGCTCTTCCCCTGAGCTGTGATTGTCTCCACCAGTCCCTCCTTCTTCTCTGCTGAAATGATCACAAGTGGTGCTGGTTTAGTTGCTAAGTCTTTTCTGACTCTTGCAACCTCATGAACTATAGGTTGCTGGGCTACTCTGTCCATGGGATTTATTTTCCCAGCTCAGAATACTGCAATGGGTTGCCATTTCTTTCTCCAGAGGATCTTCCTGACCCAGTGACTGAACCCGGCTCTCCTGTGTTGCAGGTGGTCCCTCCTGCACTACAAGTGGATATTTACCAGCTGAGCCACCATGGAAACCCACAACCCCTTTCCTTAAAAACCCTAAGCATCAGACCAACACCCAGGACAGAAAAATTCATTTCTGTCCCAGAGTAGCCTGATGAGCAGACATGACTCTCAGGCCACAAACTCAAGTGTGCAAATAAAATAGTGCTTCCCTTTGTGCCTTAAAGACCACTGTAATTTTATTTTTGTGCCTTATTCTCCCAAGCTGGAGGCACTATAAATCTCCATCATTGCACAGCCTTTCCTTTTGTCTGCATTATGCTTCATGTCAAGGTCTTACACCACATTACGGAGGCAGTTTCACCCCTCACTCTTTTCTCAGTGACTGTTCAGATCTGGGGATGGTATGCTATAAGTAAAAGAAATCTGTGATGGGCACCATAAACCTGATGCCTAAATGTACCAAGTACCCCTTCTTGTTTCACAGTCTCTCACATCCTTGTTGCTCCCTTGAGAAAGCTGTTCTCAAGACATATTACTCAGAGAAAGGCAGTCTCCCTATGCATCTCCCTCAGTAAGAAGAATCTGCTTAAGTTTCTGAAAAAGCTTGCCTCACCAGCCAACCCTCTTGTTCCTTAACAGATTCAGTCTCTATCCAAGGATCCTCTTCTTCCATTTGGGCAAAGCTGTTTCCCTGGGAAAATAATTAGAGAAAATCAAAGTCAGTAAATTTTGCAGATCATCTTGGCATTCATTCCTGAAACACAACTGAGGTAAAGTAAAAAATGCTACCTACCTGTGTGAGAAGGAAAGCAAAAAGGAGGAATTAAAATATAAATCCATATCTCAATAGGATCTATCTAGAAAAAATACTTTTAATAAAAATTTGACCTTCCTTTCTCTCTGCACACACAAATTCTGGTTCTCTGTATAATACTAAAAAAATTATTTTCTCTGTATATTTGTAAATTCCTAAAATTATTCCTTACTATATTCCAGCAATAATAATTAGTCATAACTACAACATAGATTTTTTAATTTCATCCATATATATTTATATCCCTATACAAGAAATTCTTTCATACTAAAGGTCATATTTCACCTTCATTGTTTAGTTGCTAAGTCATACCTAACTCTTTGTGACCTTATGGTCTGTAGCCCACCAGGCTCCTCTCTCCATGGGATTTGCCAAACAAGAACACTCAAGTGGGTTGTTGTTTCCTTCTGCAGAGGATCGTCTAGACCCAGGGATTGAACCTGCATCTCCTGCACTGCAGGCCGGTTCTTTACAACTGAGGCACTGCTAAGTCACTGCTAAGTCACTGCTAAGTCGCTTCAGTCGTGTCCGACTCTGTGCGACCCCATAGACGGCAGCCCACTAGGCTCCTCTGTCCCTGGGATTCTCCAGGCAAGAATACTGGAGTGGGTTGCCATTTCCTTCTCCAAGGAAAGAAGAGAAGGCTGGTTCTTTACAACTGAGGCACTAGGGAAGCCCAAAGATTGCATTATTTAACCTATAAGTCATAAGCATACATTATAGGAATTCCATATAACAGACATTTAAGAGTCATTTGTTGAATGGATGGATGAAGAATGAGGTAAATTTAGAAGTTTAATAACAGATACATACACACACATACATGCATACATACACACACAAACACAAAATTATTGGAAGTTTATAAAACATCTGTCATAAAGAAGATTCATTTTTTTCTCGCCTATTCACTAATGTGCTTAACTATTACCAGGTGAATGGTGCAACTGTTCAAAGCTTAATAGGCACAGTAGTTAGGCTTGTTCTGGGCATTATTAGGAAAGCACTAACATTTGGCTGCAATACTTATTTAAAATCTTCTATTTAGTGCAGTTTCATTCTTGGTCTTTGAAAGATTAAATAACCAAAGTCATATAAAATAGTATGTGTCTGCAAGACTATGATCATGTAATCACACTGATTATCATCTTTTGTAATCCATTTAATGAGTAATATGGACAATACATGCTTCAGAATTATAATTATCTGATTGTCCATTTTCACTTATAGGTTTAAATTAGAGGGAAAATCTTATGTACTTTACATGTTGGACTATCAGCCAATTGAAGTAAAAATTAAATTAAAACTTATGAAAACATAGTCACCCAGGAAACTGTACACAAATATTCATACACTTCACTTGAAACAGCCAAAATCTAGAAATGGTCAAAATGTCTCTCAGATGTCCAGCATATAGATGACTAAACAAACTGGTCCATCCATACAAAGAATCATTTCTTAGTAATAAAAAATGAACAAACTATCTATACATGCAACTACTTGGATGGATCTTCAGAGAACTGTGTTAAGTAAAAAAAAGCCAATCCTGCATGGTAGTATGTTGAATGATTTTATTTGTATAATATTTTGAAATGAAAAGTTTTAGAAATGGTAATCAGATTAACAATCTCCTAGAGTTAGAAATAGTAGGAGGTGAGGATAGCAAAGAGGTTATAAAATAACAATACTGGAATCTTTGTTGCTGTATCTTGATTTTAGTGGCAGATTCATGTACCTACACATGTGATAAAATTGTATAAAACAAAATGTACACATACACATTAAGTAAAATTGAGGAAATCTGACTAAGATTGGTGGATCATATCTATGTCAATATCCTAGTTGTGATATCATCAGATAATTTACAGAATGTTACCTTTGAAAGAAATATGTTTTAGGATACATGGGCTCTCTCTGCATTATTTCCTACAACTGTATGGGAATCAATAATTATCTTAATAAGAGTTCAATAAAAATGCAATTCTTAAGCATTAGTGATTGCTACTGCAAAAGTACTGAACGGAACTGCAAAAGTAAAATGCAATAACAATGATAATATAAAAGGTATTAATTTATATACATAACCATTCATTAGTGATCAATTTAAAATAGAGAAATAGATTAATAGTACAAGTATTAAGAGAGTGTGTATGTGAAATGATTTAAGGATAATGCCTCTGTGATTTAACTTGCAAAAACATAATAATGAAAGAAGAAAAACTAGGTATCAATTGACATAATTGAGAATCATCTATTCTACTATTATATCATAATAATTTAAAATCTATAAGATTGATTGTTGTTGTTTAGTCACTCAGTCGTGTCTGACTTTTGCGACCCCATGGACTGCAGCATGCCAGGATTCCCTGTCCTTCACCATCTCCTGGCACTTGTTCAAACTCAGGTCCATTGAGTCGGTGATGCTATCCAATCATCTCATCCTCTGTCTTCCCCTTCTCCTCCTGCCTTCAATCTTTTCCAACATCAGGGTCCTTTCCCATGAGTGGGTTCTTCACATCAAGTGGCCAAAGTATTGGAGCTTCAGCTTCAGAATCAGTCCTTCCAATGAAATAGTCTGAGAAAACTGCTCCGAGGTGGCAGGAGAGGGCATCAGGCTATGCACAATTTTGTAACATAGCAGACAGGCAGTCTGAACATCAAAGATTATTGTTTAGTAGTAAGGAAAACCAGATATCACACTGAGGAATTTAGAGTGTTTGTATGCATGGGAAGATATAAACCTCTGCGCTCACTGAATTCATTTCTTTTATATTCACCTCAGCTATCTGGGCCCAAATCCTGTTTCTTGATTGTTTACATCCTTAATTCCTTGTTCACAAAGGTGTGGTGGATGGCTGCTTCTTGTATTCTCTCTGCGGTCCTCACAAATCACCATGATGGGTGGCAGCATCTGCAGGATTGCAGGCACTGTGTTCCCTTTTGGGAGCTCTTATTCACATTTGGAGGCCAGAAATCTCTGATGGCTGTGACATTTCTTGCCCATCAATATGGCAGGAAATATTTCATGCAAACAAGTTTCTGAAGACAAATGTATACATTTGAGTACACATTTTAAGTAGCAGTGTTGTAGAGAGATACAAGTGTAAACATTATTTTTTTCCTTTTGATTTTGTAGACATACTGGGGAGGAGAATAACTAAAGAGCCTCTTGATGCAAGTGAAAGAGGAGAGTGAAAAAGTTGGCTTAAAGCTCAACATTCAGAAAACGAAGATCATGGCATCTGGTCCCATCACTTCATGGCAAATAGATGGGGAAACAGTGGCTGACTTTATTTTTCTGGGCTCCAAAATCCTGCAGATGGTGATTGCAGCCATGAAATTAAAAGACACTTGTTCCTTGGAAGGAAAGTTATGACCAACCTAGACAGCATATTAAAAAGCAAAGACATCACTTTGCCAACAAAGGTCCATCTAGTCAAGGATATAGTTTTTCCAGTGGTCATGTATGGATGCGAGAGTTGGACTCGAAAGCTGATCCCAGAAGAATTGATGCTTTTGAACTGTGGTTTTGGGAGTCCCTTGAACTGAGAGGAGATACAACCAGTCCATCCTAAAGGAGATCAAGCCTGCGTGTTCATTGGAAGGACTGATGCTGAAGCTGAAACTCCAATACTTTGGCCACCTGCTGCGAAGAGTTGACTCACTGGAAAAGCCCCTGATGCTGAGAAAGATTGAGGGCAGGAGAAGGGGACGACAGAGGATGAGATGGTTGGATGGCATCACTGACTCAATGGACATGGGTTTGGGTGAACCACGGGAGTTGGTGATGGACAGGGAGCCCTGGCGTGCTGTGGTTCATGGGAAAACAGAGAGTCAGACCCGACTGAGCAACTGAACTGAGAAGGCAAGATAGAAAAACTTGAAATAAGTTTCTATTAGAGCTGAGTGTCTCAGTGATTTGATCTGTATAGAAAAATATTGGGAGGGAGGAGTAAAGTGAATTGGGTTTCTAGGTCCTATTGTCCCAGATTTCCTTTATGGATATTTCTCTTTTGTGTTGCTTTATGTCAATTAAAGCCAAAGGAAATAAGATTAATTAACATAATTACAAATTAATGAATTTTGTGATTTTATGAAAAAGGACAGGGAACCAGAAACACTAAGAAAGTGAATTTCAATTATGCCAGTTTGGGAAGCTTAGGAAAATATGAGGACAGTTTCCAAACTAGGAGAGTCTAAGGGACAAAATAATTCAGGGAAATAAGATATTCTTTAGGACTTGGTTGCAAGAAACCATTCTACTAATAAATAAGAGAAACTATAAATAAAAGAAGAAATCAACTTGGCTACATTGAAAGTTGACACTATTAAGTCTGAACCTTAAATAAGTAATTAGGTCAGATTTCTAGGAATAAATAGAATAAAAACCTACTATTTTGATAAAAAGAACAAGAAAGGACAAAAGTAAATTTAAATGCAACTTGTAAAAATAAAGATCAAGGAAACAAACTCGAAGTAGAGAAGGTAATAACAGAGCTCAAGAAAAGTAAAAGGTGGAAAATGTCAACCACAGAAAAATAAAGCAGCTATCTTTTTACAAAAGAAAAAAAATCTGAGATCAAAACATTGAAAGATGAGAGCCTTAGATCTCAATATTTTTTGAACAGGGAAATTATTTGTTGACTATATTATTATTTTATTAATTTTGTTATAAATTTTCTGTTTTAAAGTGTCAAATTGTATTCAGTTCAGTTCAGTCGCTCAGTCATGTCTGTCTCTTTGTGACCCCATGAATCGCAGCACGCCAGGCCTCCCTGTCCCTCACCAACTCCTAGAGTTCACTCAGACTCATGTCCATTGAGTCTGTGATGCCATCCAGCCATCTCATCCTCGGTCATCCCCTTCTCCTCCTGCTGCAATTCCTCCCAGCGTCAGAGTCTTTTCCAATGAGTCACCTCTTCACATGCGGTGGCCTAACCATTGGAGTTTCAGCTTCAACATCATTCCTTCCAAAGAAATCCCAGGGCTGATCTCCTTCAGAATGGACTGGTTGGATCTCCTTGCAGTCCAAGGGACTCAAGAGTCTTCTCTAACACCACAGTTCAAAAGCATCAATTCTTCGGCGTTCAGCTTTCTTCACAGTCCAACTCTCACATCCATACTTGACCACTGGAAAAACCATAGCCTTGAATTATACAAAGTAATTTGTAGGTAAGAGGGATTCAAGGTCATAATATAAAATGGTTCCATTTTATAATATTTAAATAGTTATATGCAAGAATAATTTGTGGTTTTGAGGAATGTCAGTTTGAAACTTCATCAAAGTTTACAACTACAAAGGAACTCCCAATTCTAAGATGTAGGGAAATAGAAATATATGTGTTTTCAAGAAATGTTTATCATGGGGTTAGAAAATACATAAATAAACTAGTTTCACATAATCCTGTTAAAATAAACTCCACTTTGGGAAACAGGTAATATGACTGAGTGGATTGATAGATTAATTACACACATACATACAGAAGGAAAAATTGGAAAATTGGCATAAAGACTTAAGAAATGATTCCCTAACATAATAATAGAAAATGAATCAGACTTATTTGTATAGGCTGCTGCTGCTGCTGCTAAGTCGCTTCAGTCGTGTCCGACTCTGTGAGACCCCATAGACGGCAGCCTATGAGGCTCCCCCGTCCCTGGGGTTCTTCAAGCAAGAACACTGGAGTGGGTTGACATTTCCTTCTCCAATGCATGAAAGTGAAAAGTGAAAGTGAAGTCGCTCAGTCATGTCCAACTCTTAGCAACCCCATGGACTGCAGCCTACCATACTCCTCCATCCATGGGATTTTCCAGGCAAGAGTACTGGAGTGGATTGCCATTGCCTTCTCCATTTGTATAGGCTATGACATAGCAAATTCAGAGAGAAAATGTTAGAAAAATATAAAGTGTAATTAACCAAATATATGGCTATCAAATGGCATATATTTGACAAATATGTGATAAATAGATTAGTAGCAGATACAAAAATAGATAAAAGGATAATAGACAAAGTGATAGTTGGATTGACATCATCTGACAAAATTTGTTGCTAGTGCTTAGTTGTTAAGTTGTGTCCAACTCTTTTGCAACCCATGGACTAGCCCACAAGGCTCCTCTGTCCATGGGATTTTTCAAGCAAAAACGCTGGAGTGGGTTGCTATTTCCTTCTCCAAGGAATCCTCTCTACCTGGATTGAATCCATATCTCTTGCATTGGCAGGTGTATTCTTTAACAGTGCGCCACATGGGAAGCTCCAAGCTAATTGTTTACTCTTATATGTAAATTTTCGTATATTTTACTATTTTATATGATTTTTTTTCTCCTTTATTTACTTTTAAAATAAATGTGGCACTCTTAGAATCCCATCCACATTTTCTTCACATCACTGGTCTAAACATTTTTTCCAACTGCAAGCATCTGTAACTCTTCAAGACAGGGCTTTCTCTAGGTTCACACATATGGAGTGGGATGGTAGTGCCAGACAGATAATTCTCTTGGGAGCAGTACCCTGCCAATGATAGATGGAGATGGGAGAACAGCTACCCCAGCTTCATGGTCCCTTAGTTAGGAAAACTTAGAGATTGATTGTACACAGTCCTGCAGAGTTCCCAACAGAGATGAGCTTCAGTTTTGTACAGTGGCTATTGTTCAGTCACTCAGTCGTGTCTAACTCTTTGCAATCCCATGGAATACAGCACAACAGGATTCCCTGTCCTTCACCATCTCTGGAACTTGCTCAAACTCATGTCTATTGAGAGAGTGATGCCATCCAAGCATCTCATCCTCTGTTGTCCCCTTCTCCTCCTGCCCTCAGTCTTTCCCAGCATCAGGGTCTTTTCTAATGAGTCAGCTATTCACATCAGGATTGTTTGCCCTGCCTCATTTGATGGGTTTTCTTCTTCCTAGTGAATCATGGACCACCTGTCAAAGTGACTCCTGTATACTTAAATTATTCTAGAGAAGCACACCCCTGCATAATGTCAGTCTATATCCAAACCAACCTCAAGAATGGGTGCAATTTATTTTTTTTTAATTATTGGTAATTTGACAAGAATAATATTACACTTGTGGGTATTTTATTAGCATTTTAAGAACTGTTTGTTAGAGAAGGTATATATGCTTTTGTGTTTTTCTTTTCAAGTGAGTCTCTTATGATTTGCATTAGTTCATTGTTTTTCTTTTTAGTGAAGAATTCACTTATTGATTTGAACGATCACAGTCTTTCTTCTGAAAGTGCTGCAGTCAATATGCCAGCAAATTTGGAAAACTCAGCAGTGGCCACAGGACTGGAAATGGTCAGTTTTCATTCCAACCTCAAAGAAAGGCAATGCCAAAGAATGCTCAAACTACCATGCAATTACACTCATCTCACACGCTAGCAAAGTAATGCTCAAAATTCTCCAACCAGGCTTCAGCAATACGTGAATTGTGGACTCCCTGATGTTCAAGCTGGTTTTAGAAAAGGCAGAGGAATCAGAGATCAAATTGCCAACATCCACTGGATTATCAAAAAAAAAGGACAAAGTTCCAGAAAAAAAACATCTATTTCTGCTTTACTCACTATGCCAAAGCCTTTGACTGTGTAGATCACAATAAGCTGTGGAAAATTCTGAAAGAGATGGGAATACCAGACCATCTGACTTGCCTCCTGAGAAACCTGTATGCAGGTCAGGAAGCAACAGTTTGAACTGGACATGGAAAAACAGACTGGTTCTAAATTGGGAAAGGAGTATGTCAAGGCTACATAGTGTCACCTGCTTATTTAAGATATATGCAGAGTACATCATGCAAAATGCCAGGCTGGATGAAGCATAAGCTGGAATCAAGATTGCTGGGAGAAATATCAATAACCTCAGATATGCAGATGACACCACTTATGGCAGAAAGTGAAGAACTGAAGAGCCTCTTGATGAAAATGAGAGGAGAGTGAAAAAGTTGGCTTAAGACTCAACATTCAAAAACTAAGATCATGGCATCCAATCCCATCACTTCATGGTGAATAGATGGAGAAACAGTGGAAACAGTGGCTGACTTTATTTATTTATTTATTTATTTATTTATTGGCTCCAAAATCACTGCAGATGGTGACTGCAGCCATGAAATTAAAAAACACTTGCTCCTTGGAAGGAAAGTTATGACCAACCTAGATAGCATGCTAAAAAGCAGTCATTACTTTGCCAACAAAAATCTGTCTAGTCAAGGCTATGGTTTTTCCAGTAGTCATGTATGGATGTGAGTTGGACTGTGAAGAAGGCTGAGCACTGAAGAATTGATGCTTTTGAACTGTGGTGTTGTAGAAGACTCTTGAGAGTCCCTTGGCCTGCAAGGAGATCCATCCAGTCCATCCTAAAGAAGATCAGTCCTGGGTGTTCATTGGAAGGACTGATGTGGAAGCTGAAACTCCAATACTTTGGCCACCTGATGCGAGAGCTGACTCATTTGAAAAGACCCTGATGCTGGGGAAGTTGGAGGACAGAAGGAGAAGGGGATGACACAGGATGAGATGATTGGATGGCATCACCGACTCAATAGACATGAGTTTGAGTAAATTCCAGGACTTGGTGATGGAAAGGGAAGCCTGGTGTGTTGCAGTCCATGGGGTCGCAAAGAGTTGGACATGACTGAGTGACTGAACTGACTGACTAACTGACTCTTTGTTCCTTTAAGGAAACAAAACCTTTGATTATATTTTAAAGTGTATCTATGATGTGTTTGAAATACATACACATGTATCATTCCAGGTTTTGTAGTCAAATCTGTCAAATATTTAATGTAAGATTTCTGAGGTTTTTTGTCACCTACTTAAAACCGTGTTTGTGATTCAAGGTTTGTATAGGGAAAATAAGCTAACAATGGTTTAGTACAGGGGTACCCAACCTTCGACCTGTTAGGAACCAGGAGTCAGAGCAGGAGATGAGCCAAGGGCCAGATAGCAAAACTTCATCTGCCACTTCCCATCATTTCCCATGGTTCACACTACCACCTGAATCTTCACCCCAAGCCCCCATCCGTCGAAAAATTGTCTTACATGAAACCAATCCCTGGTGTCAAACTGTTGGAGACTACTAGTTTAGTACCCCATTCAACTGTATATGGAAATTATACAATCATATCAATATTCACCAAAATATTGCTTTTCAGTCTAACCAAAATAACCATAAAACTCTGTTAGAAAATGATAGAATGGAAATCAAGTAGTCATGTGGGACTGAAATAGGAAAAAGAACTAAGTACTTTCTCCCTACTAAGAATTCAAAATTTATACTTAAAACTGAAAAAGAATGTCACTCCATAGATAGTGGAGATAAATATTCAATAGTCAGCAAAAGTAAGTAAAATTGATTGTCTCTACTCCTTTTTTTTTTTTGTTAAAAACCTTGTATAACTATAGAAATTTGTAAAACCATATTCAGATCTAATTTTAATTAAAATAAACTACAAAAACAAAAGATCCTTTGTGGTTGTATTTAATTCATGATAAGCTACTTACTAAGTTCCTTGGACACATCATTTTTCTAAAGCTGATTTTCTTTGCAAATGATTTAAATTTTACTATCTCAGCTTGGCTAGTTATATTTCAATTCATTTTGCTTAATGGCCTATGTCTAGAAATGATAAAGACATTCTTATGTTGTTTTGCCTTTAAAGAAAATGTTCCTATTGTTTCCTATTAAAACATAATACTTCCTTTTAGGAAACAAGCTTTCTAGTTTTATTTCACTAATGAGTTTTGACAGGATGGTTTTCAATGTTATCAAATATCTTTATGGATTAAAAATGAAATAATACTGCTTTTCTCATTTAACTTTTTAATATGTTGAATTGTAATAATGTATTCACTATTATTACAGCATTATATAACTTTCAGGGATAGCAGAATAGGGATGGGGCCAAGTGACACTGATTTTGGTATACTGCTCTAATTTATTACCTAATATTTTGTTTATAAAAAATTTTATGCATTCTTTTATATTGTTCAGATTTTAAAGTTTAATCATCTTTCTAAACATGTGGAATGTTTTCTTTTGTTTTCTGTGCTCTAATATTATTTAAACAGAAAATTTATTTGTTTACATATATGAACTTGAAAATTTGATTTGTTTCATTTATTTTTGGAGCTTATACATAAAGAGTATTAAAACAGATACGGTTCTATTTAATGTCTTTGGGTTTTTAATCAATTTTTTAAATCTATAGTTTTCTAGAAGATGGATATATTTATCCAAATTTTCATTTCATTTCTTCATATTGTTGGTGAAAATCACTTTAATATAATACTTTTTATTTCTCCCCTGTGATTGTGTACTTTTTTATTCCTAATTACAAATATATGTATTAATATTTTCTCTTCTTGATTAATCCAAGGAGTAATCTCTTTCATTGTTTATAAAAGATTAGTTCTTAAACTGATGGCTTTTCTGCTTTCTTACTTTAAAAAAAAAATGTCCAGTGGTTATGTTAATGTCTTCTTCCTTGTCCAAAATAATTTTTTTCCTAAATTTTGTTTAATTATTTCACTTTTTTGTTATAGAAACATAACGTGATTTTTGTATAATAATATTTAATATCCTACTGCATTCATTTTCTAGACAAACTATTAAATATTAGACTTTTTCATCTATTAGATACTGTACTTTGATTTGTTTTTGTTTAACTGGATCATTTCCTACTGCTTTTATTTCTTTTATTTTGGAGCACAGGCAGACTCAGCAATCTGTGAGTCTGTGCTATCACAAGTCCACCCATATATACAACAATATAAGTGGCATCCCTAAAACTGTTGATGAAAAATCTTGAACTCTTGAACGTGTAGGAACATCTTGCTGTTAATTTTGTATGTAAATTGACCATTCACACAGTTCTCAGCATACCCTCTTCCTTCGAAACTGTCTATATTTTAAACTCCCTCGTAGCTGCAATAAGCTTACATTTGTGTTTTTAAAGTTTTCCTTTCTGTTCACCTGCTGCAAAGCCTGAACATTCACAGAAATTGATATGTTTGCCTTGAAGTTCAAAAATTTTACCAAGAAGTGCCTTGTAATTCATCTTTATCATATTGAAGTGATTTCCTTTAGACTAACTAAATTTCTTTCCTTACATAAAAAAATTCTTTTATTTGTGAATTTGTGTACATTTAATTTGTCTGAATTTCTTTTGCAAACATACAGATTTTATCATCTTCCCTCCACCTCCGTCCATGTCTATTCACTTTTCTCTGTTGATTTTCATCTCTTGTAGTTTACGCTCTTCCTTATGATTGTTCTTGAGGCTATATTTTAGTTCACTGACTTTGCTGTTTGGTTATTTTTTTGCATATCCATTCTGCATCTTTTTACATGTAAATGTTTTTAAGTTGTTAGTATCACTATTTCCTTATTTCTTTTCATAACCCCGTGAGATCATTTTTCATATATTTCTATTGCTTTATCAATTCCTGTTTCAATCAGTCTATGTTTTCTTTCATTTCTTTGCAACAGCAATTTATTTAAAAAAGTATTTTCAACTGCTTTCTAGAATCAATTTTGTGTGCTATGTTCTACTTACATTTTGTTCAGGTTTGTATGGTGCCATGTATGTATTTTTTTTTTTTCTCCTTGCTGTTTATCATCAAACATGGAAAATCCTGTTCCATGCTGGCCACTTCTCCAAAAACAGTATGGGTAAAATATCCTTGAATACCCTTTGGGTCTTCCTAAGCACTTTGTTAGAAGAGACATTTTTCTCACGTTCTCATTTTTTTCATGAGTAGGCTTCTCACTAGAGACAATAAAAAATGTAAACTCCTGGTCTTTCTCTCCAACAAACCAAACTTTCATTAATGCAAGAAATGCCAAGAGATCTGGTGACTCCATCAAGTGAGATTAATGTGTCAGAAGTTACTGTTTGTGTGGCTCCATCTCTGAGATATATTTCACTGTTAACAGCAAGACACCTCCACAGCGTATGCTCCTTAGGACTGCTCTACCTCTACAGTTCTCCAGCTGCTTTTCCCTGCAATTGGGTGAGTAAAATCAATTCAGCTGAGTAAGTAACAAGAGGCCCATTTAGTTCTTTGGCCCAGTGTTGGTCTTCAGTCTAGGTTGGGGGGCGGGGGGTGGGAAACAATGTTAACTAAATTTCTGTCTTTATTCTTGATTAATCATTTGATTTAGAATCAATTAATTTACAAATAAAAATTAAAAACTCAGAAGGTTGTTACCTAGGTTTCCTTTAAACCTTGAAATTCTTGATAATATAGATTATCTATTCCTATTTGATTAAAAGAGATGAAAAGGGAGCTAGAGACATAAGAGGCTAAATTATGGAAGCTTATGATAATTCTCAATGAATTTTTGTAAATGCTTAAAATCTAGGACATCTATTTTCAGTTGGGAATATATCATCTTCCATGAATAATAGTTTATGGGTGTGAGGTGCTTCTCAGAATTCATTTGTTTTTCCACTTTGAACCAACCCTAATTCTAAGATTTAAACTATCAGATTATAATCACAAGTGAAAAAAATGCTAAGATATCTCAAGGAGATAAAAGTATAGCGTTAATTGGTAACACATGTAGACTTTAGTCTCTACACACTAATGTCTTGTACATATAGCTGTGACACTGATAATTTTCTTCTTCCTGCTAAGATAAAGTTATAAATTATAACTATGTAAATCATATATTTCACTTCCCAGGTAGTGCTAGTGGTAAAGAACCCACCTGCCAATGCAGGAAACATAAGGGATACAGGTTCAGTCCCTGGCTTGGGAAGATACCCTGAAGGAAGGCATGGCAACCTGCTCCAGTATTCTTGCCTGGAGAATCCCATGAATAGAGGAGCCTGACCATAGGGTCGCTAAGAGTCGGATGTGACTGAAAAGACTGAGCAAGCATGCAAACTACATATTAAGGAGAATAACAAATGCAGGCTAGCAAAGTATATAGGTGTTAAGAGAAAATGCCGTAAGATGACTGGAGCTAGTGAAATTGCTCGGGAAAATCTTTTTGGCAGATACAAATTTTGCACCAGAATTTAGGAGAGACGATACAACTGCTAGATGGACAAGATAAAAATTCTGACGAGAAAAAAAGGTCTGAGAAGAAAATAATACGTTCAGTTCCTATTAGGAGAGTAATAAAGGTTAAAATACACGAAGCTTATATTAAGCTTATACAAATGTTTGTTAAATTGAAGAGCAGTCTTAATCTCTTATCTTCAAAGACTAAAGAATTTTTAAGTGACTAAGATAAACTTAGAATCAAAACAATTAAACTAGAATATGCTAAGTCCCTGCATATGTAATGCTTTATAAGGCTCTAATTAAACACCTAAAAGAGATACCTACACCGAAAGAAATGTATTTTCAAATGAAAATGCATAAATGTCTAAGCAAATATATTAGAAATGGTGTCTGATGACAATTTAGGTTGAGAGTTTTGAGTAAAGGAGAAGAGTATTATTTTACAGTACCATTCCTCTGTTCTAAATGTGGATAAATAAAATTTCTCAAGGAACTATGAAACATTGATGCCATCAACACGAATAAAAGAAGTGTGGAAAATCTCAGCGTTTCTTCTTCACCCTCTAAGGTTTCCCACCACTCAGACTTCACGAGTCTTAGGTCAGAGCTGTTCTTATTCCAGAAAATGGTTGAAGCATCTTTCCTATGATTACATTCCACTACTGGGCTTCCCAGGTGGCCCTAGTGGTAAAGAACACACCTGCCAATGCAGGAAACGTAAGAGACACTGGTTCAGTCCCTGAGTTGGGAAGATCCCCTAGAGGAGGGCATGGCAAACCATTCCAGTATTCTTGCCTGGAGAAACCCATGAGCAGAGAAGCAGACTAAAGCAATGTAGCATGCAGCACACAGTAATATTACTCTTTATCCAGGGAAGTGTACCAAGCAGTTCTCAGTGGATCTTTAATTCAAATATCACTCTGAATTATATCACAACTTCTCGTTGAGGACTATAGGTTTTTGGAAAGACCTAATGCAGATAGAAATAAACATTTTTGTCTCAATATTAATACTTCTAGAATCAGAAGTTGAACTTTGAAAACAGAATTAGAGATTCTAAATCTCCTAGAAAATAACTGTGTCTACCTCATTTTCCTTGAGTAAGTTGCTAAAAAGGACATGTCAAGGAATCATGTTTCTTTTTTTTTTACTTTTAAACATTTAATTTTCTTCTTTGGTAAATCTAAATAAATACTTCTTGATTAGGAGGGACAGCTGGATATTTGAACAGGTGGTTGAAGAAGATTATGGAATAGATTTCAGGAAAACATTCCTAACTAGATACATAGCCATCTGTCAGAAATTGTTAAAAATTCTTGTGTGTAGGAAAAATTATGAAATAAGCTCTTAATGGTCCACATATTGACATTTTCTAATAATAAAACTATGGATCAAATAATGACAGAGATGTATTAAATAGCTCAAGCTATATTTTAACAAATTATTGTAAATCAGAATTGCCCAAAATTATTTCCATGAATTATAAAATTAGGATGCTAATGTTTATGAATATTATTAATTCAAAGGAACTTGGGCAAATGTAGATGGAAATTCTAGTTAAATGAAGTTAAATGTTTTATTTTTGCTTGTTTGTTTGCTTTATGTTAGAAATCCTCAGAGCCTTTAGGACATTAATGTATAATGTAACTTATTAAATAACATTAATTTAAATCTTGCGTGAGTGCTAAGTTGTTTCAGTCATTTCTGATTCTGTGCAACCCTGTGGACTATAGCCCATGGAATTCTTCAGGCAAGAATACTGGAGTGGGCTGCCATTTCCTTCTCCAGGGGATCTTCCCAACCCAGGGATTGAACCCGGGTCTCCTGTATTGCAGACAGACGCTTTACCGTCTGAGCCAGAGGGAAGCCTTAAATTAATTTAAATCTCTGTAAATTCTGAACAAAATTACTATTTGAACTGGATATATGAAAATCTAACCAGAGTTCAGAATAAGAAACATCAGTTTTATACCACTTCCAAAATCTTTTTCATGATTTTGGGGAAAAGACACATAGACCAGTGAGAGGACAGGCCACTGTGGCTCTCCACCTCCTTGAGGTAGTTACTCTGAGGCTCTGAACTTGTGTACATCCTCCTATCACTACGTTATTTTAGACAGAAAACATCTGACCAGAAATTCCCAGAAGAGGAGCAATGAGTGTGTGTATTCTGTATAATGCAATCCCCATATATACAGCACGGTAGACCAGGGACAGAGAAAGGGAATCAATCAGCTGAGCATGCATGAAATCATAGTGTGACAAGGGTTCTATCAGCAGAAACAGATGGAAGTGGAGGGGTTTGTTGTCTCAGTAGGACCCAGAGTACACTGGGTTCTAGCCTCATAAAACAGATAAATAGGACTGGGAGTCGGGCAGATTAAGAATACAATGTTGGAAATTAATGAATGTGGGAGATAATTAAAAACAGAACTAATTTGTTGAAAAACATTTGGTCAAAGAGGTAGAGAAAGACTTGTTTGTGTATTTTGAAACTTTTCTATTCTATAAAGATTCTTTACAGGTAGATTTTCTTGCAGGAGTAAATATGCTTTAATATATATCAGTAAAATAAAGTTTTAGTTCTAAAAATAAATGACTCTTCTTACTCTCAATTATCTTTAATTTTATGTTAGCATTGCCATTCATGCATTCTGCAACACTTTTATCTTTTCTCGTGTTTTTGTGATTAAAAAATCTTTCCCTTTGTGTTTATATCACAATTTATTTTGAGCATATCTTTTGTAAACATAATACAGCCACAGATAATTCATGTTTTGGGGAAACAGTGAAAGTAACAAACCTTAGTATTTTCTGCATTTTAATAGCAAGATTTAACACATGTGCAGTAAAATAATTGATAATCTTTATTTTTGGTATACTCATGAGACGGGGTGAACTCAGAGTCCTCTTACTGTACCATCTAACATTTTTTCCTTCTCTTTTTCTTTTTACTCTTCTTTTTCTTTCTTTTTGATATTGCTGGATAAGTAGATCAGCAGGCTGCTTCAAATTTTTTTTTGTTTTAGCAATTACAATATGTTTTTTAAGTATACTATCACTGAGATTTAGAAGGTTAAAAGTGAGACAGACAATATGATTCAGTACATTTCAAATTTATTAAATGTTTCTAACAAAGACTGATAACTAATGAAGAGATGTAAACTCAGAGTAAGATATGCAATGCTAGATTTCTTACATCATTTTGAAAACTCACTCAGATGTTCACATGAATGGAAATGTTATCAAATGATCAAGTAGCATAATGTTTTAAAGAAGGTACATAGGTGGAAACTGCATATTAAAAAATTCAAACCAGACTGGACTAAACCATGTTGGACTAAATTCAAACCATACTGGACTAAATTCAGTAAGATAAAATTATGTTATCATTTTTTAACATACATTGAATGTCTCATTAAATATAGTCATACCTATGTTTGTACTTCCAAGGAAGTCTAAAATATTTTTAATTATTCTTCTTTTATTTATTAAATATTCTATCTTGGCTGCTGAAAATGTAGTTCCACAGCACATATATAGTAGGTTTAATAGTAATTTCTGAGACTGAGATTTTAATTAACAGTGGATGTCACATTGATATAGCCAATGATATTAGGCTCCTATCCAAATAGAAAGTTAAGAATGAATAGGATCTCAATTTTCTTTTACTTTATGATGGCTAGACTATTGTTGGGAGTTCTGTGTTCAGTTCAGTGTTCAGTTAATTTCAAGAATGTCCTTTACAAACTAAATCATTTATCAGTGATTCTGATAAATGAACAAGATTCTGATAAATGGGTAAGTATGGACAAGGAGAAGGCAATGGCAACCCACTCCAGTACTCTTGCCTGGAAAATCCCATGGACAGAGGAGCCTGGTAGACTGCAGTTCACGGGGTCGCACAGAATTGGACACGACTGAAGCGACTTAGCAGTAGCAGCGTGGACAAGACAATTATTTGGTAGTGCTATTATAGGAAGTTCTTTTACTCAACAAGAGTTTACTTGGGATGTAAATGGATTAGCTTCTAGGACAAAATAAAATCAATGGACTTTGACTTTGCAGTCATAGACACTTACACAAATAGTAGTAATGTAATGTACACTGCAGTGTTTCATTACATATATATATCTATGTTTTTGCTACCAATTAAATGAAAAAGTAATATGAATTTTTTTTCAAATTTTTTAGATTTTTAGCCAATCTTTATCAATCTACTTTTCATTATCATACCTCCAAGAGGAAAATATATTTAATTAACTTTAATTTAATTTAGTTTCTATTTAATGAAAGAAATTAAATAGTAACAAAGAAGATCTTGTAGAATAGAACTGAGCTTTGGTGGACCACAAACCATTGTAATATCTTAGATTTTTTTCCTACCATCTCCTCATCCTACCCAAAACAGTTTTGTCTGCTTGGGGATAATATCTTTCCCACTGATAATTCATGCTTTATCAAATTGATATTCACCCAATACTTGATTAATTCCCACCTCCAAAGTTTTATTCATATTGTTCCCTCAGCTAGCATTGCTTTTTTCCCTCTTTTAATTTATATAGAATATTCTCACATTAAAAAAATAATTTCAATCCCTGTTTCCTTATGAGCATTTATTATAATAGAGATTTTAATAACTTTATTTTTTAAATTTATTTACTATTGAAGGATAATTGCTTTACAGACTTTTCTGTTTATGGAATTAAATGCATTTATTTTAAAATCATTGCTTCATTGTGAAGACCAAATGAGACCATGTGTATAAAACTCATACCAAGTGGACACATAGGGCAAGGCAAAAAATGATAACAATTTCTTCTGTGTGCTAAATCACTTCAGTCATGTCTGACTTTTTGCAGTGCAATGGACTTTAGCATGCCAGGCTCCTCTGTCAATGGAATTCTCCCCTCAAGAGTTTCTTTTATATCACCTCTTTCTAATTTGTATTACTATATGAATGCAGAGTTCCAAAGAATAACAAAGAAACATAAGAAAGCTGTCCTCAGTGATCAAAGCAAATTAATAGAAGAAAAATAGAATGGGAGAGACTAGATATCTCCTCAAGAAAATTAGAGGTACCAAGGGAACACTTACACAAAGATGGGCATAATAAAGAACAGAAGCAGTATAGACCTAACAGAAGCAGATGATATTAAGAAGAAGTGGCAAGAATACACAGAAAAACTATACAAAAAAGACTAACTACCCAGATAACCACAATGGTGTGATCACTCACCTAAAGCGAGAAATCTTGGAATGCGAAGTCAAGTGGGCCTTAGGAAGCATCACTACAAACAAAACTAGTGGAAGTGATGGAATTCCAGTTGAGCTATTTCAAATCCTAAAAGATGATGCTGTGAAAGTGTTGCATTCATTGTGCCATCAAATTTGGAAAACTCAGCAGTGGCAGTGGCCACAGGACTGGAAAAGATCAGTTTTCATTTCAATCCAAAAGAAAGACAATGCAAAAGAATCTTTAATCTACCACACAATTGCACTCATATCACACATTAGCAAAGCAATGCTCAAAACTCTTTAAGCAAGGCTTCAACAGTACATGACCTGTGAACTTTTTGATGTTCAAGATGGATTTAGAAAAGGCAGAGGAACCAGAGATCAAATTGCCAACATCCATTGGATATAGAAAAAACGAGAGAATTTCAGAAAAAACTACTGCTTCACAGACTACACTAAAGCCTTTGACTATGTGGATCACAACAAACTGAAAAATTCTTGAAGAGATGGGATTACCAGACCACCTTACCTGCCTCCTGAGAAATCTGTATGCAGGTCAAGAAGCAACAGTTAGAACTGGACATTAAACAATAGTCTTGTTCCAAATTAGGAAAGGAGTATATCAAGGCTGTATATTGGCACTTTGCTTATTTAAATATATAGAGAGTATATCATGTGCAATGCCAGGCTGGATGAAGCACAAATTGGAATCAAGATTGCCAAGAGAAATATCAATAACCTCAGATACGGAGACGACATAACCCTTATGGCACAAATTGAAGAGAAACTAATGAGCCTCGAAGAAAGTGAAAGAGAGCGAAAAAACTCAACTGAAAACTCAATGTCGAGGCTTCCAACTCAACATTCAAAAAATGATTATGGCATCTGGTCCCATCACTTCACGGCAAATAGATGGGGAAACAATGTAAACAGTGATATGCCGGGGTCCAGCCCCGGTGGATCCAGGGATATTCAAGGGTGGGACGGAGCAGGCGGATAGGAAAGGATACGACAGGATAGGACAGGATAGCTCAGGACAGGATAGAACAGTAGGAAATTACTAGAAAAATAGGAGGCTGAATAACTTGGTTTATGGGGAAAGCCAATAAAACCTCAAGACAAGAGGTTTGCACCATCTACATGGGCCACCGGCATTCGCTTGAATCTCTAAAGGGTCCCCACCGAGGGTCCACTTTTCTCGCAGAACATATAGCCAGGGCAAGTAAGTAGACGTGGTGAGCTTCCCGCTCCAGATGGGAATTCAGCCTGGAGTTAAAGTACAAGAGGACAGAGAGATAGAGAGAGAGGTGTGGGAGCCAGATGTCCCTAACGAACGAGTTTAGGAGAGCGAGTCGTCGGAGAGACCGGCCTGCAGAACGGCTCTGAGAAATTGTTCCCGAGAGAATCTGGTCCGGACAGACTGCTCTAGAAAACTGTTCCCGAGGAAAACTGGTCCAGAAAGACTGCTCAGAGAAAACTGTTCCCGAGGAAACTGACTCCAAACTTTATTTTTCACATCCCCTTTTTATACCATGAAGATCAATGAGTTTCATAAATTTTGGCAATGACAGCAGCCCTGACTCTTATCAAAAGCAGGCTTAGTCTCTGCATACCTAATTGTATACACAAGTCTTAGGTAATTTACATCATCTTCCAGCCAAAAGGCCAATTCGACAATTTACAGCTCTTTTCTGATAAGTGTTATTTTTTTCCAAGGTCTGGCGCCATTCTCGGGAGGCACTAAACAAAGTTGCATTCTTACATAGCAAGGGCACAGCAAGGGTTGCTGACATCAAAAAACTACTACATATTCCCAAACATTGTTTGCATAGCAGAAACTTCCAGGTGCAGATAAGGAAGTCTGGCAGCAGTCATTGAAACAACAGTGAAGTCTTATTAACAAGTTTAGGCTCTTTAGGAAAGGTTTGTAACTTAAAACACTTCAAGGCTCTTTTGCCCCTCACAGCTGGGGGTTGCGAGCAATTCACAAGCTTGTAAAAATTCAGGGGAACCTGTTTAGGTAGGCTAGAGAATTATCAAAGGGGGGTTGGGCTGCAACACTCCTTTCAAATGCAAGGAAACTAAAGCTCTGAATTAACTCTTTCCAGGAAACTGGCAGGGAATAGTGGAGAAACAGACAAATACAGAACAAATTTTTATTATTGGGGCACATGCTCAGGAAAAACCAGGGAGAAATCCAATGACTCAGATTGCTCTGCCATCTCAGTGTGCCTCGTGACTCTGTCACGGGTGGGATTCCTCAGGCTGGCTTCCCACAGTGATAGACTTTATTTTCTTGGGCTCCAAAACCACTGCAGATGGTGACTGCAGCTATGAAATTAAAAGACACTTGCTCCTTGGAAGAAAAGCTATGACCAACTTAGACAGCATATTAAAAAGCAGAGATTACTTCAGCAACAATGGTCCATCTTGTCAAAGCTATGGTTTTGACCATAACATACATAACCATACATAACATATCAGTTATGTATGGATGTAAGAGTTGGACCATAAAGAAAGCTGAGCACCAAAGAATTGCTGCTTTTGAACTGTGGTGTTGCAGAAGACTCTTGAGAGTCCCTTGGACTGCAAGAAGATACAACCAATCCATCCTAAAGGAAATCATTCCTGAATATTCATTGGAAGGACTGATATTAAAGCTGAAGCTCCAATACTTTGGCCACATGATGTGAAGAACTGACTCATTGGAAAAGACCCTGATACTGGGAAAGCCTGAAGGCAGGAGGAGAAGTGGATGACAGAGGATGAGTCAGTCCGATGCCATCACTGACTCGACGGACATGAGTTTGAGCTATCTCCAGGGGTTGGTGATGGACAAGGAAGACTGGAGTGCTGCAGTCCATGGGATCACAAAGTCAAACACAACTCAGTGACTAAACTGAATGGAATTATCCAAAAAGTATAAACCCATTTTCTAATTAAGACTTTAAACTGGGAGTTTTATATTAAAGGTATACAATTTCATATCCAGTAATATAGCTATATTCTATTTATTTCACAAAATATACCAATAATCCTATAATCTGTGATTCCATTTCCCATTGAAACTTACTTCGTATTGTCTCCTCCTTAGAAACTTGACCCATAGTTATCAAATCATGGCCTTTATAGCAATAATTTTTTAGAAGTGTACAAGATGAAAAGGGTGGATTATCCTCAATTCTAGGGGACAATGGTATCTTTAAAAAAAAAATCCAAGTTCAGAACCAAGCATAGAGTCTAGTGGTTGTAAGGAAGATTGCCAGGAGTATGTAGTTTAGGAATATAATGGTGAGCGAAGGCATTTTTCTAAATAGAAGTGACAACTATTACTGCTCAGATTTAGAACAGACTCTACTGCTTTGTGACGCCTTGACTGTACATCTGTGAACTCTTCTCCCTCTGTTATTATGCATCTCTACCAGATATTGAAGTCCCCCTAGCTTTTCAAGTTCTTATTTGAAGTTAATAGACTTCACTGTTGTTTATATATATATATATATATATATATATATATATATATATATTCATCTGGACTGATAAAAAGATTTTCCAAACTTCAATCCAAGATTTCATAAAAGAGAAGTTTTATTATAGGTATTATCTTTGATATTAATGTATTTGTACTTTACACACAGAAATAGACTCAGTTATAGTTAGAAATGCTTTCAATGACAGCATTACCTTAAAGAGTTAAATTAAGAAAGCAATACAGCAACTGCTTTTAAAAAATACTTTATGCTTATGAAGTTCACACTATTCTTCACAGGCCTCCTCTACAAAGGTTCTTTGTGCATTATATTAATTATCTAAAACTAGAGATGTTTTCTTTAGCTATATCATTCAGTTGTGTTTAAGCCAACTACATAACTCTGGGTAACTCTAAAGTCATTATCAACCGTAACATGTATATGAAAGAACTGATGTTTATTTAATCAACTAAATTATTTGGGTAAGAACTGTATTGTATCCTGATTTGATAAACACCACATGAAAATAGTATGATAGACAATTCTACTAAAGGCAAAGTTCAGAGGCATGTTACATTATCCTTAACATAACAAGAAAGAAAGGAATTAATTGCACATTGCTTTTTTAGAGTCACAAAACATCTAACTGAGCCCTAAATTTGAACTCACAATATTTATAATTCCCTTCACATTATTTGAATGGTTTCTTCATTGATTCTTTAAAACACAAGAGGAATCTGTGTTCATCACCTAAGAAACACTGAGAAATTTATTCTATCCTTCCCTTTGGGTTAAAATGTAGAGGATGAAGAAGGATCATGTTAGACAATCCTGTCAGTTGTACTGGTGAGATCAATTGCAACTTTTAATCCCCCAAAAGATTTATCCCAATATATTTTCTCATGTCTAATTACATGTCTCTGAAAATATGAAAAGAGAGAATGGAGATCATTTAAAACCCACTTATAGGTCACAAAGTCACTTCCAGTTATACATCCTTCCTCCTTTTTACATCATTTATCATACCGGTATTTGCCACAGCTTTTGTCATCACCAATTTTATGAACTCTTCCAGGCCACCTTCCATGTCCACTCTTCCAATCCACACTCTTTCATGTGTTATGGACACACATCTGTAAATTAAGCTCATTAGAGAATAGAGACAGCAGTGGTTTTACTTAATTAGTCAATAGAGAGCTGTAGTTTAAGGCTGATATTTATAAGAATATAATTAGCCAGGTCTAGGCAAAGACTGCAAATTTCCAATCCCTTGGTAAACACTCTACCCTACTTTTTATGAACCAAATAAAGCTTCAGTAGCCACTATGGCATGACTTAGACTGCACTAGACAAACTTAGGGGATTTAAAAAAAAAGGTATGGACCATCTTCAAATAATTTGCTTTCCTAGTAAGGAGAAAGAACACAAAGGACATATAATGAACAATCAGAAAGAGAAATGGCATTAAATAATTAAAAAATTAAGATTACTTGTACAAAGTAGATAGGTAAGTAAATGATATATAAGGATATTAACAGATAGACACTAAAATTGTGATCGATTTAATCAAGTATAGTTTATGAAGGAGGTATGTTGTTATGCAGTCACTCAGTCATGTCTGACTTTTTGCGACCCCATGAACTGCAGCACACCAGGCTTCCTTGTACTTCGCTAGCTCCAGGAGTTTGCTCAAACTCATGTCCATTGAGTCCATGATGCCATCCAACCATCTCATCCTCTGTCACCTCCTTCTCTTGCCCTCAATCACTTCTACAATCAAGGTCTTTTCCAAAGAGTCAGCTCTTTGCATCAGGTGGCCAAGGAATTGGTGAAGGAAGTATAATTTGACCTAAAAGTATAAGAAGTGTAGTAGTGGCAGAAAAAGGCAGGAAGATAATATATAGATGAAGAAAATAATGAAAGAAGGAAAAATAAAGGAATGAGAGAATATGTTATTTTGACATGTATTACCCCTGTCCATTAAGAATAATTTGTTGATATTAATATCTTCTGGACCTTTCTCTTCAATTCTACTACCTTCTAAGTACGGTGCTAGCCTGCTAGGTCTTATGTTTTATCATGCAGATAAAATGTTGGTAGGAAAACTGGATTTATATTTAAAGGCAAACTACTTACTGAAAAGAAGAATAAATATTCAAGAAAAGAAATGGAAGGGGAGATTAGAGAGAGCCAAAGCCAGTCCTTCAGAGAAGTAATTCTGGGGAATTTTGAATGGGAGAAGAGTATCTTCAAGACAGTTGGACTTAAAATAAAAAATTAGAACTCTTCTGTCTCTTGACAGAAGAAAGGAAATATAACCTAAAAATATTTTGATGTAATTCTCAGGCTAATGCATTTTTTTTTTTATGTTTTAAGACTACTACCATGAGCTTTTCTTCCTAGTTTTAAGAATTTTAAGAATTCTATATTTTATAGCATGCTATATTGAAACCGCATGTGCTTTGAGTTATTTTCAAATCATAGTAAGACGACTTTAGAAACAAGGTTGGGTGAATTATTTGAACAACTGGATCCAAGATTTTGGTGTTATTCAAGCAACTGCATCCTAGTAAACACTTTATCACTATCATAAATCTGAGTTTTTCACTCCCAATTACTTGAAACAGTGATTTTCCCATGATTACACAGCAATTAGGTAGAAAATCTATGTAGCAAATCTAAGTAGAAACCAAATCCACAGGTAGTTCTCTCTTACTTGAGTAACGCTTTGGTTATTGAAGAATGTCTTGGAACAAAACATGAGATATAGGCTTGTGAGAAATGGCAAGCAAGAGGAAAACCGACAAAATTCATAGAAGATTACAAAGTAATGTTTTTATCTAGAATTTTCTTTCTTTTACAATTCCAGCTTTCTCAATACCTTGGTCTGCTGAGATGAAAGGTTAAAAATTTATTATCATCCCAGCTCATTGCTCATATTGCCAACCAGATTTGGAAGAGTGTTAAATTTTTCAACAATTTTTACTTGTAGCCTAAGAGAAGACAGAGACAAAGAGGGAAGAAAACAGGAAAGGCGTCTGGGTAAAGAGAGACAAATGAGGGTGTCTTTTAGTTACCTCCTCACTAGTTTGTAAGGAAAATCTAGCAGCTCCTTTAATTTAATCTTTTGCCTTTACTCAAAATAAAGTACTGACTTTAGCAACCTTTTGTGGCTTCAAACATGAAAACAATTAAGGAGAAAGAAAGAAAACAACTAGGAGAAAGAATTACACAAGGAGAAATACTGTTCTTTAAAACATAGATATCTATGTAATAAATTGTGAAAGGTAATAAATGACTGAAAACAGTAACATTGGTGTTTTCCACTAATTATAGAAACAGGATTTGTGAAGAGTAAAAACAAAAGGAATTATGTTATGTTAGCATCTCTGTCCTGTTCAATATCATTGCCAATTTCTTTAGACCCATAATAATAGGACCATTCATCTAATATAAGTTGTCCTGTCTGAATTCACCATTGTCATCTTCTGTAGGCTTTCCCCACTGCATTTGGATTTTTTGGATGCTGCTCACCTCTCTTTTCCATCTCTAGCACATTGCATGGTATTCAAAAGATAACTGATATTATATTAATGTTAATCTAATCTTCAGATTTGAACATTCATGTTGAAATATTTTCAAATAAATGCTGACTTTCATAATTAGAATTTTGGAAGTTTTAATGAGTTTAACCTTCAGAATTTCAGATATTTGAATAAACTACTCAGTAATTTTAAAGTAATTTTTTGAATTTTCCAGAGAACAAAAATGGTCTATTTTTTTTCAAGCATTGCATTATTCAAAAGGAAAGTGGAAAAAGAAAAACAATTAATGGAGTACCTGTTACAGACATTTAATTTTACTACTTCTATATCTCATCATGATCTGATTTTTCTAAAAAGAAAAAGCACTCACAACTGAAAACATCTGGACATGTGTATTCTCATCTGAGCATCTCACAGGTGCAATAGGGAAAAATACGAAAGAAGGAAAGAAAAAAACCATAATGAGAGACTTCACTTTGTCATTAACAGTTCTTTGAAGTTGCTCATTAATCTTTTAAACCATTTTGGCATGTTAACATCCAACCTAGAATATTAATACTGCTAAGTGGAGAAAAAATTGAGGTTATTGCTTTCAAAGTTTTCTCTAATCCAGCTCTGTGATAATTCTTCCTATTTGAGTCATATTTTAATTGACTATGACTTTGAGCTTAGCTATTCTTGCAGTTTGGCAGCTATTTTATTTTCTATAATACTATCCGGATTTTTCAAAGGGAAAATGAGAGAAAGAAATGATCGTAAAAAGAGTTTGCCTCCCAAATAATCACGACAATTTTTCACAAAGAATGCCAGATGGGTTTGGATAGATGAGTATCTCTCCATGAGACCACATTGTTGGGAGTGGTGTGTGTAAAGTAACAATCTCATGCCCACATTGCAACTTAAGGCCAGTTCACTGTTCATCTAAAAACAATGCCCTTTAGTGAATAGTTAGTTAGTTAGTTCACTCGCTTAGTCATGTCTGACTCTTTACGACTCCATGAATCACAGCACACCAGGGTTCCCTGTCCATCACCAACTGCCGGAGTTCACTAAAACTCATGTCCATTGAGTCAGTGATGCCATCCAGCCATCTCATTCTCTGTCGTCCCCTTATCCTCCTGCCCCCTATCCCTCCGAGCATCAAGGTCTTTACCAATGTGTCAACTTTTCCCATGAGGTAGCCAAAGTATTGGAGTTTCAGCTTCAGCATCAGTTCAGTTCAGTTCAATCGCTCAGTCGTGTCCGACTCTTTGCAACTCCATGAATTCCAGCACACCAGGCCTCCCTGTCCATCACCATCTCCCGGAGTTCACTCAAACTCACGTCCATCGAGTCAGTGATGCCATCCAGCCATCTCATCCTCTGTCATCCCCTTCTCCTGCCCCCAATCCCTCTCAGCATCAGGGTCTTTTCCAATGAGTCAACTCTTCACATGAGGTGGCCAAAGTATTGGAGTTTCAGCTTCAGCATCAGTCCTTCCAATGAACACCCAGGACTGATCTCCTTTAGAATGGACTGGTTGGATCTCCTTGCAGTCCAAGGGACTCTCAAGAGTCTTCTCCAACACACAGTTCAAAAGCATCAATTCTTCAGCACTCAGCTTTCTTCACATTCCAACTCTCACATCCACACATGACTACTGGAAAAACCATAGCCTTGACTAGACAGACCTTTGTTGGCAAAGTAATGTCTCTGCTGTTTAGGATGTTATCTAAGTTGGTCATAACTTTCCTTCCAAGGAGTAAGTCTTTTTTAATTTCATGGCTGTAGTCACCATCTGCAGTGATTTTGGAGCCCAGAAAAATAAAGTCTGACACTGTTTCCCCATCTATTTGCCATGAAGTGATGGAACCAGATGCCATGATCTTAGTTTTCTGAATGTTGGGCTTTAAGGCAACTTTTTCACTCTCCTCTTTCACTTTCATCAAGAGGCTTTTTAGTTCCTCTTCACTTTCTGCCATATGGGTGGTGTCATCTGCATATCTGAGGTTATTGATGTTTCTCCTGGCAATCAGACTTCCAGCTCATGCTTCTTCCAGCCCAGCGTTTCTCATGATGTAATCTGCATATAAGTTAAACAAGCAGGATGACAATATACAGCCTTGACGTACTCCTTTTCCTATTTGGAACCAGTCTGTTGTTCCATGTCCAGTTCTAACTGTTGCTTCCTGACCTGCATATAGGTTTCTCAAGAGGCAGGTCAGGCAGTTTGGTCTTCCCATCTCTTTCAGAATTTTCCACAGTTTATGGTGATCCAACAGTCAAAGCCTTTGGCATAGTCAGTAAAGCCGAACTTCTTTTTCAATGATCCAGTGGATATGTTGGCAATTTGATCTCTGGTTCCTCTGCCTTTTCTAAAACCAGCTTGAATGTCAGGAAGTTCACAGTTCACATATTGCTGAAGCCTGGCTTGGAGAATTTTGAACATCACTTTACTAGCATGTGAGATGCATGCAATTGTGCAGTAGTTTGAGCATTCTTTGGCATTGCCTTTCTTTGGGATTGGAATGAAAACTGACTTTTCCAGTTGTTCTGTGGCCACTGCTGAGTTTTCAAAATTTGCTGGCATATTGAGTGCAGCACTTTCAAGCATCATCTTTCAGGATTTGACATAGTTCAACTGGAATTCCATCACCTCCACTAGCTTTCCACTCCACTAGTAGTGATGCTTTCTAAGGCCCACTTGACTTCACCTTCCAGGATGTCTGACTCTAGATGAGTGATCCCACCATCATGATTATCTGGGTCGTGAAGATCTCTTTTGTACAGTTCTTCTGTGTATTCTTGCCACCTCTTCTTAATATCTTCTGCTTCTGTTAGGTCCATACCATTTCTGTCCTTTATCGAGCCCATCTTTGCATGAAATGTTCCCTTGGTATCTCTAATTTTCTTGAAGATATCTCTAGTCTTTCCCATTCTATTGTTTTCCTCTATTTCTTTGCATTGATTGCTGAGGAAGGCTTTCTTATCTCTCCTTGCTATGCTTTGGAACTCTGCATTCAGATGCTTATATCTTTTCTTTTCTCTTTTGCTTTTACTTCTCTTCTTTTCACAGGTATTTGTAAGGCCTCCCCAGACAGCCATTTTGCTTTTTTGCATTTCCTTTCAATGGGGATTGTCTTGATCCCTGTCTCCTGTACAAATATCATGAACCTCTGTCCATAGTTCATCAGGCACTCTATCTATCAGATCTAGGTCCTTAAATATTTTTCTCACTTCCACTGTATAATCATAAGGGATTTGATTTAGGTCATACCTGAATGGTCTAGTGGTTTTCCCCACTTTCTTCAATTTAAGTCTGAATTTGGCAATAAGGAGTTCATGATCTGAGCCACAGTCAGCTTCCAGTCTTGTTTTTGCTGGCTGTATAGAGCTTCTCCATCTTTGGCTGCAAAGAATATAATCAATCTGATTTCAGTGTTGACCATCTGGTGATGTCCATGTGTAGAGTCTTCTCTTGTGTTGTTCGAAGAGAGTGTTATGACCAATGTGTGATAATCATATGTAATAAATACCTTTTTGGGAAATAGCTATAGCTCCATTTTTTTTAATTGTTGTCCTATTAAATGATTTTGCAGGGTAAGGTATAAAGGAAATCTGACCAGAGTGTTTTTGAGTATTAGTTCCTATAACTGCTATTTCAATTGCCCCAAATGCAGTAGCTTCAAATAAGACATATGTGTTATCTTTTACTTCATTGACTTTGCAAAAGCCTTTGACTATGTGAAGCACAACAAACTGAGGAAAAGTTCTTAAATAGATGGAAATATCAGACCACCTTACTTATTTTCTAAGAAACCTGTATTTAATAATTAGAAATAGACATGAAACAACCTACTGGTGCAAGATTGGGAAAGAAGTACCATAAAGTTGTTTGAACTTCTGTTTTTGAACTTCTATGCAGAACACATCATAAGAAATGCCAGGCTGATAAAAATCACAAGCTGGCATCAAGAGTGCCAGAAAATTTCAACAATTTCATATATATGCAGATGATACCACTCTAGTAGCAGAAAGTGAAGAGGAACTAATGAGTGTTTTGATGAAAGTGAAAGATGAGTGATAAAACTGCTTAAAACTCAACATAAAAAAAAAAAAAGCTAAGATCATGACATCTGGTCCCATTCAGTTCAGTGCAGTTCAATCTCTCTGTCATGTCTGACTCTTTGCAACCCCATGAATCACAGCATGCCAGGCCTCCCTGTCCATTACCAACTCCCGGAGTTTATCAAAACTCATGTCCATTGAGTCCATGATACCATCTAACCATCTCATCCTCTGTCATCCCCTTCTCCTTCTGTCTTCAATCTTTCCCAACATCAGGGTCTTTTCAAATAAGTCAGCTCTTCGCATCAGGTAGCCAAAATATTGGCGTTTCAGCTTTAGTATCAGTCCTTCCAATGAACACTCAGGATTGTTTTCCTTTAGGATGGACTGGTTGGATCTCATTGCAGTCCAAGGAACTCTCAAGAGTCTTATCCAACACCACACTTCAAAAGCATCAATTCTGCATTCAGCTTGCCTTATAGTCCAACTCTCATATCCATACATGACTACTGGAAAAACCACAGCCTTGACTAGGCAGACCTTTGTTGACAAAATAATGTCTCTGCTGTTTAATTTGCTGTCTAGTTGGTCATAGCTTTCCTTCCAAGGAGCAAGCATCTTTTAATTTCATGGCTGCAATCACCATCTGCAGTGATTTGGGAGCCCCCCAAAATAAAGTCAGCCACTGTTTCCACTGTTTCCCCATCTATTTGCCATGAAGTGATGGGACCAAATGCCATGGTATTAGTTTTCTGAATGTTGAGCTTTAAGCCTTCTTTTTCACTCTCCTCTTTCACTTTCATCAAGAGGCTTTTTAGATCTTCTTCACTTTCTGCTATAAGAGTGGTGTCATCTGCATATCTGGTTCCATTACATCATGGCAAATAAATGGGTAAAAAGTGGAAAGAGTGAGGACTTTATTTTCTTGGGCTTCAAATTCACTGCAGATAGTGACTGCTGCAGCCATGAAATTAAAATATGCTTACTCTTTGGAAAGAAAGCTATGACAAACATAGACAGCACATTAAAAAGCAAAGATATCACTTTGCCAAAAAAAAAAAAAAAGATTTGTATAATCAAAACTCTGATTTTCCAGTAGTCATATAGAGTTGTGAGAATGGGACCATAAAGAAGGCTGAGCATCAAAGAACTGATGCTTTTGAACTGTGATGCTGAGGAAAACTCAAGAGTCCCTTGGACTGCAAGGATATCAAACTAGTCAATCCTAAAGGAAATCAGCTTTCAATATTCATTGGAAGGACTGATGCTGAAGCTTAAGCTCAAATACTTTGGACATCTGATGCAAAGTACTGACTCATTGGAAAAGACCCTCATGCTGGGAGAGAGTGAAGGCAAAAGGAGAAGAGGGCAGCAGAGGATGAGATTGTTAGATAGCATCACTGACTCAATGGACATGAATTTGAGGAAACTACAGGAAATAGTGAAGGACAGAGAAGCACAGCATGCTGCAGTCTGTGGGGTCACAAAGAGACACAAGTTAGAGACTGAACAGCAGCAACAATTATCTTATAGAGCAGGAGGCCAGAGAGCCTAGGATCAAGGTGTTGGCTGGGTCAGATTGATTTTGGATGTTCTCTTGCCTTTTCAGCTTCTGCAGGCTACCAGCATGACTTGGTTTGTGACTGTATCACTCCAGTCTCTGCATCATTTATTACACATCCCATTACCCTCTCTGACTTTGCCTTTCCTACTTCTCTTATGAGGACAATTGTGATTACATTGGGCTCACCCACATAATCCAGGATGATATTCCCATCTCAAGGCCTTGAATTCAGTTATATTTGCAAAGTCCCCTTCTGCCATGTAAGGTAACATATTGAGAGGTTCTGGGAATTAAGACTCCATTCTGTCTGCATACTTGCAATGACACAGGCATTAACCTTCTGTTCACCTTTGGTCTCTCCTCTCAAATATCCCAAACAAAAGCACATGATTTAAAGATATAAAAAGCACCCATTCACATATTCTATCAATTGGTTTCAGGGTAGTAGAAGAAGGCAGAAGAATGATTTCTAAAAGATATTTCCTTCCTCTAAGTCATTCAAATATTTCCTTTTCATTGATTAGTGACTGATTTCTGACAAATTCTAGTAAATATTGGCAATTAGTATAAAATCCCTACATTGAATTATCGTCACGACTATAACACAGAAGAGGATTATCAACTGATGCAAAAAAAAAAAAAAAAAAGAGGACAAAAATAAAGCAAAAACCTTGAGCAGAGAGCCGTTTGTTTTTGTTTTGGTTACTAAGTTGTGTCTGATTCTTTTGTAACCCATAGACTATAGCCCACCAGGTTCTCTTGTCCATGGGATATCTCAGGCAAGATTACTGGAGTGGGTTGCTTCTCTAGAGAATGTTCCCAACCCAAAGATTGAACTCGAGCCTCCTTCTTGGCAGGTGGATTATTTTCCCTTGAGCCACCTGGGAAGCCTCAGAGAACAGGTGCAGCTAAAGGTTTTATCATTCTCCACTAAGTTGAAAATATTATTAATAAATGGATACATTTTTAAACTCTTTATATTTCAATCTAAATGTGGGTTCAATCATTGCCAGTAAGCTACATAAGAACTGGTTCATGAAAGCTGAAAGAAATTATCCCCTTACAAGTCAAATAGATCACCATCAAATGCTGCAAGTACAGAGTGGTCAAACTGAGTTATAATCAGCCCTTACAGAAGGGGCTTTAGCAAAGTACATTCCTGTCTGACATGTTCACATATTAAAATAGTTTCTTCCAATTCACTATATGCTTTTTATCTTTAAGTAGACCAAGGATGAGCATCATCAGTAATTCCCACTTTTATATGCAGTTGATTAACCAAAAGCCTCTTTTAATTTTGCCTTAAATCCTGAATTTTTAAAAAAAACTATAATATGATAGTATTTACTAGAGAATCAAAATAGGCCACTGTTTATATTCCATCTTTTAAAACTGGCACCATAATCATTCAAAAGTATACATTTCAATTATTATGATATCATTATATTTTTAAGTGAAAATAGCCTTCATTATGAGTACATCCAAACTAATATTTTATAATTAAATACCTTTTTGTAGCATGTCTTGCCCTCAAATATTTCTAAAATCTCACCTAGGAAACCCTGACACTAAAAACTTTCCACAAAATATAGAGGTGAAATGAATTTCTCAAGCTTTATTCATGTCTATATTCTAGTATCTTCAACAGTCTTTGTCAGTTTGTAAATGCCACCAAAATATTTGTTGACAAACTTTACTGTTTAAGAAAGAGTAGTCACAAATGTACACCCAAAGAAAAGGGATCTTTTAGGTCATTGAAATCTAAAGGAGGAAACATTTAAATGTAAATGTGTGCTAGTGGCTCAAGGAAACAGTTATTTCTCTTGCTTATTTGGTACAATAGTCCACTATAGATTCTCTTTTGCTAAGAATTCAAATATTTTTGTGCTTATTAAAACTTTTCAAAAGTACGTATGTTAACCCTAGAGCCTCAGTCACCCACTAATTGTTATTATGTATTCTGTCAACGATCTTAAGATCCCAGCCCCCAGCTCCCACTACATGGAGAATTCTTTACCACTTATGTTGCACTGCTCTACTCTGTTAATCACCTGTCATCTTTTACCCAAGAGATGTCTCATTTCAGAGCAAGAAATGTCATTTCTATAAAATGTATGTTGCAAATTAGTTGTCAAAGTTTTTCAAAATGCCTTGAGACCTTTCTGTTTGCAAGGTGATTTTAAGAATGACATTATTATAATAAGATATTTCAGAAATTGCTACTAGCAGCAGGATAGGTTGTACTTGATGGGAGCTATTGACCCACTGCTCAGTGAAAGAAATCAGATGCTAACTGAAAAACACCAGTCCCATTCAGCATAGAAAGTAAGAGTTTTTCACTGTCATTTCCCAGCTATGAAGACACCAGGTCATACAACAGGTGTTTTGTCTTTTCAGTAGTGTTACATAAAGTGTCAGTATTCCCTAAACTACAATATAAGTTCCTAATTAAAACTGTGTCACTTTCTCAAAGTAACTAAGGAACTGGCAGCGACCCTTAGAAGGGTTTGCTTCTAAATCTCTTACTCAAAATTTTATTTCATTTCATGTACAGTGTTTCTAATTGTTTAGTTCTTGTTGTAGAGTAATGACTGCTATTAAAATTTTCCTGTTCATAGTAAATACATAACATATCCAAGGCTAGTTATGAAAACTTTGAGTTTTAGATACTCATCAATGAGATGTCAAACTTGATGACTAAGTTAAGAGAAAATCATTGTCTTTTTAAAAGACTGAGGAAAGATGGGAAAAGCCTGAGTTCATTGTTGTGATGTTGTTGGTTTGTATTGTTAACAAAAATTTTTTTAATTAAAACTTCACTTTATATAAAGTATTCTTTGTGAGTCACTCAGTCATGTCTGAATCTTTGTGACCCCATGGACCATAGCCTACCAGACTCCTCTGTCCATGGTATTCTACAGCAAGAATACTGGAGTGGGTTGCCATTTCCTTCTCCAGGGAATCTTCCTGACCCAGGGATCAAACTTGGGTCTCCTACCTTGCAGGTGGGTTCTTTATGCTATGAGCCACCAGGGAAGCCTAAAGTACTCTTTAAATAAAAGTAAAACTTTAATAAATCAAAAAGGAGAGTAGTCAAACCATATAAAATTTAATTACAAATATTATTTTAAATTCAGTTTTAAAGCATTCCAGATTAGGAAAATTATTTCAAAAATTGTAAAAACTAACAGCCAGTACTGTTTGGTTCTTTTAAATAATGGTATGTGCTGTGCTGTGCTTAGTTGCTCAGTCCTGTATGACTTTTGAGATCCCATTGACTACAGCTTGCTAGGCTCCTTGGTCCTTGGGAATTCTCCAGGCAAGAATACTGGAGTGGATTGCCATGCCCTCCTCCAGGGGATTTTCCCAACCCAGGGATCAAACCCAGGTCTCCTGCATTGCAGGCAGATTCTTTACCAGCTGAGTCACCAGGGAAGCCCAAATAATGGTATACCACATTTTATATTATACTATTTTAAATCAGTGCCTCCATTTGCTACTAGAAATATCAAGCTTTGTGATTGTATGTCCTGTTGGCTTCAGTCTTTTCCAAATGTTTTCAATCCTATGGGCTCTAGAGTGCCAGGCTCTTCTGTCCATAGAATTAACCTGGCAAGAACATTGGAGTATGTTGCCATTTCTTCCTCCAGGGAATCTTCTTAACCCAGGGATGGAAGCTGTTTCTCCTACAGTTACTGCATTGCAGGTGGATTCTTTACCATTAAGCCATCAGGGAAGCCCCAAGTTATAGTGATTAAAAACAACTAAATTTATTATTTGACAAAGTTGCAAGACAATTTTTGTGAACCTCTCACATTTCTCCAAATCTTTTGAGTAAGGCACTTACTAAATTTGTTCTGGACTGTCTTTTCAAGATGTTTATATAGCCATCTACCTTGAAAGCTTAGAGATAGTGCTTCCTTCAGGAACAAAATGTAGGTGTTTTTTCTGCACATTAGAAAGCCTCAGGTTCACTAAGCTCCCAGATCCTCTCCCATGATGCAAACTGCTGCCTGTGTGGCTGTCACTTCGCCCTCTTAGTGTTACCTTGAGGGAACCATGGTTCAAAGAACAAAACTCTACATGCTGATACTCTGGCTACTGCTATCACTGTGGATTACAAGTTATAGCTCTGACCCAGGAGTCTTATATTCTCTGTTAGCATTCATGAAAAGGTGGCAAACTAACATGTAACCTTGCATAGCAGGGTAAAATCTCAGACTCAGAACCTTTTTTATTTTCCCAGACTAGTCTGGAAAACAGCCTTTAAACTGTTGGCAAAAAGTCTAAAGATACCATTTTGTGTCTTTAGTGTTCTCCCACATTTATCTTTCTGCTTACTCTCATCCTCAGGATCCTGCATTTCTTTTTCTCTCCACAGACTTGAATTAAGGTCTAGGCACACTGTCTGAAACATTTCTCTAATATTACCAACTTATAGATTATGCTTCTTAAATTTTAGACATTTACAAGGAGCTTCTTCAATACAATGACCTTTCCATTCCCTCTTGTTACTTTACAGTGGCCAATTTTCACTCATACCTTAGGAAATCACCCCAGGAAACTTCCAAGTTCTTCTAATCTTCCAGTAGTGTCTGAGTTAATCATCCTTCTTCAAGACTATACCAACAGGAATTTCTTTCCTCTTAACCAATAGCTTACAATATATTAAACTCTCCATTTTTTTTTTCAACTAAGAGCTTATCTGGATCAATTACTTTTATAAGCTCCCGGAGGGCAAGGGGTTCATCTTTTGTAGTCTTTATCACCATAATTTAATAGAAGTTTAAAAAAAAAACCTGAAAAATTGGGTTTTGGAGACAAAGCAGACTGCGCTTGAATCACAAACATCAGAGTATTAGCGAAATTAATTGACTACTCATTCTTTACTTCCCATATTTGTGAATTGGGAATCTTAAAACCTGCCCCATGAGGCTGTTATGACGATAAAAGAAGGCAACACACTTAAGGCAAATTACACAATGCATGGCAAGTGATAACTGCAACACTTCTAGTGAATGTGATAGGGAAAAAAATCCTCCCAAGCATTTAAGTCAGATTACATTATAGAATATATCTGTATAATTGATTATCAGTGTTATAATAAGTTAATATTTGCATAGTATCCTTGTCACATTCAGATTTTAAAATATCTTGAGCATTTGTATATCTGATGAAATGTTCAATTTTGTACAATTTTTTCAAACTCAAAAATTGCAATATTCTATGAGCCATTCCAGTTTTCTTGCCTGGAGAATCCTAGGGATGGGAAGCCTGGTGGGCTGCCGTCTCTGGGGTCCCACAGAGTCAGACATGACTGAAGCGACTTAGCAGCAGCAGCAGCAGCAGCAGCATGAGCTATCAAACTTTGACTTCTCCTTTATTTTAATTTCAGAGGAAAGTAAAACACTGGTGGTCTCAAAAATTAATTTAAAACTGATTGTTCAATGCCATTTATGTTCAACAATTGATACTTGTACAAATGTATATGGTGTATACTTGTATAAATGTATGCTCTGCCAGAATAATGATTATTTATAAGGTAACTCTGATGTGCATGGAAATTAACCAAAAGACATCTCTCCATAGGCATTTATTCATAAATTTATTAAGTCATTCCTCGATAATTTAATTTAAGGCTTTAGACTCAGGGAGAAGAGGGGGGAAAAATCTGTATATGCAGATGATCAGAAGCTTCTTAAAATTGAGATCTGGCAGTGAAAAATGCTCAAAAGGGTTACTGTGTTTAAAAAAATTCCATTCTTCATGAATATGAAAACTCTTAATCATTAACTTGAAGTTGAACAAATAATATGTTAACTTGTTGCACTCTTAGTCAAATGTATTTTACCTATTTATAATAATATGGATTAAGTAAAATTGTGTTAAAGTGCTTCTCAGTATATCCAGTGATTTATGGCTATGATGTTGCTACACACACTCATTGTGCTTCAGTAGTTAAAATTCATTTTGTGAGTCTCTATGAAAAACACTCCATGATTAATCATTATTCTCAGAAAGAAATTATATCTGCCCATGAAAGAATACATATTAACTAAAGATGAAAATCCTAAAGCATATATACATTTATTTTATTTTTGTTTTGTTTTTCAGTGTTATCCTGAATACAGTGAATATCTACTATTCATAAAGGAGGCTTATTTTGCAAAACAATATAAAAGAATATTTTTGGAATAAAATTCTTTTCAATCAGATAATGATTATAGTTTGCAAGATGAAAATTTAAATACCTCAAGGTACTGGTTTAAAAATAAATCCAAGAGAAATATCCTGGGAAGGTACTATATATATACATATATATATATATGTATATATATGCCCTTCCTTAAATACTTACTTCATTATTGTTCAATAATGTACATTTTGTATTTATATGTATATATATATATATATATATATACATATACATATACATACATATATGGGTTTCCCTGTAGCTCAGTAGGTAAAAATCTGCTGCAGTGCAGGAGACCCAGGTTCAATTCCTGGGTTGGGAAGATCACTTGGAGAAGGAAATGGCAACCCAGTCCAGAATCCTTGCCTGGAAAATCTCATGGACAGAGGAACCTGGTGGGCTGCAATCCATGGGGTCTCAAAGAGTAGGGCACGACTGAGCTACTAACACTTACTTACTTATACATATATATATTTGAATTAGTAACATTCCAAATTCTTCTGAAAAATTTTTAAAGTCTGTATTTCCGCCAATAGTCTCATAAAAAATTTGGCACTATCAATGGTGCTATCATAGTAATTAAGGAATAGAAATAACTAAGGTTATCACACAAATCTGTTTTGGCTTTATTTTTAAGTTTGAAATGCAAATGGTTGATACAGTTCATTGTAGATAACTTCAGGGTGTCTATATTTAAATTTAGTATGAAGCAAGGACTCACATAAAATATACATTGTTAGAAATCTGCTTCACAAACATTTTACTTGAATAATGCAGTAAGTATGACTTAATCCTATATCTTTGTCTGGGATGAGAGGGAATGAATTAGGGTTCTGCTTTCCATGAGCTATCCTGAATTTATTTAGATGTGGTATTTTATTTTAATATTTTACTAGCATAAAAAAGAGAGAAGAAAGAGTTAATTAGCATGATTTTCTGCTAAAAAATAAAACTATAGTGATATTTTTGTTTTTAAAGTAATTGTAATTATTTTCATTGAACAAGAAAGTAATGATTGGGTAGAGAAGTAACGCCACCTCAATAGAGTAATTTTTACTATTTATGCCAACTATTAGAATCTTATATTTCACAGCCCTGATATTTTGAGACATCTTTAGAAGCTTAAAAGCTTTTTTAAAAACTGTATAATTGACATAACATAAACCTCACATGGGGCTTCCCTGGTAGCTCACATAATAAGGAATCTGCCTGCAATGTGGGAGACTTTGATCCCTGGGTCAAGAAGATGCCCTGGAGAAGGGAATGACTACCCACTCCAGATTATTGCCTGGAGAATCCCATGGACATAAGAGACTGGAGGGCTACAGTCAGATGGCAGAGGATGAGATGGTTGGATGGCATCACTGACTCCATGGACTTGAGGTTAAGCAAGCTTCAGGAAATGGTGAAGAACAGAAGTCTGGCAAGCTGCAGTCCATGAGGTTTCAAAGAGCTGGAAATTGAACTGAGCAACTGAACTGAACTGAAACCTCACATATTTAATAGGAACCATTTGATAAAATTTTGCACATAGGTATTGTTATCACAGTTAAAACATTGAAAGTATCCATTACCATAAAGTCTCCCTCTTGCTCTTTTACAATCTTTCCCGTTCGCTTCTCCTTTCCAGCCCATCCCCAGGCAACCACTGACTCCTTGGTGTCATTTGACATTAGCTTGCATTATCTAAATTTAACCAAAATGAAATGATATCATATGTGCTTTTTGTCTAGTTTCTTTCATACAGCATATTTTTATATTTGTCCAGGTATTTTGAATGTAACAAAAGTTCATTGAGTTTATTGATGATTAATGTTTCATTCTTTAAATGTATCATAAGTTGGTTATCCACTTACCTGCTGGTGGACATTTAAGCCATATCCAGTCTGAAAGTATTAAGTCTTGTAAACATTCTTGTATAAATCTTTGTGTAGACATAAATATTAAAGAAATACTGTTTGACTAAATTTTCTTGTAAGACTCAAGATCAATGTACAAAATCAATTTAATTCCTACATAACAGAATAAGAAATCAGAAAATTAAAAATAATTTACATTCCATTTTTGATAAAATATTTAGGGTTAAATCTGACAAAGGATGTGAAAAACCTGTATTTGCATTTAAAAATATAAAACATTGTTGAACAAGATTAAAGAAATAAATAAGTGGAGAGATATCCTGTGTTATGGCCCTAAAGATTCAATATTGTTTCAGCATCCCTAAACTAAACAAAGAGATTCAGCCAAATTCCAATAAAAATGTCAGTAAGCCTTTTGGGGGAAGAAACTGGCAAACAAAAACAACTTTGAAAAAGAAGCTTAAATTTGAAGTTTAAATGTTTTATATTTACAGTTTTCATAACAGATCCTTTTTTATCCATTTACATTCAACTTATCTAAATTTTATGTTTACATTATTTTTATGTTTAAAATTAATGCCTTGCAAACCACATATAGTAGGGTCTTGCATTTTATCCACTCTGTAAATATCTATCTTTTAATTAAGGTGTTTGGGCCATCAACATTTAATTTCATTATTGATATTAGTGGATTTTGCCACCAATTTATCTCTGGCATTTCCTGTGCAAAAGCAACTTCAGGACAAGTTTCTTGGCACCCCTTCAAACCAAATTTTACTACTTCCTAAACTTTCTAAGAGAAAATAATTTTTCTCTCTTCTTTTGGTTAAGACTTCTTACTTCTTTAAGTATTTCTTTTTGAGGATCTCGTTTCTGTTCATCAACCTCCTAACAGTATATTATATCTTATATATATTACTTTTAAAGTGAAAACCTCAAAACTGAATTGCAAGGTTTCTAATTTCTCCACATCTTCACCAACACTCCTCTTTTGTTTTCCTTCTTGGTAATAAGCAACCTGACAAAAAAGTGAAAGTGTTAGTTGCTTAGTTGTACATGACCCCCATGGACCTTAGCCCACCAAGGTCCTCTGTCCTTGGGCTTCTCCAGGCAAGAACATTGGAGTGGGTTGCTATGCCCTCCTCCAGGGGATCTTCCCAACACAGGATCAAACCCAAGTCTCTTTGTCTCCTGCATTGGCAGGTAGGTTCTTTATCACTAGTGCCACCTGGGAAGCTCAATATGCTAGGTATTTAAAAAAAAAAAATTTATTCAATTAGCAACATTCATCTATACCCAAATTTTAAATTAGAGTTATACAAAGGAAGAAAAAGAATAAGTGTTATCAAGCTAGAAACCAGTATCATATTTTTAATTGCTTCTTTTATGTATATCATCTTATGGTTTATCCTCATATTTTCATGGAAAATTGGATTATGGCCCCATTTACGAAAAATGGTTTTTTTATTTAATATTTTTGAGAAAATAATATTCAACTTAGTTCAAAATGTTCATAAACTCATAGGGATAAATGGGAGGTATAAGAGAAGATCAAAAAGCTAACAGGCAGAGGACTCCATCATGATTTTCCTGTACTTATAATAATATGGCAGTTATGTCTATCAATAAAATGATAGTATGAATCACAAATTATAGCATGATGACCTGCCTGCATAGGTTACAAAACTATGAAGGGTTTCTTTTTTTTAATTTTTTTATTATTAATTTTTATTTTTTAGTTTGTTTTGCTTTACAATACTGTATTCGTTTTGCTATACGTTGATATGAATCAGCCACGAATGTACATGAACTCCCAATCCCAACCCCCTCCTCCCCTTCTATCAGTGTAGACTTCAGAACTATGTCATTTCAGCTATAATTGAAAACAGCTAGTAAATATTGTTTTTGAGCAGAAAACTCAAAGATTGAAATCAAGTAAATCTGTTCTATATAAACAGTTATGAGTATATTATTTTATAAGGATTTTTTATCATAACTGTAAATAGCAAGATACTAACACTAAATATTTTCTATTACTTTATGATATTTGACATAAAATTCACTTTTATTCTTTGTTGGTAAGCAGAATGATTCAGTTTCTGAGACCCATGAGGAGAAGAAAATCTCTGCTTAACAAATACAGAGAATAAACAGATAAAATTAACCCCTCTGATAATGTTACTCAGATGCCTCTTTTCCAGAATTTATTGGGCAAACACAGTGGTATTTATTCAAATATTTTAAACTCTTGATAAGCAAGAACGATGTAAATCCAATACTGCTATGGTTGTTATTTCTCTCAGAACTCTAGGCATAGTCTCCTCAAAATGTAATTAAAATTTGCATACTCTTATTAAGTAAAACTATTTGAGGGCAATCATTTGGTTGCTTTCAAAATAGAGCTTTGCTTTCAGAAAAGGTTTGTGAATGTTATTTAATGCATCCCCAAGGCTTCGAAAGGAAAATGTGAAGGGACCTCCAGCAGGAGCTCTGCCTAAAATTCCCAAGAGTCAGCTTCATTTTGCAAACTATATTTTAAAATGAAGGAATGTTTCATAAATGGATATCAATGACCTAAGGCCAATACAAGAAGACCTGAGAGGATTTGAGTTGTATGAGCTGTATGTATGTGTGTGTATAACATATTTATTGGCCAAACAGGCTACTTATGAGCTGAAGACAGATGAAATAAAAATTGGTCACCTTAAACTGTCATCTTTCCTCCATGCTCATACTGGGCAATATGATACCTATCAGAAATTGATTCCTGGGAGTCAAATAAAGAAAACAAAGGGTTGAGTGAGCACAACGATAGTTAAATATATTTTCTAGGTAGTATCCAATTGTGAACTTTTAATCTAGGAAATACTGCTCAATATAGAAAACTGGAGGATGATCAGGAGCAACTTAGTAAAGAGAAAATATGTACTGATGTAAAATAATTATAAATATGGTGTCCTTTGAAATGTAAAAAATTAAAAGGAACTATTTTATCGTTAGCTAAGAAAAGCATAGCTTAGAAAAACAGCTTTCTCCAATGCACTAATTTATTGAAAAGAAGAATAGCATTACACCTACACAGAGAGGGGGAGCTTCAAAAACCTTCAGCAGAAGTGAAAAGGAAGGAAATAGAAATCAGGTTCCATATAGCACTCTCTGAGAGCTCCTGTTTCACAAAGCAAGCATGTGTATACACTGAGCTCTCTTGACAATTTAGGCAAACATGTAGCACTAGTATATTTACAAAATGCTCCTCTGTTTTTTCTCATAAGCTTCACATCAGCGCTATGTATCTAAATCTTAAAAGCAAAATAGATGGAGGAATTTTAATGAAGTAAAGAGCAGGTAAAATGAGAGAGAAAAACCACAGTTTACAAAACAGATATAAAGGAATTAAGTAATATTATGCACAAAGATTTAAAATGTGAAAGACGCACAAACATTTACAATGTGAAAACTGATCCGCAAGAGAATCAGACAGCTCAATGAAAATGACCTTAAACAATTCTAATTCTACATATAAGTAGTTTTTCCAACCTCATAATGTGTCATATTGTTCAGTTTGTGTTTTTGTGTACTATACTTTGAAAAAGTTCTAAGAATGACTATTCAATACAGAGCCTACGCTATTTAAAGATTGTTTCTGCTTAGTGAATATTTAAAAGTAGTGAAATAGGAAAGTAATTTGCATAATCCTCTCCAGTTTTCCAATCCAATATAAAAGAGGGTAAAAATTCATCGACAATACTAGAAAAACAAAATAATTTCTTTAGTTTATGTAGGGTAGTGCCATTCAATATGTTTCTCTGATAGCTCAGTTGGTAAAGAATCCTTCTGCAATGCAAGAGGAAGGTGAAGTCGCTCAGTCATGTCCAACTCTTTGTGACCCCGTGGACTGTAACCTACTAGGATTCTCTGTCCATGGGATTCTCCAGGCAAGAATACTGGAGTGGATTGCCATTTCCTTCTCCAGAGGATCTTCCCGACCCACGGATCGAACCCGGGTCTCCCGCATTGGAGGCAGATGCTTTAACCTCTGAGCCACCGCAAGAGACCTCAGTTCAATTCCTGGTTAGAGAAGATCCCCTGGAGAAGGGATAAACTACCCACTCCAGTATTCTTGGGCTTCCCTTGTGACTCGGCTGCAATGTGGGAGACCTAGGTTCAATCATTCACTATAAATACAACGTGAGGAACACATGTAATTTAAATTTTTCTAGTAGACACAGTGAAAAAGTAAAAACATACACGAATTAAATATTTTTATTAAATAATATATTCAAAATATTATTTTTCAATATAATTGATTTTGCTGTGATGCAAAAGTATATTAGTTTTGAACCTATATCACTAAACTCTGAGTCAACATAATATTATCAATGTTGAATTCAGAGTATTGACTAATTTGAAAAGCAATTCTAAATGTATTGATAACAAAGCAAAACCTGTTCTTCAAATTTTTCTTGTAGCTTTTGCAAGTCAATTTATATAACATTTGATTACAATTTAAATCTCCTGCACATAGATTCCTGGTAGAAAATATAAAATCTTTATTATTGACTCTTGTTATGAAAAATTTTGAATCTAACATAAATTCTCACACTTATCTGTCTAGGTAACAAACAAGCTTTTCTTTCCTTGGAGCTTCGAAAGTATTTTGTTCCTATAAAGTGTGATAACTAGTGAGAGACTATAAATCATGCTGCCATTTTTTAACATTTTACAATTACTCCTTTTGTTGTAAGGAAATCTTGAAATAAATATAACAGCATAGTAATTCACTGTAAAACTTTTCCATAGTTCAATCAATAACATTGGCAAATAACAAGATTATTAAGTCCTTATCATCTTTTTTTTTCAGTGGTTCCATAAACTGGTGAAGATTCATAGCCTTTAAATATGCCAAATGATTTTGACAACTGTAACCATGATACTTTTCTTATGAGACCTGTCTCAGCAAACTGAGCAGCAATATTTTAAAGTATATCATGTAATAGAATAAAACCATAAAATATATTTCAGTCTCTTATTATAAAATACCAATAAATTTGATTTTTTTTACTTAACATATCTGAGACACTGCACTTCAAAATGAAACTAATTTTTTTTTCATATCAAGCTATTCATTCTTATGTTGAAGAATCAAAATATTTATTCTAAAATTTGATTTTTTAGGCTATAAATTTACATGTCACCATACATTTGTCAGTTTCCTAAACAAAATACAACCAAAATATTGAGCTGTATTTCATATCACATGACTCATCAGGTATTGATTTATTTTTAATTGTTTGGATCAGTTGATCTTCTTTATGTTTAGAAAAGATTTATATCCCACAAGCAAATGTGTGGTGGCTTAAATTAAGATTTTTCACTTCTCTTTTAAAAAAATAATTTATTTATTTTAATTGGAGGCAAATTACTTTACAATATTATCGTGGTTTTTGCCATACATTGACAAGACTCAGCCATTGGTGTACATGTGTTCCCCATCCTGAATCCCCTTCTCACCTCCTTCCCCACCCCATCCCTCAGGGTCATCCCAGTTCACCAGCCCTGAGCACCCTGTCTCATGCCTCAAACCTGGACTGGTGATCTTCTCATGCCTCAAACCTGGACTGGTGATCTATTTCACATATGATAATATAAATGTTTCAGTACTATTCTCTCAAATCATCCCACCCTCACCTTCTCCCACAGAGTCCAAAAGTCTGTTCTTTACATCTGTGTCTCTTTTGCTATCTCACATATAGAGTCATCATAACCATCATTCTAAATTCCATAAATATGTGTTAATATACTGTATTGGTGTTTTTCTTTCTGACTTAATTCACTCTGGAAAATAGGCTCCAGTTTCATCCTCCTCATTAAAATTGATTCAAATGCATTCTTTTTAACAGTAATGTTCCACAGTGCATATGTACTGCATGTTTCTTATCCATTCATCTGCTAATAGACATCTAGGTTGCTTCTATGGCCTGGCTATTGTAAACAATGCTGCAATGTACATTGAGGTACATGTGTCTCTTTCAATTCTGGTTTCCTCGGTGTGTATGCCCAGCATGGGATTGCTGGGTCATATGGCAGTTCTATTTCCAGTTTTGTTAGGAATCTCCACACTGTTATCTATAGTAGCTGTACTAGTTTGCATTACCACCAATTGTTTGTAGGCTTTTTGACAGCAGCCATTCTGACTGGCATGAAATGGTACCTCACTGTGGTTTTGATTTGCATTTCTCTGATAATGAGCAATGTTGAGCATCTTTTCATGTGTTTGTTAGCCATCTGTATGTCTT
>SJXQ01010470.1:0-277191 GCA_006408695.1 Aepyceros melampus
TCTGAGTGAACTCCGGGAGTTGGTGATAGACAGGGAGGCCTGGTGTGTTGCGCTTCATGGGGTCGCAAAGAGTCAGAGATGACTGAGCAACTGAACTGAGCTGAACTCGTAACTAATGGCAGTTTTTTAAAAAAGTATATTAGTCACTTTATTTCTTTTGGTGATTGTCCACTTATATTATTAGTACCCTTTCCTATTGGACAATGTCTTCCTTTCCTCCTCCTCCGTTCTTTTAAATTTCAAGATTTCTTCATAATAGAGGGATGTAAACTTTTATTTGTAATTTGTAGTCTACATTTTTTACCTTTTAAAAATATTTGCTATTTTACTCTTTATGGTTTGTTCTTTTACAAATATTTTAGAATGTAAATGGATTATTTTTTTCAATTGATACTCCTAAATTATAATAAGACCATTAAAACTCATGATTCAGTACATGGGTTAAAGATTAGATATTTTAAAAACTGGTGGTAGTTTACAAAATGGAAACCATTTTGCATATGAGAAAGGTGGTGAATTGCTCATATTAGTTAGATATGTTTGCTGTAATTCCAGTTTCAACTGCAAATAAAAAAGAATTGTGTGTGAGAGAGATATTTTGATGGAGTTAGTTGTAGTTACTTTAAAGCCAGATAGTCGTGGGTTTGTTTATTTCTCTTTAATTTAGATGGGAAGCATCTATCAAGCGCCTATTATACATTAAACATTGAAAATGGATTTTCCACTTACTAGCTGTGTGGCTGTTGGCAAGTTACTCTGAGTTGTCAGTTTCTTGACTCAGTTTATTTATTTGAAAAAGGAAGATAACTACTTGGTTGAGTTATTGTAAGGATTAGTTATAGTTTACTTGGAGTATTTAGCAGCACCTGACATATAATCAGAAAACAGTAAATCATAGTTTTAGTGTTTTTGTTCTTTATATTAATGATAAATAATTTTAGCTCATTGCTATATATAATAATATTGCTGTGATAGTATTATAATTTAGCATATTGGATAATTAACTATGATTATTATAATTTATTAAGAGAATGGTGCCTAACTAGATTTACTATACCTAGAATCCTGTCAGATAACTATTACTTCCTTTTATTTGTATAGCACTTTTGTTTTCAGAGCTCTTTCTCATTTCTTGTTTTATTTGCTCTGTATGATCTTCCTATAACATAAGCAAGGCCTATATGATTTTACATTTTACAGTTGAGCTGAGGATTGTAGAGAATGAAAGACTTGTCCAATGTCATATGGCTTATAAGTGGTTTTCAGGTTCATTTCCTTCCACCTATAATTAAAGATTCTCACAGAACTTAGATTGACCTTCAGAATGGAAAGGAACAGAATAATATTTGGCTGTAATTGCCAAGTCTTCATTTAACTCATTTATACTTTCTTGTGGTTGCTCCCATTCTAGTCATCTGAACATTGGCTTTAATGTTTTAATAGTCTATTATATTGATGGTGGTTACAATGAACCATATCTGGGGTATTCACACCCTTGTGAACTCTTTTTTCTTTCAGTTTGGACTAGGCCTTTTGTGGCTCAGCTGGTAAAGAATCTGCCTACAATGTGGGAGACCTGGGTTCAATCCCTGGATTGGAAAGATCCCCTGGAGAAGGGAACAGCTACCCACTCCAGTATTCTGGCCTGGAGAATTTCATGAACGTATAGTCCATGGGGTCGCAAAGAGTCAGACACGGCTGAGAGACTTTCACTTTCACTTTCTTTACTTAACAAACAGAATGCAACAGAGTTAGAGCTGTTTGAAGTCTGAGCATAAGCCTTAATAAAACTAGGTTACTTTTATGTTTTTGGGAGACCTAAACCATTATGTCAGAAATCTGGCTACCTTCCTAGAGGAATCATGTTGAACCGAGGCCACATGGAGAGAGAGGAGGGGGAGAGAGAGAGGGAGGAAGGTGCCAGGGAGGAAAGGGAAGCAGGATCAGAGGGGCTGTGGAATTATGTAGAGACAGAAGCCCAGCCACCATAATTCTAGTATTCTAGTTAAGACCAATTCCTATCTTCCAGCTCAAAGCAATTGTGGAGTGACCATCAGCAAGATGAGCAGAAGAACTGCCTAGCCGAGCCTAGCCTAGTTTGCAGAATTATGAGCAAATAAAATAGGTGTTTTTTTTTTTTTCTTTTCGAACAGTAAGTTTTGAACCCAGGTTGCAGAATTATGAGCAAATAAAAATTGTTTTTGAGCAGTGAGTTTTGAAGTGGCTTGTTGCACAACAGTAGAAAAGCCTGAGAAACTTGAGGTGTACTTGAAAATAAAAATCTTTCTCAAAGGTGTCTCCCTTTCTTGGCCCATTTTGACACTTTTGGTCTTTTTGTGGTTTGCTAATATCCAGGAGTGTTGAAAAGAGATGACAATAATGAGTAACTTTCCTTTCCAGAAGCTCTTAAAGGCATAGGTTTGGCAGGATACTTGGATAAAACTGAGGTAAACCCTATTTCTGTGCTGAGTCTCTTCAGAGAAGTTTCAGGAGCTAGAGTTGCTTCCTTGGTTCAGATGTCAGATTCTTCTTTGTTGAGTTTCACACTCTGTCTTTTGTGGCTCTTTTTATCCCTATCAAGTTGAATTGGATTTGGCCTAGGTTAGCCAGTTAAGAACTAGATAGAATAGTCTTTCTTCCTCTCTTGAACTTGTCCAAAAAGACGTGGGAGGCCTTTTGGTTTGAGAGTAGAACTATGACATGGACTCACCTTTATTTCTGATCATTCACATATTACTTTACAGGAAAGATATATTACTGTGAGATAATATACTCACAGTAATTACTTATGTAGTTTATCTTTTTCCTCTCACAGATCAGTTTCTTCCTATTTAACTATGAATATTGCATATTTTATTCTATAATTATAATTTAAAAATCATAAAAATAAAAACATTGCAAAATGTTTTATAAGTTTCTACTAAAGATGAGAACTAGTGATCTAAATGCTTATAAATATAATTTTAAAAACAATTTTGTTAAAATCCTTTTTTTTTTAAAAAAAATACATGAATATTTATATTACAGAGCTGATTGGCTTCTAGATTGCTGGAGTGAAGGCCTCAGGTACTCCCTCTCTGTATAACACAACAAAAACATGGGCTGCACAACTAAAAGCAGCCATTTCAGAATTATGGCTGTTGATCAGAGCCAGAGGATGAACTAAAAGTTGTCTGTCTTGAGAAAAAACTACTGAACTATGGACGATGGCAGTGGCGTCTGATTTCTGTCCACCCCTATTTTCCCTCCTTCCCCAGCTTGTGGTATAGCAAAAGCTGGCGATGTTGTACACAATGGAGAGATCTGACCACTCCTGGAGGCCCATGAAAAGTACCATATCTAGAGCATAGTTAATGTTTCGCCGGAACTTGCAGCTCCCTGGGAAAACCCAGCTCTCAGAGAGAGACTGGCTATTGAGTTGACTCAGAGCTCAGCTCAGTTTGGGGTAAAAAAGGCCTACGCTCTGGACTTTGCTGAAACAGTACCAACTCTTGGCAACATCTCCACCATTTAAGGCTGTGATTTCTGGTGGGGCAAACAAGAGCCTGACCAGGAACTTAAAAGGAAATCCTTGAGGATTAGCCAACCATAGGGAACTTTGAAATCCTCCAAGTATTTCTAAGATACCTAAAAGACTATAGGATGGGCAAGGCTTTGCATATGCCCAGGAAAGACCTGGGGAAGGAGAGGATCCACCTCTGGCTGATTTTGAGGCTCTGTGCAAGAAGGAAGTGAAAGCTATGGCCGTCTTAAAAGCTACCTGAAGTTAAAAGGTGTGACTTCTCACAGACGTTTCTTTGGCAAAGGGTGGAAGATACACAGGCAATTTAAGAAATCTTCTGACCAATCATTGGTTGATCACTAAATTATACTGATCCAGGAAGCCAGGCTTAAAAATAAAAACTTGAAATAACTACAGTCCAGTTCAGTCGCTCAGTTGTGTCTGACTCTTTGGGACCCCATGAATTGCAGCACGGAAATGGCAACCCACTCCAGTGTTCTTGCCTGGAGAATCCCAGGAACAGGGGAGCCTGGTGGGCTGCCATTCATCGGCTCGCACAGAGTCAGCCACGACTGAAGCTACTTAGAGCAGCAGCAGCACGCCTCCCCGTCCATCACCAACTCCCGGAGTCTACCTAAACCCATGTCCATCGAGTATGTGATGCCATCCAGCTATCTCATCCTCTGTCGTCCCCTTCTCCTCCTGCCCCCAATACTTCCCAGCATTAGGGTCTTTTCCAATGAGTCAGCACTTTGCATGAGGTGGCCAAAGTATTAGAGTTTCAGCTTCAGCATCAGTCCTTCCAGTGAACAACCAGGACTGATCTCCTTTAGGATGAACTGGTTGGATCTCTTTGCAGTCCAAGGGACTCTCAAGAGTCTTCAGTACCACAGTTCAAAAGCATAAATTCTTCGGCCCTCAGCTGTCTTCACTGTCCAACTCTCACATCCAACTTTCGCATCCATACATGACTACTGGAAAAACTATAGCCTTGACTAGATGGATCTTTGTTGGCAGAGTAATGTCTCTTATTTTAAATAACTCAGTAGCCACATAATACAGGGGATATATAATTAGTTCATGAAAGTACTAAACAAGCAGCACCAAGAGAAAGAACAGAGCTAGTGATTAAAAAGTCTTAGTGGGGCACTGTGGAAGATTCTGATACCAGAATTGTTGAAATGTGTTATTTAAAATGGCTAGCTTTCAACACAAAAATTGTGAGATCTTTAAGAAATAGAAAAGTGTGCTACATACATGGTAAAAAGTGAAAAACTACCCAACAGAAAAGTACCCTTGTGGGAGTCTAGGTTTGGACTTAAAAGACAAAGACTTTAAGTCAGCTATTGTAAATATGTCTAAGGAACTTAATGAAACCATGTGTATAGAACTAAGGAAAAATGTGAAATTGTTCTCTTACCAAAGAGAATATGAACAAGCATAGAAATTAGTTTAAAAGAACCATATAGAAATTTTGAAGTTTAAAAGTATGATAACAAAAATGAAAAATTTACTAAAGGGGCTCAAATAACTGATATGAATTGGTAGAAGAAAGTATTAGTCAAGTTGAATGTAGCTCGATAGCGGTTATCCTGTATGAGGAGTAGAAGGAAATGAAAGTGAAGACAACTTCAGGAGACCTATGGGACATTGCAAGTGTATCAACATACACATAATGGAAGTCTTAGAAGGAGAGGAGGGGTGGGGGGAGGAAAAGGGCAAAAAGAATATTAAAAGAAGTAATGACAGAAATCATCACAATCTTGCTGGAAAAATATTAATTTATGCATTAAATAAACAGTATACTCCAAGTAGAATAAACCCAAATATAGACAAATCATAGACATCAAAATCTAATTTAGACACCATAGTCAAATTTATGAAAGTGAAAGAGAAATCTTAAAAGCAACAAAAGAAAAATATTGATAGCTGACTTATCAGAAACCATAGACACTAGAAGACATTTTCAGTGTTGAAGGGAAAAAAAGACTGTTAATCAGAAATTCTGTATCTTACTAAAATCTCTTTCAATGATGGAGAAATTAAGACATTTACAAATAAGCAAAAACTGAGTTTGTCACTAGCAAACTTGCCCTACAGGAAACATTATGGGGAATATTTCAGGTTGAAACAAGATTACCGGACAGTAAACATGAAGAAATAAAGAGCAATAGTAAATTGATGAGATTATAACATACAGAGAAGTAAGTAGTTTTACAATAATAATAGAAAGGCAAGGAAACAGAGGCATATTGGAGGCAAGTTTTAAATTATTATTAAAATTTTAGTGTTAATCCAACCTCAGTTCAGGTCAGTCGTTCAGTCGTGTCCCACTCTCCACGACTCCATGAGCTGCAGCATGCCAGGCCTACCTGTCCCTCAGCAACTCCAAGAATTTACTTAAGCTCATGTCCATTGTGTCGGTGATATCGTCCAACCATCTCATCCTCTGTCATCCCCTTTTCCTCCCACCTTCAATCTTTCCCAGCATCAGGGTCTTTTCCAGTGAGTCAGATGTTCACATCAGGTGGCCAAAGTATTGGAGTTTCAGCTTCAGCAAGTGTCCTTCCAATGAATATTCAGGACTGATTTCCTTTAGGATGGACTGATTGGATCTCCTTGCCATCCAAAGACTCTCAAGAGTTTTTTCCAACACCACAGTTCAAAAGCATCAATTCTGTGGTGCTCAGCTTTCTTTTTAGTCCAACTCTCACATCCATACATGACTACTGGAAAAACCATAGCTTTGACTAAATGGACCTTTGTTGGCAAAGTAACATCTCTGATTTTTAATATGCTGTTTAGGTTGGTCATAACTTTTCTTCCAAGGAGCAAGCGTCTTTTAATTTCATGGCTGCAGTCACCATCTGCAGTGCTTTTGGAACCCCCCAAAATAATCTCTGTCACTGTTATCATTGTTTCCCCATCTATTTGCCATGAAGTAATGGGACCAGGTGCCATGATCTTAGTTTTCTGAATGTTGAGTTTTAAGCCAACTTTTTCACTCTCTTCTTTCACTTTCATCAAGAGGCTCTTTAATTCTTCGCCTTCTGGTGTGGTGTCATCTGCATATCTGAGGTTATAGATATTTCTCCCAGCAACCTTAATTCCAGCTTGTGTTTTATCCAGTCCAACATTTCTCATTATGTACTCTGCATATAAGTCAAATAAGCAGGGTGACAATATATAGCCTTTGTGTACTCCTTTCCTGATTTCGAACCAGTCTATTGTTCCATGTCCAGCCCTAACTGTTGCTTCTTGACCTGCATACAGATTTCTCAAGAGGGAGATAAGGTGGTCTGGTATTCCCATCTTTTGAAGAATTTTCCACAGTTTGTTGGGATCCACACAGTCAAAGGTTTTTGCATAGTCAATAAAGCAGAAGTAGATGTTTTTCTGGAACTCTCTTGATTTTTCTATGATCCAGTGGATGATGGCAATTTGATCTCTGGTTTCTCTGCCTTTTCTAAATCCAGCTTGAACATCTGGAAGTTGAGGGTTCACATACTGTTGAAGCCTGGGTTGGAGAATTTTGAACATTACTTTATTAGCATGTGAGATGAGTCCACTTGTGTGGTAGTTTGAGCATTCTTTGGTGTTGCCTTTCTTTGGGATTGGAATGAAAACTGACCTTTTCCAGTCCTATGGCCACGCTGAGTTTTCCAAATGTGCTGGCATATTGAGTGCAGCACTTGCACAGCATCATCTTTTAGGATGTGAAATAGCTCAACTAGAATTCCATCACCTCCACTAGCTATGTTTGTAGTGATGCTTCCTAAGGCCCACTTAGCATTCCAGGATTTTGGCTCTAGGTGAGTGATAACACCATCATGATTATCTGGGTCATTAAGATCTTTTTTGTATAGTCCTATATATTCTTGCCACCTCTTAATATCTTCTGCTGCTTTTAGGTCCATACCATTTCTGACCAGAATGTTTTAAATTAAAATGATAATTATAATTTCCAGAGCAACCACAGAAAATAAAACATTGTAGTGAAAGAAACAACCAAGGAATGAAAAAAGTTCACTAGACAATATCTATTTAACACACAAAAAAAGGCAGGAAATGATAAAAAGATACTGTAGAGCTCAGTTCAGTTCAGTCGCTCAGCCTTTTCCAACTCTTTGTGACCCCGTGAATCGCAGCCCGCTAGGCCTTCCTGTCTATCACCAACTCCTGGAGTTCGCTCAGATTCATGTCCATCGAGTTAGTGATGCCATCCAGCCATCTCATCCTCTGTCTTCCCCTTCTCCTCCTGCCCCAATCCCTCCCAGCATCAAAGTCTTTTCCAATGAGTCAACTCTTCACATGAGACTTGCTTTTTGACCTGCATACAGATTTCTCAAGAGGCAGGTCTGGTGGTCTGGTATTCCTCTCTCTCTCAAATATACCCTTATAGAATTGAAGTTATTAATGTATAATGTCCATGTAATAGTATATTTATATAATCTTTAAGAAAATGTTAACATAGAGAATATAGGTCAATGCTTAATTTTACAGTACTATTGGATACTTATCTATAGATTTTAGAAATATGGTATAAGAAAAATGTGCTGAAGTGAAGTTAGTGTGAAAAGATTCAATTAACCCTGGGTTCTTAAAATGTAGCTTTGTTTGCTTGGAAATGAAACAGCAATGTATGGAAATGACAGATACTCTTTGGTTTTTTTCTGAAAGTTTGTGTGTAGAAAATTTTGTTCTTTACCCTCCTCTAAATATGGAAAAGAAACAGTGAGAAAAGTGCTTGGGAAAGAGAGGAGATCATGGCAAAAAGGCATCTTGAGATAAATGCACATAGCAAAGGGCTGTCAAAAAGAGTAATGTTCTGGACACAATATTTCAGAAGTCTTGAGAGGTATTTCTGCCTGCATTTTCCATATATTGTCGATTCTGGTCTCGACTGGTGCCCAGCCCGAATGAGTATGTGATCTCATAACAAAGATTGTTCATTGTTCAAGCAGCCACATTTACAATGTCTTCCATATGCATTCAGAAAATATAACACGTTTAGCTTCATAGTGTGAAGAAAGTCTAATTATATCAAATACTACGTGTAATTTTCTTATTATAGGAAAAATGATTAAATTGAATATTTTTATTACTGATTTAAACTATCATTTAAATAGAAACATAATTCTCAATCTGTTTTCAGTCCCAGCACAGTTGAAGAATATAGCACAGTTGCCTCAGTATTGATGGCTCACTCTACTGGGAGCATCTCTCTGGGTGAGAGTAAGAAATATTTTAAAAGTCCTCCAGTAATTCTGATATGCCACATCTCTTTCCATTAGAAGTGATAAATTTAAATCATAGGTTCCTAGAATTTTATAGAAATTTAGTGTTACTGAGATTATAATGATTGATATTGAATCTATTCTTGTGAGATTATTTTATTTCTTAAGCAAGTTAGAGTGAGTCTTTTCAGTACTTTTTCTGTGAACTTATCAGAGTTTTTAAGATGTTTTTATTTCTATGGCTTTTCTTTAACCAGACTAACCATTTTCAACTACAGTATATTAACTGTATATGCATTGTTGTACAACAGACCTCTAGTAGTTCTTCAGCTTGCAGAACTGAAACTTTACACCCTTGAAGAATAATTCTCCTTTCTTCCTTCCCCTTAGCCTCTGGTAATGACAATTCCACTTTCTAAGAATTTTACTATTTTAAATATCTCATATACATAGGATCATTCAGTATTTGAGATTTTGTGACTGTCTTATTTCACATACTGTAGTGTCATCAAGGTGTTGTAGAATATGACAGGATTGCCTTCTTTTTAAAGTCTAAATAATGTTCCATTGTACAGGCATACCTCATTTTATTGTGTGTCTCAGATGGTGTACTTTTTTTTTTTTTTTTTTTACAAATTGAGGATTTATGACAACCCTGCATCAAACAAATCTGTTGGTGCCATTTTTTCCAACAGTATTTGTTCATTTCTTGTCTTTGTGTCACATTTTGATAATTCTCCCAATATTTCAAGCTTTTTCATTATTATTTGTTATGGTGACTTGATATTCCTATTGCAAAAAGTTATGACCCACTAAAGGCTCAGATGGTTAATATTTTTTAGCAGTAACAGTGAGTGAAGTCGCTCAGTCGTGTCCGACTCTTTGCGACCGAATGGGCTGTAGCCTACCAGGCTTCTCCGTCCATGGGATTCTCCAGGCAAGAATACTGGAGTGGGTTACCATTTCCTTCTCCAAGGGGATCTTCCCGACCCAGGGATCGAACCCAGGTCTCCCGCTTTGGAGGCAGACGCTTTTATACCTCCACTAAAAAACCTCCCAAACCAGGGGTACTGTCACTTCTAGAACCATAAAGTGAAGAAGTCACATCTCAGTAACCTACATAATCAGGGAGGAAAAAAGTACGGTTTCTACTGGTACGGGTCTCTCAGAAAAGGAAAGGATATCTTTTAATTGAGATTTATGCGTTTTTTTAGACGCAGTGGTGTTGCGCATATAATAGACTGTAGTATAGTGTCAATGTAGCTTTTATATGCATTGGAAAACCAAAAAAGTCACATGACTCAGTTTGTTGGCGCTATTCAGTTTATTGCGGTGGTCTGGAACCAAACCTGCAATAGCCCCCAGGTATGCCTTTATGTGTATGCTATTTATGTATTTATTTTTAAAATTTTATTTTATTGAAGTAATAGTTTTTTCTTCAGTGGTTTTTTAAATTGAGGTATATTTGACTTATACTGTGTTAGTTTCTGCTGCACAGCAAAGTAATTTAGTTTACACATGTATATATTCTTTTTCACATTCCTCTCCATTGTTGTTTATTACAGGATATTGGATATAGTTCCCTGTGCTGTATAGTAGGACCTTGTTTATTCATTTTATATATAATAATTTGCATCTACTAATCCCAAACTCCCAACCCATCCTATCCATTTATTTATTAATGGGCATTTAGGCTGCTTCCAGTTCTTGGCTATTGTGAATAATGCTGTAGAGAAGATGGATGTATAAATATCTCTTTAAGATCTTGTTTTCAGTTCTTTTGTATATATACCCAGAGGTAGGATTACTGGATCATTTGATAATTCTATTTTTAATTTTTTGAGTAACTTTCATACAGTTTTTCATAACAACTGCACCATTTTACATTTCCACCGACAGTACACAAGGGTTCTCGTTTCTCTGCATCCTCACCAACACTTGTTATTTTATGTTTTTGGTTTGGTTTTGTCTTATAGTGACCACCCTAATCATTTCTAGGTCTATAGCTTACTGCTAACATGATGTTAGGCCTTTATTTACTTCTGAATCACTTTCTAAAGAAACAGATAGTTATTGCAAATCTTCACAAACTGTTCCCTGACCTCAAATAATATAATACTAATTGGGGCTAGTGTTCTAAACATATTACATTGAGTGTGTAAAACTGGCCATTTGAATTCCTTCATACTTTATCAAATATGGTCCTCTTTACTTTTGCAATTCATATGATACTACATTACACATCAGCACCTTCTAAGGCAAAGATAAAACGCTTTTGTCTGTACCTCTAATTTCTGAAACGGTAAGCTTGCATGATCATAATGGTGACTGCTGTCACTGAGTCGCTTATCTTGTTTCCAAGCAGTCCATAAATGCCACATCTTCAGATGCATTACTTCAGCATATACCTAGGCTGCTTCTTTGATGCCCTCTGAACATGGTGTTCTCCATTTCACTTACCCTACTGCATCCATCTGTGAATTTTTCTGTCATCTGTTCTCCACAGATTTCTTGCCTAAGCAGGGTTGTGTTGCCAAAAACTTTGCTTCAGTGTGGGTAGACCAGCTCTCTTACAATGCCCTATATTGAATAAACTAGCCATTTAATGGTAAGTATGTCTTTGGGTGTGCTTACAGTCTTATTCAAAACAGCAGATATAATGCTTATAGTTCATCTAGTTTTAAATAGCTGAATGAATTTCGATATTTTCTATTTTGCAAACATGTAGATTGATTGGGAGCCAAATGTTGTTTCTAATTTGTCTTGAACTTTTCCAAAGATCATACTGCCATGTTGTAAGGTTGGAGGAAAAGACACTTTGAATATGAGGACGATCTCTGTTCAAGGCTGGACTCTGCCACTTGGCTGACAATGTATTATTTCTAATCCTCCAATGCAGAAATATCATAAGTAAGTTTAGATAGTGATACATAAGTTTTTATTTTAAAGGCTTCACTGATACTGTAAGCTTAGGTTTTTAGCAAATTTTTTAACCAATTCTACACATTAGAATTTTCCTTTTACAAATAGTGAAGATGAAGGAATTTTTGTTGTTGTTTAGTCACTAAATCATGTCTGACTTTTTACAGCCAATGGACTGTATCCCACCAGGTTCCACTGTCCATAGGATTTCCCAAGCAAGCATACTGGAGTGGCTTGCCATGTCCTACTCCAGGGGATCTTCCTGCCCCAGGGATTGAACCTGCGTCTTCTGCTTGGCAGACAGATTCTTTACCACTAAGCCACCTGGGAAGGGATTTTTAGACTCTGGTAATACTTCTGTCACTTGTATCTGACAGGAGGTCTCTTCTGATGAGTTTGTTTCTCATAGTTTGTTCATTAATTCAAAAAGTCAGTACAGCTCATAAAAGATGATGTATATGTTCCACAAACATCTTAAAACATAAATGTCTTTGGGTTAGGGCCAAGGCCTTTCCTTTGAATGGGTGTGCTGACTGGAACAGTGCGTCTTTCTTAAATCTATTACATTTATAGCAAATCATTTTCAGTTTATACTTTGTTTCTGTAATGTAGATTAAAACTTTAGACAATTGAAAAGCAATAGTTTTCAAAGTGTGGTTTCCAGATGAACAGCATCAACATCACATGGGACTTTCTTAGCATGCAAATTTTTGTTTTCACCCCAGACTCACTGAATCAGAAACTAAGAGCGTGGGGCTCTACAATCTGTTTTTATAAGGCCTCCAAGCTAAAGTTTGAGAGCCATTGTTCTATATATTACGATTTTCATCAGTTTTTTATATTTCTCTTATCTTTGTCTGTTGCAACACGAGTGTTACATAGTGACTTGCCTTTATTAAGTCTATCAAAGCTTTTGAAGAAGTTTTAAAAGATACTTTAGTTTTTGTTTTTGCTTTCACTATTTGTCTAATAGGTAATTAAATTAATTACAGGAACAATAAAATCCCTGGTGGCTCAGAGGTTAAAGCGTCTGCCTCCAATGCAGGAGACCTGGGTTTAATCCCTGGGTCAGGAAGATCCCCTGGAGAAGGAAATGGCAACCCACTCCAGTATTCTTGCCTGGAGAATCCCACGGACTGAGGAGCCTGGTGGGCTGCAGTCCATGGGGTCACAAAGAGTCGGACACGACGAGTGACTTTACTTACTTACTTACTTAATCAGCAAATACTGATGATTTGGGGAGAAGAGACACTCAGCATTGGGGAGCAGGACTATAAGGGGAGGACCAGAGAGTAGGCCACATTCTGAGAGTTTTCAGCACCCTGTGGGCATCTATCCCTGTAGAGGGAGAGGAAATGGAGAGAGTGGGTTCAGTTAGCAAGCTGGGTAAATGAAGGCTGGTCAAGAGAGTTTCTCATATATTGTGATATTTTTCTGTGTAAGCTTATCAATTTATGTGATCCTTACCTTTGTAGCCCTTAATTCAATACTTGAATATTAGACTTCTGTCTGTTAATCTATGAATAATCTCAACTGGATCCTGAAGTTTGAGATTTGTTTTCGATGACTCCTAGACCTCTTAGGTCAATGTGGAGAAAGCAGAGAACCCACCCAGCAGCGCATGGAGGAGATGGACCTATTCTCATTGACACCAAGCAGGAAACTGCATAGCAGCTAATAGTTGAAGTAGAAAAGATAGAAATGTTGCTTCATAGCCTGAGACTATAACTCTTGCTCCAGTTTATAGGGCATACTTTGATTTGGGAGAAAGCAGTTAGACAGTGTGAGGATAATACAGTTCAACACATCGGCTGTTTCTGCCAAAGTGCAGGTGAAATATTTGCCCATCATTGAGATACAAGACTTCCCAGGTGGTGCCAGTGGTAAAGAATCTGCTTGCCAATGCAGGTGATGCAAGAGACGTGGGTTAGATCCCCTGAAGTAGGAAATGGTAACCCACTCCAGTATTCTTGCCTGGAAAAGTCCACTGATAGAGGAACCTAGTGGGCTACAGTCCATGGAGTTGCAAAGAGTCGGACACAACTGAGCGTCTGTGCACGTGATGTGAACTACAAAATGTGTTATGTAAGTCAGTCTGAAATCTGGCCTGCTGAAATGAAAACAGTGCTGTTTGGCTACATTCCGGATGGAGTTTCGATTGAGCTGCTTTTCTAAATATATGATGTTTTAATTATTTGTATGTTTTTAGCCCACTGCTAATCTCCCAAAGGAGAAGGGCATAAATAACCTATCTGTCTGTATCAACTCTGGATTTTCTTGTTACTGCAATAGTTGGATCATAGTACCGCTATGAAACATGGATAGAAAACTACCTAATACAAAGAAAATAACTATCGTTTAACTACATCAGATACTGAAACAGTTGTTCAGTAAAACAGCTGTACTAGACACACTGAAGTTCGGATGCAGATTTGATACTGCTTAGTATTCTTTCTTGAGTGACACAGTAACTCTTGTCATTCTACTTACAAAGTAATGGCTGCTATAAATCTGATTTAAAAAAGGAGTGACCATTGCTTAAATGCTTAAGATAGACTGGAAGTTTTGTTAAAGATAAGATCTAAATTCATGTATTTTATGTGCATAGCATAAATTGTAAGTCTATATTTAAATTCTACTTTGTTGTCTGGAGAAAGATTTAATAAAAGCAATGGAACTTTAGTTTCATACCAAACTAGAGTAAAAGGAGAATGAAAGTTAGCAGGTAATAATTGCTGAATAAGTTTTGAATGGTAACTATAGACTAGTGATGTATAAGTGTTAGGTAATGTTGTTATTACAAATTTTCCTCTAGAATGTTATTATCTAAGTTTTATAGATGGGTAAAATGAATTACAAAAACTGCTGCCTTACCCAAAGCCACTTCACTAGTAGGTAGTGGAGCTAGGATTTGAACTGTCTGTTTAACATCAAAGCCCAAGCTTTTAAACACTACTTTACACCTTAATATACGGTGCTTTAATATTCCTGGCCTGCTTTCAGAAACTTCTCTCTTCCTGTCAATTCCAGAGATAACATTCAATAACTTGACAACAGTGACCTTTCTAAACAAATATAGAGTGTTACAGAACCAGATGGCCCAAGATTATATTTTATTTTTCTGGCTCAAAATGAATTGCCTGCTCTTGGAATGATAAAGTCCAAAAAAGAACCTTCTGTGGCCCCAGACTTCATCAGGCCACAGGACCAGCTAGTGCCCTTTATTATGAACCGTCACGACTACAGGGCCTTATGTCTTTATACCGTAATTTAGATAGGGCCTAATGAAAGGGCAAGAAGCTGCTTTACTAAATGAGATCGTTCTGGCCTTCGGTAATGTCAGTGCATTTGGGTAGAAAGATTTTGAGGAATTAATGACAAGAAGGCAGTACTACTGACTGTCCTATTAAGTGGATATAAGCAAGGAGAAGTCTGATTTATAATTTAGCAAACTCACAAATAAGGCATCTTTTTTTTTTCTGGTGGGATTCAAGTAGGATTTTTCTAATGTGCAGAACCTTGTTCTTGATCATTCAAAATCAGAGTGGAAATCTTTTTGACAGTCATAAGCAGATATCTTTGGAAAATAAATTCTGTATTTGAAATGTAAGTTACGTCACATGTAAGTGTAAACATGATGCCTTCATGGGCTCAATTCCATTGAGTAGACTTCAGAATTGGAGAGACCAGGTTACACAGTGTAGGCATAAAAATGTTTTAAAGATATGTTAAAGCCAACTTGTAATTGACAATAAAAATTACAATGACAAAAGAAACACTGAACTTGGAGTCAGGAAGCCTGTGTTTAAGACTTTGACATTACTCTGAAGGATCCTTCAGCAAGTGGTTTAAATTTCTCTCTGAGTTTCAGTTTTCTCATTTGTAAAATGAGGCCAGAATATGACTATTACCTGCCTTGTTTCATTACAGGGCTATTATGAGAACCAAAAGACGAGCATGTAACAAAGTTCTGCTGCTGCTGCTGCTAAGTCGCTTCAGTCGTGTCCGACTCTGTGTGACCCCATAGACGGCAGCCCATGAGGCTTCCCCGTCCCTGGGATTCTCCAGGCAAGAACACTGGAGTGGGTTGCCATTTCCTTCTCCAGTGCATAAAAGTGAAAGTGAAGTCGCTCAGTCGTGTCCGACTCTTAGCGACCCCATGGACTGCAGCCTACCAGGCTCCTCCGTCCATGGGATTTTCCAGGCAAGAGTGCTGGTGATGTACAAATAGACCCTGTTATTATAGTGGCCTCTGTACCTGATGGGAAGTGTCCTGAGTTGTGAGTAGGTCAGACCTGCCTTTGGAATTACTCTGTTATTTAATAGTTTGTTGATTTGTGCTGAGTTGCCAAAATCTTGAACTTAATTTCTCTCACCTGTATACGATAATAGTCCCTCTAATGGAGTTGTGAGAATTATATTAGTTTTAGGTTTTTATAAAATAATCAGCTGGGAATTATAATGTTACCTTGAACAGATGTCAGAAAGTAAGAAAGAAATAGCCAGAAGTTTCTTATCTGTTCCCAAATGTCTTAGCAAGATAAATAATCTGAAGTATATTAGAATGTTAGTGCTAAAATGACCCTGGAGGGTCACCTATCTTATCCTCCTCATTTTAAGACAAAGGATTGTTTCCCAATCATATTTTTTCATTTCTGCTTTGTGCATTTGGATAACACTCTCACCAGCATCATCAATTGTATAGGATGGCAACCATTGCTCAATCTTGATAGATACAGATTTTTTAAAATGTAGAGTTAGAGAAGAATTCTGCTTGGGGATAGTATTATGAAAAGAACCTGGGCTTTGTTGGCAAAGTTACAATGGAATTTTGATCCATTGCTAGTTAAGGGACAATAGAAATTTTACTTCATGTTTGGTCCTTAACTGTACTATTTCTTTACCTATCGCACAGGCCATGTCTGTGTCTGTAGCTTAGCCATTTCCACATGTGAGTCTTTGGATCTGAGATGACTTTGCTTTTTATGCCATTAAAGATTCTTGACCTTTTCTCTCTTGTCTTCTGAAAATACAATAGTGATTCCTTTAGATGGAAGGGAGGCGTGATGGGTTAGATATAGTTAGAAAAGACTTCTCTTTAAGGCTGGTTTAGGGACTTAAACATGAAGCTATTATTTGTAAAACTAACTTTGTTAGGCTATTTGTTAGATTTTTTTTCTTACGTGATTGAATTTCAATTTATCTATGTTGATTTTGCTTATATTAGAGGGTACATAGGTTTAATTCTCTAGAAAGCTAAATGCATAGTGTTTTAATTGGAATTTTAAAAAACCGTTAAGTGTATTCTTGTGAGAAGAGCTCTTCACAAGAAATAGAAGAATAATGTTTTATCACTGAAAACTCAGTAAGAGCAAATATGGAGAATGTTCATAATCAAGAATAATGGCCTTTGTATACTGTTCCATAGGTTATATAGTGATTTTTTTAACTTATTAAGAATATTCTTTTCATTCTTGTTTGATATTTTCTGGATAAGAAATATACAAACTAATTAGCTATTCAGTTTTAGATTTTAATGGGACTAGATTGAAAAATGTAAGATTGATAGATAAAAGACTACATGATACTACATAGAAGGTGGTAATTCAGTGTGAATTTTCTGTTATTAGTATTTTAACTTTGGAATGAGTTTTTCTTTCTCTTTGTTAAATAAATGGCTAAAATTTCTCCTTTGATCATCTTAACATAATTTCATTACAACCACTAGTCTGTGGGGTTTCAGTTGAATTTTTTAAATATGGATTTATGTGGAGAGGGTTGGTATCTTCCTAAATTTTGACTACACTAATTAGAGAATGGATATTACAAAAAATTGGCAGTTTTTTGAGTATTAAAATGAATTGGCTTTGAAAAGGGATACAAATGCTTAGTCTTACATTTTGCAATTTGTTTTTACATTGTCCTTCAATATGTTTAATATTTCATAATGAGATATGTTTTTTCGGAAAAAGAAAACAATTGGGCAAAAATATGAGAAATGTTTTCAGTTGTCCAAGGCTAATGTTGACTTAAATAGGTCTAGGTCTTCATGGTTGACAGCTGCAGATAATTAGCTTTTTCTTTCTTAACAAAGAAAGCAAATGGAGCTGCAAGACATTCATTGCCTTTTCTGTCATCATCATAATAATGTATGTATTTAACTTCTGCAGTTCCTTAAATTGATTTAGTGCTAAGCTGCCTACATTACATATAATAGGAGTGACAAGTGAAAGCTGCAGCACATATTTGCGTGGCAAAAGGGAGCTGTGATTGACAGCAGAGTTCCTCTCTACAAGAAAAGCAGTGTTGTGGAACTCAAAAAGGGCCTGATACATAATTCTTAAAATTTTCGAGCAGATTCATGAAATGAATTTTAAGAATTGATTGCTACTTGGTATATTTGAGTGTCTGTGTTCTTGGCTCTGGGGAGGGGCACAGACGGACAGAATCTCCCCTGACTGCTGAATGTGACGAAGTTCCCTTTAAGCATGTTAGAATTGGTAATTTAAGGTTGATACTTACAAATTATAGATCAAATTATGACTCTGTATTCAGTAACTGAAAATTCCTTCAGCTCCAACCTGTTCCCTTTATTTGAAGAAGTCAAATAATACATCTATTCAAACGAGAATTTTAAGACCATAAAGCAAACTGTTTTTTCAGTGAAAATACTCATTTTTACGTTTCTAAAATCTGAAGGATCACTTCTGGAAAGATAATTGTGTAACACGTCGTGATTTCTTTTGACCAGAGAGTGGCTAAGTGTGATCATCTTTCAAAAATACTCAAAATACCCTGCAGTTCCTTTGTTTGTTCAACACATGCCCAGAAGCTATGGTTGAAAAGATACTTGGTGATTGCCGTTGAATAATATTTTTTGACGAGCCCAGAATGCTGGGCTTCATACCATGCCATGGGAAATGCATTTTGTTTTGGTGGCAACACCTTGTATGTTTGTGAGCTGGAGGGGAGCCCTATAGGTCTTTGTACATTGGCAGCCTCTACTGGCCATTGCAAAAGTGCAGTATTGACCTCTGTTCTTTCCGCTCTGGGTTGCATAGGGTTTTATTTGGCCCCAGCTCTCTGTTGTTGTTCAGTCTTTAAGTCATGTCCAATTCTTTGTAACCGAGGGACTCAGCACGCCAGTTATCCCCTTGTAAGAACTAGCTTATCTGTTGGATCTCAAGTTATAGCTGTTAAAGAGCTACCAGTCCGATGCTTTTGTCAGTAAACTAATATAAAGAATGGGATTTTTTTAGAATCTTGGGAGAGGTTACACATATAGCCCTGCCCTGAGAAATAATTTCCAACCAAGAGATAAATAGATTTGATCTATTTATAGATTTTAAAGTACTTTCTCATTTGCATGCTTTTGAATAGGAATTTACTTATTACTTATAAATAACTCTGGTTTCCTGGAAGAAAGCCTTGACTCAGTGATAGTTAATTAAACAGATACTTATTTATTCTTTAGATTTAGATGTATCAACTATTTTAAAAGTTTCCAGAAAGTGGGCATATAACTCTCACTGGGCTTTGTGACTGTAGATACCTGTGGGGATTTTTGGAGGGTTTGGACTGTTTAGAATATAAATTACAAATATCTGTAAATAAAGGATCCAAGTGTAGTAAACTCTGCATTATTCTGGCTTTAGTAATAGAGACTTGTATAATGTGTTTATCTTTGCATGTGGGAAATAATTTGACCACAGTAGATGATTTCCTGAACAAATCAGATCTGTTATGACATTTCAGTTTTGTAAGTGGCTCTACTAGTCTTCTGCTTGTTTTTCAGTCTCTTGGCATTTCAAATAAGATACCTGGTTGAATCTTTGTGTAGTCTTACAGATACTGACTTTCATTCCTATGGCTTCCAGTTATTCCTGGATTATTAGGGTACTAGATCTCTTTGCTACCATGTTCTGTGCATTCTGATTCAACCCATACATCACTACCATATGTATTTGACTAAAACACTACTTTTATTACATCATGCTGTTTTTTTCTTTAACGATTTATTGTTTTCTTGAGAAAAAAGAACATAATAGTATGGAGAATGGAGCAACAGAGGAACACTCAGGTAGGTGTAGAAAGATCTGGGTTTTTTTTCTCTCCTCTGTTGCTGTAGTACTTTAAGCATAAACATATACCTTCCAAGTCTCTGTTTCCTCATTCTACAAAATTATTTTTTGTGAAGATTGGTTGAGATAACATATGTGAAATTGCCATGAGCTCTGAAGAACTCTGTTTACGTTCATTGGCTACAGAGTAAAAAGACCAAATTCCGAAGACTAGAATTTCTCCCCAAACTGCTCCATTTCTGTACTGTGCCTGACATATAATGGTACTCAATAAATGTTGCTTGGATAAATAAATCCTATCTTTCCAACTTACCTTGTACTTCTTTCTAATCTTCCAATTTAGGTAAGTCTTTCTCCGTTGAAATTGTTGTTCACATAGTCACATCTGTGTCATTCTCATGTTCATCTTTTTCATATCCGTGTTCAAGAATGATCAAGTCCCTTATATCTCAAATAAAAGTCCACTTTTGCTTTCTTTCTTACTCTAGCAATCTTGCAGTCCTTATATATATATATTTGACATATATATTGTATTGTTAATAAAAGTGTCCTGTATGTATGCCTTCTCTTTTCAGGTGTACTGTAAGCTCTGGCAATACAGGAATATTAGGTTTTTCTTTGTAGTTACTCTTTAGGAATATTTTAATGTGACTTGTAATGTACTCAAATTGATGCATTAGTAAGTATTGGTTTATAATGCACATGCCAGGAGATAAAGTTTAAGACAAGGATTGGCAGGATGTTAGAAGTGAGATACTAAGACACTTTCAGACCACTGATACTCTGATTTATAAGGGTAAGATTCTGGGGAAAAAAAAAAACTTACATGTTATTGGTTTTCTATTTTATTAAAGTGTCCTTTAGAATAGATGTCTTAATTAGTAAGTCGGTCCTCATATACTAGTATAGTTTCTTTGCAAATATAAATGAGGTGATAAAAGGCATAGAAATCATAGGGATGCTAGAGTGACTGACTTTTCCACTGATAACCGTTTGGGGTTTTTTAGCATTTGGAGTTTTACATATTCAAATCAAACAAATTGCCATTATTTCTTGAATAGGTAAGTTACCAGACATTCTCACTAATGTATGTCTTCATCATATTTTTGAGTGCTTTTATTTTTAATTGGTTTTATTGAGCCATATTTTACATATAATTCACCCACTATCACCCAACAAGAGCATCTTCATCACCCCAGCAAGCTTGTTTATGACCCTTTAAAACCGATCCTTTACCTCATTCTTGGGCTTCTGGCAGCCACATCTCTGCTCAGTGTCATTGTTTCTTGCCTTTTCTAGAATGGAATCATACAGTGTACAGTTTTTGTACCTGCCTTTTTTTTTAGATTGTACCTGTACGTGTATCATGTAGTTTGTCCCTATTCATTGTATGGCTATGCCACAATTTTTTTTTTTTTGTTTAATAGTTGATGGATCTTTGGAGTATTTCTGGATTTGGCTGTCATAAATAAAGCTATTATATATGTTTTGTACAAGTATTCATATAATCATATGTTTTTGTTTCACTTGGGTAAATGAATAGGAGAAAGATTGCTGAGTCTTACGATGAGGAAATATTTTAATGTTACAAGTGACTGCCAGACTATTTTCCAAGCGTACCATTTTTGCGTCTCTTCTGGTAATGTATGAGTTCCAGTTGCTCTGCATCCTTGCTAATACAAGTATTGACAGTGTTTTTAATTTTAGTTCTAGTTACATTGAGTATGTAGTAGTAGTAGTTTATTGTAGTTTCAATTTGTATTGCATAGAGTGACTAATGATGTTGAACATTTTCACATATACTTATTGGTAATTAACATATCCCCATTTGTAAAGTATCCATTTACCATTTACATTTACTTTAAAAAATATTTATTTTTAATTGAAGGATAATTTCTTTACAGTATTGCATTGGTTTCTACCAAAAATCAACATGAATCAACCATAGGTTTACCTGTGTCCCCCAAAATCATGTTTTTTTGTCTCCTTATTGAGTTATGTTTAGATATTTACATATTCTGAATACAAACCCTTTATCAAAAATATGTTTTGCTGGTTTTTCCCCTCACATTGATGTGTTTGCCTATTCATTTTCTTAAGTGTGTCTTTTCAAAGAACAGAAGTCTTACTTTGATGAAGTTAATTTATCAGTTTCTTTCTTTGGGCTTTCGATAGAGTATTAAAAATTTTGTCTAACCTGATGTCGTTTAATTTGTCTGTTCTCGAAGTTTATCATCTCTTTAGGTTGATGATACATTTTAAGTTGATTTTTATATATGGGGTAATGTAAGTTTCATGTCTTTCCAACGAGTATCCAATTTTTTCAGCATCATTTGTTGAAAGCACTATAATTTCTTCATTGAATTACTTTGACACCTTTATTGAAAATCAATTCATGATATATGTGTGGGTGTATTTGTCTTTTTGTCTTTTAGTCTGCTAATTTGGTAAATTACACTGATTGATATTCTGATATTAAGCAGCTTTTAAATTCTAGGATAAGTCCCATTTTAATCATGATTTATTACGTTTTTTATGTGTTACTGGTTTGATTTCTTACGATTTTTTTACAGACATACTTGTGTCTGTTTCCTTGATAAATATTGGTACTGATTAAATTTTCTTAAAATATTTTTGTCATTTTCAAAAGAATTAGAATCATGCTGGCCTCATAAAATGAGTTGGTGAATGTTCCCCCTCTTTTATTTTCAGAAATAGTATAAGCACCAATTGATTTATGAATTGGGAAACACAAAAGTTCACTTATGTTACTCTAACAACTGATTTATTATCACAGAAATAAATATTTTAATATATGATATAGGGCATGTTATTCCTTTCAGATGTTCTCCAAATGGTTATTTCTTTCTAAAACCAAGATAAAACAATAAAACAGCTTATACAGGTATGTTCATGCAGATATTTGCAAAATTTGACATGCAAAGCAAATATAAGTTTGGATGAGAATTTGTTTTCAGTAAACCATAAATAACTTGTGTTTCATAAAGATGTTAATATTTGCATTTGCTGTTCATTGAAACATTTTGTACAGTCTTTTGTACATTCTTGTTAATTCGTACTTTATACTTCAGCTTCTTGTCAGTGATAATTGTAATTGCAGTGAATTTTTGAAAAAATTTTGACCTAGCATAATATTGTTTTCATTGTACTTCTTCCTAGCCAGAACCAATTCCTTGAAAGGGCAATAGTTCTTAAATTTTATCTTTTTATCTGGTAGATGGATTTCAAGTGCTTAGTTGTTGATTTGACTAGACCTTATTGGATGGCTTTTTACACGGTGATGTTAAAATCATTCTACCTTCCTCCAAGCATATTCTGTGGGCTTTAGGATGAGTAAAAAATGCTGTTTCACTAACACATATGTGTTAAAATTGTTTTGGAGGATTGGGAAATTGGATTAAATGAATAAAAATTGTGAACTATACTGTTTAATAAAGAAACATAAAACTCAATTTATGTTTTCATTCAATGAAAATTGTTATTCTCTGATGTACTTTCAAGAGTTTTAAAAATTTAACATTGCTACAAGGTTTAAAAACGTTTGTTACTTATGTTTTGCTATGTAGCTTAGACTGTAAACCCCATGAGGAGAAACCCTATGCCTTATAAATCATCTAGCGTATTCTTATCTTTATAAATGTCATATAACATTTATTAGAATAGTGAATTTCAAAACTACCTGAAAAGTTTAAATTATATGAAACAGAATTTCACAAGATGGTTAAATAGATCTTTTTGCATTTTTTTCTCATTATAGCAGTCATGAACTTGAAATTTTTCTCCTGTGTAAATTAGCTAAATGCTTACTTTGCAGTAAATACCACTGACATAATGACATAAAATATAAGAATCAAAACCTATAATTAAATCATTAAACATATTGTTGATATTTTGCATGATTATATTTTAGGAAGTATTCACCCCATGAGTTGCATTTACATTTATTTACTGTATAGAATGACATAAAAAGGCAAGTTACAAATTTACTGTATTAAAGGCAGCTGTGGTACTACTACTACTATACTGTACATTTTAAATGAATATTAGTGAAAGAAAATAGGAAAGAAATAGTAAATCTCAAGGGTACCATAACTCACTGGGAAAAAATGTATTTTGCAGATTACAATAATTTGTTATTTTACAAGAAAAAATCATTCTGTGAGAACGTCAAAGAGAGAATATAAAGAAGCATTGGTAGGCGTGTGTAATTCTCTATTGTATATACAGTAAAATATGTTGCTTATTAGGAAACTGATTGTTTAAGTGACCATCTAAGTATAATTCTCCCTTATTATAGAAATAGAGGTATGTGTACTTGGAATGGAAAGAAAATAGCAATGTTTTGGAGCTTTTTTGATAGTGGACTTTTGTAGCTTATAACTTAACTACTATCATGTCTTAGTGTAATTAGTGATTTAACATATTGTTTGAGGACTTATTTTAGCCCCTAATACAATTCTTGAGCCTGAGAAGGTGAGAGATGACATACTAGCTCTGAGATTCTGTGAAATCCCAGCTCGGTTAAGGTGTACAAAGAATGAGGTGACTAAGTGATATGAATAAACAAGTTTATTAGTTTCAAGTTGAATGTTAAGAAAAGTAAAATTGGACATTAAATGTTATATTGTTTTTTAAACGTTGACTTATTGTGTAAGAGGAAAGCTTGGTAAATATCAGGCCAATAATTGTTGTATTGAGCAAGGACTTTTTCCTTACCATACTGTTAAAACTATTATGTGACATTGTTAATGTTAGGTTATTTCACTTCATACATGGGTAGATTGAGGTGCAAGAATATTTGCATTTATTTAGCATGAAATGTTGAGGTGCTATATTAATGTGTCTTATTATAAGAAAAATAGGCATCTTGGTATAATATAGAATTTGAGTCCAGAACAGATTGTCATTTCTGAGTAAATATATGTAGCTTTTAGACTTTGTCAGTCTTTGCCTCCACTCTTCAGTGGTTCTATTAATTTACATTCCCACCAACAGTGCAAGAAGGTTCCCTTTTCTCCATATCCTCTGTAGCATTTATAATTTGTAGATTTTTTTATGATGGCCAGTGTGACTGGTGTGAGATGGTATACTTCATTGCAGTTTTGATTATAACAATCTTTTGAAGTTGATAATTTCTTATAATAAAATTTTCCCATAGTTTCTCATGTCACTATGGAAGTGAAAGTTACTCAGTCATGTCCGACTCCTTCCAACTCCAGGACTATAGAGTCCATGGAATTCTCTAGGCCAGAATACTGGAGTGGGTAGCCTGCCCCTTCTCCAGCAGATCTTCCCAACCCAGGGATTGAACCCAAGTCTCCTGGTTTGCAGGCAGATTCTTTACCAGCTGATCACAAAGGAAGCCCAAGAATACTGGAGTGGGTAGCCTATCCCTTCTCCAGTGGATCTTCCCAACCCAGGAATTGAACCGGAGTCTCCTGAATTGCAGGTGGATTCTTTACCAACTCAGGGAAGTCACAATAGTAATTTGAAATAGTTTTTCTTGATTATACAAGAAACATTTTATATAGAGGGAAGAAACTAATATCCCTATCTCATTTTCCACAGATAATATGTATTTACCTTAAGTAGTAATAAGGGTAAAATAAAAATACCCCTTATAAATAAAATAGTTTTGGTCATTATTGAAGATACCCTCCTTTAACTTCCAATTTTTATCGAAGTTTACCTTATTCTGAATGGGTGAAAAGATAGTAAGATGAGATGATGGATAATTAAGTAAGGGCTGAAATGATACTTCACGAGAAGATTCAGAGGGGAAAGAATGTCTTTCAGATTAAAGAAGCACAGACCAAACAGAAAAAAAAACATTTGACCCTGATGAACATGTCTGTAGAAATGTATGGTTATAATGTGTGTGTTCAGTCGCTTAGTCGTGTCTGACTCTTTGTGACCCCATGGACCGTAGCCCACCAGGCTCCTCTGTCTATGGGATTCTCTAGGCATGAATACTGGAGTGGGTTGCCATTTCCTCCTCCAGAGGAACAGGATCATCTCAACCTAGGAACCCACATCTCTCTTGTTTCCTCTATTGCAGGTGCACTCTACCACTGAACCAACAGGGAAGGTCCTAAGGTTATATGTACAATATTGTTAACCATATTATGTATTATTTATATGTATCATTTTTAGTTAAAAATTATTTTGATTCTGGTTGCTTTTTAGTTACATTTCTACATTCAAATGAAAAAAAGTGTCTTCACAATAGTGAAAGTGAAAGTCACTCAGTTGTGTCCGACTCTTTGCAACCCCATGGACTATATAGTCTGTGGAATTCTCTAGGCCAGAACACTGGAGTGGGTAACCCTTTCCTTTCCAGGGGGTCTTCCTAAACCAGGGATTGAACCCAGGTTCTCACATTGCAGGAGGATTCTATTACCAGTTGAGCCACAAGGGAAGCCCAAGAATACTTGAGAGGGCAGCCTATCTCTTCTCCAGCAGATCTTCCCAGCCCAAGAATCCAACCAGATTGCAGGCGGATTCACAATAGAGGAATGCTAAATAAGGCTGCCAACTTTCTGTTTTTAAGTTCTTTGTTTTGAAATTTTAATCAGAAGGATCTCATCCTGGAACTTCCCAGATGTGTTTTCCACTTTTCACAGATGTGATTGGAAGAGAAATCATTCCTGTTTATCTGAATGAGAACGCTTTGGTAAAATTCCTTTGATTCTAAGATAACTAGATTAAATGTGTTGCATAAATCATGTCAAGCAAACAGTTGTCACCTGGCACTAGAGCTTGATGAAGTTTTAAAATGTTAGCTTGTTGCCTGTAGTGTTCAGTTATGGTTCTATAGAAAGTCTGTTTGTACAGATGAAGCAGCTCTTGGTAATGCAAATGGTAGGGCCTGTTTGAGTTTATTGCAGACACCTATTCTGAGTTCCCAAGACCCACTCATCAAGACTTCGTTTCAATGTCTCATTGCTCTCCCTTTGCCATACTTATAAGAAAATGAAATAGACCCTTATCTTGCTAAAACCCTTACTATTTACATAGTTCATTATCTACACAGTGCAGGAATGTTTTCAGTAAAGTTTCCAGAAGATAGTCAATTTGGACTGTAAGATACTGCTTTTATTTGCAGCTATTAACTCTCTGTCTGACCTAGTCTTCAGTTTCATCTTTTAACAAAAGTTCTACATCCCTCTTTACTTATTGGCAGTTTAGTCTGCCAATTTTCCTAGCCTTTTTAACAAAATGATAAAGATCTACTCAGCATGTGCAGAAAAGGGATGATGAACCCATGCTCTTCAATTCTAGAATAAATTATATCTAAAGGGGTATGCACTTCACAGTGGGCCAAACTTTCTTCCTAAAAAGTACATTATATTTTGCCATTTCCAGACTTTAAAATTTCTGTCATTTGTAGGAACATTTTTTTTTAATGTCTTTGGCTATCATTTATACTTTTTAAAAATTCCTTTCTTTTCATCTCCCAACTTCTCATTACATTGCCTCTCTGTGCTGTGCTTAGTCACTCAGTCATGTCCAGCTCTGCTCTCCCATGGATAGACTCCAGCCCACCAGGCTCCTCTGTCCGTGGGGATTCTCCAGGTGAGAATAACTGCTGCTGCTGCTAAGTCACTTAGTTGTGTCCGACTCTGTGCAACCCCATAGACGGCAGCCCACCAGGCTCCTTTGTCCCTGGGATTCTCCAGGCAAGAATACTGGAGTGGGTTGCCATTTCCTTCTCCAATGCATGAAAGTAAAAAGTGAAAGTGAAGTTGCTCAGTCGTGCCCGACTCTTAGCGACCCCATGGACTGCAGCCTACCGGGCTCCTCCATCCATGGGATTTTCCAGGCAAGAGTACTGAAGTGGGGTGCCATTATCTTCTTCGAGAATAACTGCAATGGGTTGCTATGTCCTCCAGAGGATCTTCAACCCAGGGATCGAACCCAGGTCCTCCCAGATTGTAGGTGAATTCTCTACTTTCTGAGCCACCAGGGAAGCCCCTCCCTCTTTGTAGGGAATCATATTTTATCATATCATATTTTTGATCTGAATCCTTTTATTTGTATAAACTTGGAGGTTTATTTTGTGTGTATATTAAACACTCAATGTCAGTTCAGTTCAGTCACTCAGTCATGTCTGACTCTGTGACCCCATGGACTGCAGCACTTCAGGATTCCCTATCTATCACCAACTCCTTGAGCTTGCTCAAACTCATGTCCTTTGATTCAGTGATGCCATCCAATCATCTCATCCTCAGTCATCCCCTTCTCCTCCTGCCTTCAATCTCTCCCAGCATCAGAGTCTTTTCCAATGAATCAATTCTTCGCATCGATATACATGTATTTTAATTTGGCATTGCTGATATTATGCTATAGACATTATTTAGTTTGCCCTCACACTAATACTAAAGACCATTCCATGTTACTGGGTATACACTTTGATTGTTTTAACTGCTGCATAGTATTTTGTGGGGTTTCCCTGGTGGCTTCCTCCTGCAGTGCAAGAGACTTGGGTTCAACTCCTGCATTGGTAAGATCCCCAGGAGAAGGAAATGGCACCCCACTCCAGTATTCTTGCCTGGGAAATCCCATGGACAGAGGAGCCTGGTAGACTACAGTCCATGAAGTCACAAGAATCAGACAAGACTCAGCAACGAAACCTACCTACCTGTATTCTGTAGAGAGAACTTGCTTCTTTTTATTTGTGTGCATTGGACACCTAAATCCCAAGGCCTTAGAATAACTGACTTTATATTTTCAGGCAGTCTCCTGCACTCCAGGCAACTTAAATCCCAGCTACTTGACATTAACCACTCTTGTATGAAAACAAGGCACTCTTTATATTACACATACTTTTAGTCTTTTACTATTTCCTCACCTCAGGACTCAATTCATTTATCATTTCCTTGATGAAGACTTTAGCAACTATTTCATACTTGAGCTAGTTGCTTTGTACTGTGCTCACATAGCACTTTTATCTTGGCATGTTTGGGCCAATATTTCTTCCCCAATGTCTGTTTTTTTCCTCTGGATTCCTTGAAGGCAGGGATAAGCTCTTAGGTCTCTTTGTATCCTTTGCTCTAGTAGGGTGAATTGCATATATTTGGCAAGCAATAAAATGTTGATTGAATGCATGAAATGTCTATAGTGAAGTACTGGCAATGTAAGCATAAGTGATCCTCATACATAAGAAGGGGTTGGAACAGAAATGCAGAAGTGGTATAAAAGAGAAGAGCATACAAGAGGCTGAATCCCAAACTGTTCTGAAACTCATAAAGGGGCTAATGACCACAACATGTTGTGTTCAGATTGTGAAGAAAAGCAAGAAAAAGGATAAAATATTGCTTGGGTCAGATTGTGTGATAATACTAGATATTGGAATTTAAGGCAGAGCCATAGAACTTCTAGGTTGGTCTCAACTTCTCTATTAAAAAAAAATGATATTCAGATTCAGTAAAGGAGACTATGATGGTAGTAAGAGAGTTAAAAATTTCCAGAAGGTGAAACAGTGATAAGAAAGCACTCTATGCTCTCAACTAGTAAATGTCCTGTGATTAAATGACTTGGAGAAATGAGTGATTTTGAGCAATTTATAGTCAGTAGTAGAGGTCCCCAAAGACTTAAGATCCTGCAAATACTGCTTTTTAAAATTTATTTATTTTTTAAAAAGAGGAGTAAAAATAGAATTCTGAAACTGAGATTAGTGGGTTTCATGTCTGTCTTCGGGACAATTTTTTAATTGATCATTAGATGATTTGTGAAGACTTAACTAGAAAAGAAACAGTCCTCTGGAAATCATGGGTTCAGTTGGAATATATCATATTAAACTCGTGTAATTCTTTTTCTTGTGTAGGTGGAGTAAGTTGATTTTGGCAAGGCCTTGGACAGAGTATCTCACAATATGTTTATGAAATAGATGGTCAAATTCGGTGCTGTTTTGGGAGGACAGGTAGATTCATAGATGTTTGACAAAAGGTGATGAATGGATTGCTGTCAGCTTGGAGAGAGGTATTTCTAGAGATGTGACTTGGCTCTTTCTTTCACTCTATCCTGTTAATTTTATCACTGACTGGGATGAAACAGGCCCATCATATTTGCATATCACATAAAGCTGGAGCAAAAGCTAATAGTTTGGATGAGGGAATCAGGATTGAAAAAAGGCCTAGTCGTCTGAAATGATTGGCTGAAATCAAAATGGCCTACAATAGTGATGAATGTAGAATTTTGCATATAGCTTTGTCAAATTATCACACTAGTAAGAATCAGATGTGTTTTAAGAGCAGTTCATCTGAAGAAGACCTGGAAAAGTGATATAACTGTCACCGCTGTGTCTCAGATGTAGATTGTTTTAATAGAAGTGCAGTGTTTGGAACAGAAAAGTTGCAGAATCCCTGGACTGGTGAGAAAATACCATCGTGTTCCTTTATAGCTTCCAGGTTTTAAGAAGTGTCTGAGAATTTTGTCATAAAAAGATTATTTTAAAGAATCGAGTGGTTTCCTTAGTAAAACTTCTGTGCATATATGTACAGAATGAGGGATCATCAGAATAATAGTTGTTTTCAAATATATAAAGACTGAAAGAGGAATTAGCCTAATTCCATATTTGTTCAACTTTTAAAAGAATATTGAGTTCCTATTCTAGGGCTGAAAATTGTGCTGGGCATTGGGAATATAATAGTGACTAAAAACAGGGGAAAAATAACTTCATCTTTACCTTTTGTGGCACTGACAGTCTGGTGGAAAAGTCAGACATTAAGCAAATAATTATATGAGTACATGTAATTGCATCTGTGCTAACTACAGGAAGTAAAGGTACCTGGCATCTTGGGAGTGTATAATAGGAGCATTTGATTTGATTAGTAAGGGAAGGCTTGCTTGAGGAAGTGACACGAGGTAAGAGAGAGTATACTATATGTTAGCTTGGTGGAAAGAAGAGTGGAGAGGGACCTAATGTGAATGAGTGTGCTTATTATAAAGGATGGAAAGCCTGGCTGGTGCACAGAAATTACATTCGAAACCTGAAAAGGAAGTAGTGGTCAGGCCATTCAGACCTTGAAGACCTTACCAAAAAGTTTTTTCTGTGTCTGGAAACACTGAAAAGCGCTTACTGGTCTTACTTTGAAGAGTGATTTAAATTTGGGAAGATGTCTATGGCTACAGACTGGTGTGAGGCCCGAGAGGTTGTGGTAAACCACCTGGGGAAGGACTGCACGGGGTGGACAGGGGGCATCATGCTGCTCTAAAGGGGGCGGGCAGTGAAAGGGGACCTGAGCTGTGGGGAGGGCAGTGTGTGTAGGGTCAGAGGACTTGGGTGTGAATCCCACTTCTGCCAATTACTAGCTTACAAATCACATTCCCTGTATCCCTGACTGAATGAACTGCACAACATTTGCTCACAGATTTTGTCAGGATTACCATATATGTCTTAACATCCGTGTGAGTGACTTACAAACTGTGAAGTGTTACATAACATGGAAGAATTGAGGAAAAAATCAGTCAACAGTGGTCATATTGTACTGGCTGGTGGAGTAACGGAATGAACGTTCTTAAATGTTTCCTAACCTAACTGTTTGAAATAGATGATTCTTTAAGATTTATCATTGTACTTTCAGATTTCCATTCCTCTTCCTGTTGTTTTGGAGAATTCATTGACAGGCACAGTGTAAAAATTTGTAGTTACTCAATGCTTTTGACTTTCTAGTTAACAGTCAAGTTGCTTCAAATGGTTTTGAGTCAGAGATACAGAGATACATGAGTTTTTCTTATGTGTAATCTCAAAAGCAAGAAGGGGTTTAAGGAGTCTTGTAGCAAAACTCTAAAACAAAAATCAAGAAGTATAAAAAATTCCTCAAATAATATCTTTTGGTAAGATACTACTTTCATATCGTAAGTTGCATGCAAGTATGTAGAGATACACACTTTTACTAAAGTATTTCCCTTGTATTTGTATGTAGATGTGCGTGAATCCCCACAAATACAAAAAAGGTCCTGTAAGTGGAAATATTACCTATAGTTTTTGAAGTGCTTTAATTTAAAACTTGTGGTAAAATAGAAATCAGTGTAAAATAAATTGTTTAATTCCCTTTTTGAGAAAGGATGGGAATGGTATTTCTCATAACTCATAGGAAAGAAGATGCATTGGTTATGTATTATTTATTTACATATTTATACACTCAAAATTCATTCAACAAATATTCATTGATCATATAAGATGTTTATATGTGTTGTCTAACTTGTATTTTTATTAAAATCATTTACATATGTTACCACTAGTCTCAGAAGACTTTGTCTATATGTGACATACCCCTTTGCAAGTAAACTAAAACAAAGGGCCAGAATACAAATATAACCTAAAATTTTAAACTTAGCAATTCTCTGGCAGAATCCCAAAGACAGCTTCAACTATAGCATTTGCACATTTAATCAAATTTTCTGTTATTGTCATTGATTATTTTGTTGCTTTTATGGTTCAAATGAATTATTCAACTTTAAGTATGTTACCTATAATGTGTGAGCCTTTCTTAAGATTGGAACTTTTCTGTGCAGAGAAGGAAATACTGTTCATTCTAGTTCTTTAATACTTTTTCTTTAGGAAACTAGGAGTAATAATTGCTGAAAACCAGTTGCATTTTAAAGGTATTAGAACTTGGAAGTTGCTTCTGGATGCATAGCTAAGTAGAAAAACAAGTTTGAGTGAGAAATCAAATCTTCCCACAGGCTTCCATTTATACTGATAATGGCTGTAATAGATGGACCAAGCATGGCTAAGGATTTTACATGTACTTGTATTTAATCTTTCCAACAACCTTGTGAAATGTATGTATTGTTATTCCAGTTTTACAGATGAGAACGCTGGGGTTTAGTGTGGTTAAATAACTAGTATACAGGCAAGTGAAGTGAAGTGAAGTCGCTCAGTCGTGTCCGACTCTTTGCAACCCCATGGACTGTAGCATACTATGCTGCTCCGTCCATGAGATTTTCCAGGCAAGAGTACTGGAGTGGGTTGCCATTTCCTTCTCCAGAGGATATTCCTGACCCAGCGATCGAATCCAGGTCTCCCACATTGTAGGCAGACACTATACCATCTGAGCCACCAGGGAAATTCGTATATACAGGCAAACCTAGATTCAAGTCACTTTTGATTCCAAGACTGCTATGCCAGTTGAGACAGCTGATTTGGCGCAAAAGAAGTTGTTTGAAATAATTTTAGATTTCTCTGGACCTGTGCTTCTTGCTTTTTGCTATGATACTGCATTAAAAGGAGATAACAGACAGCAGGTATGAGGTAGAAATAAGAAAATTATAGTAATCCCTGAGTAGTAATGAATTTCTTGTTGCTTCTGTAATAACTTTTTCTTTCTTTCTTTTTGAAATTAGGAAAGTATGATAACACATTTACAGGAGACTTAAAAAATACAGAACAAAGTTACGTATAGTTCCACTATATATATTATAATTTTTTTAAGTGAGTAAATTAAGATTTTTAGTTGGAATTTCAATATCGAATTCTCAAAGATTAATAGAATGAATAGACAGAAAAGTAGAAGGCCTGAATGCACTATGAACCAATTCAACATAATTAAGATTTATACAGTTTTCAGCTAATGTGTACACATAGTAAAAAATAATTCAGATAGCCCAAGAGAGTATACAGTTGAATTATGTTTGCCTCCCACGCCTGTGTCCACTAGAGTCAACTGTTCTATCTGATCTCTGGTTATTCTTCAACAGATAGAATTAACATGGACTGATTTTTTTTTTTTTTAATTAAGAATGACATTTGAGCGTTAAAGAAACAAAGTGGAAACACCCAGGTCTGGAAACTGATTAACAACCAAATGGGCCAAACTAGGGATAGATGCTGATGAGATTCAGTGATGAGAATGCAGACAGGCCATCCCATTAGCATCCGTCCCATAGGAAAGTCCTCCATGTAGGCTTGCTCCATTGTATAGGTGAGGAAATTGGTTATTTCTGTCAAGTGCATAGGTCCATATAGAGCCAAACTCAAACGCAGGTCTGTGATTCTCACCTTTCTGTTCTACTGCAGTGCAAGTTACGCCTGGATTTGAGAGTGTTGTGAAGAATTGTACAATTGAAGTGGTCTAAAATTGACTAGAGTTTCTGCAGGTAAGCTAGATAGCAAACTTTAGACAGCAAAAGGCAGTGGAAGATCTTTCTTTTTTCAACTTTTAAAATACATTTTTAATATTATAATAGATTCAGATTTACAGAAAGCTTGTGAAGGTAGCACATAGAATTCTTATGTATCTTGCACATATTTTCCTCTTATTAACAGATTTTCCCACTCTAAAGTTGCTCTTTAACCCCCTCTTTCCACACTGTACTATTTGAAAGGAGGTTACTCTATGGAGCCCACACTTAAGGAGTCAGGAGTTACGTTGCACCTCTTTGAGTGGGAAGTAGCTTTGTGAATTATTTACAGTATTTCTGAACAAGAGATATGCTTATTCTCCCTATCTGTTTATTTATTTAGCCAATCATTTATTTATGTAAAGTATGGATTCAGTGATATTTATTTTATACTTTGGGTTAAAATCCAATATTGTTTTATTCTCAAATTATTCCAGCTTTGGCCATTGGCAGCTTTTTAATTGTTCTGTGTTAAACTCCTGCGTTTCTTTGACATACCCTCATCATTGTGTTTTGTTTCATTTTTTTTTTTCTTTTTTGAGTCTTTCCTTTCTCCTCAGGATGCATCAGACTTACCTTTACATTTCCTGCTTTACTCCTAGAATCAGTCACTTATCTGAGGAGCCCTGGTTTCTTTTACTGGAAAATGGTATTAGAAACTGTCATTTTGATGATAGATAGCAGCTCTTTTAAAACTAAATGTTGAGTTGAAAAGAAAGGTATAGCCATTGTCCCTTGAAGTGCTGAATTAGGTCCTTGCAGTAATTTCTTTGTTAATATTGTTAGAATAGAAAATTTGCCTGAGTGAATTGAATAGGATGATCATAAGAGTTTTTAAGGTAACATTCTAAGAAATATTATTTTATTATTCTTTTCTGTTACTAAAAAAATAAAAGAAAACCTGTCCTTGATTGCACTTTATTTGACTTAATTTGTCCTTGACCAGAACCTGAGGCAAAACTTCAAAACCTGGTAATTTGAAACAGGTTGGGATTAATGCTAGGATTTGAGAAGACTTTATGCTCCATTAGGAAAATTACCAAGCATGGAGTCTATGAAAGAAATAATTCATATTTATCTAAAGAATAATGTGTCACTAAGCATTTCAAATTTGTATAAGAATGAATGAGAGACTATTAACAAAAAGCAAAAAAAAAAAGGAGAAGGAAAAATGACCACTGAGCATGGTTACAGTATCTAAACAGTGTGTCCTTACTGATTTATGTCATTACAGAGGAATATTCCCTATTAGAGATCTGGCCTTTCTAACGCTAGAATTGAGATTTCTCTTAATCTGAGATATTTGTTGATAGATCAGACATCCCTTTTGGTGGGGGTGTTAAGGGATTTGTATGTATGTATTTGCAATCTTAGTAGTACTGATGAAGATTTCTTAAAAGTTTATTTCTCAATTTTATTCTTTGCCCTTCCTTATAAGGCAAGTTTATTCCCATTTGCTCTTCAGCATCTACCATTTCAGTAAACAAGTTGAATTTTTACACCTCATCTAGCAACCAGGTCAGAAGTATCACAGGATCTGATAGGTGAATGTGTATAGTGTATGTTTGTTTTAAAAAAAAGAAGCAGCAGCAATTTTATAAGAATTAACCAAATGCTTTTTCCTGGGCTACAGTCATCACTATCCTAAACTGTTATACTTTAATTTGCTGTTGTTTAGTTTAACTGTGAAGAGTAGTCTTCTGAATCAATTTAAATAGAAAAGTATTGAATTAAACTGATGAGGCGCAATTGCAGTTAGTAAAAAGTACAGCACTAATGAAAAGAACCAGGCAGGTAAAAACTGAAACAAAGTTAAATGAAGCACCATCTAATGAATAAGCAAACGTGACTCAGTGCCCAGAAAAATGGAGTGAGCCGGAGAAGCCCAGAGAGCCCTAGCAGGAAAATAGCTGGCAAACCCCAAGAGGGATGGAGCTGAGTTTAGACATGGGGAAATTAAAACAAAAAGGTTCTGACAGAAGTGCTAAAGATTATGCTTGAAGAGCCTGGAAATGCTGATCTGGGACTCACTGGAGGAAAACCTAAATGTATTAAATATGCACATTTGCTTGGTGTAGTATGCCATTTAATTCTTACATCAGCTGTTTCATTTATGATGTCATTTTATTCTTTCATCAACTCTTTAAGGCAGTGTATTATTACTTACAGTATTACACATGAAAGAAATGAGGCACAGAGGGGCTTGAGAATATGCTACCAACCTCACAGCAACTAATCAGGTAAACCCTGATCAGGATTTAAAATTTTGAATTTTGAATTCCAAAGCAGTTTGGAGATCAAGGTAGAGAGAAAAACCCAATTCAGTTTAGCATACATGCAGACACTTAGGACCAGGGCAACCAATGTGATGATTTTGGAGTCTGTGGGTTGAATTGATTAAGAGAAAGGAGTTTAAAGTGGTGGCTATTGGGTTGAGGTAGTTCAGAGAAGATTGGGATAGCCTGCGTATTCAGAGGGCCTTGGAATGGACTGAGGACTGGAGACAGCTGATGGAGCAAGTGGACTTGGGGACTGACTGAAAGGTGGAGATGGGGTTATTGTTGGTCCATTTAATTATCATTTCACATTCATTTTGATCTTATCAGGATTCTTATAGAATAAAGAGAGTGATTTGTGACTCTCCTCTTGAGGGGAAGATACATTTTAGGGGTTATTTTTGAGTCCGGAAAACTGGTTGTTGGTATCATTAGTCTATTTGTGAATGGGAAAGGAGGATAAGGAAAACCACTGTGAGCTGTAAGAATGTAATATATTTTAAATGGTATGTTTATGTTTACAGAGTAAATCTCAAGAGCAAATTAATTACAGGTCTGTAGTTCTTGAAGTTAAGTAGGCTAAGTAGGGGGAAAGCATGATTTAATCTTGCTTTATTGCTGGCCAAATCTCTAGGCTGGTCATTTTTTCCTTTTAATAAAAATCCTTGTGGTTCCTTGTCTTCCCATTAGCTCATAGTTGAGAGCTCTGGTAAGTTGTCTGTGAGACGGAGTGTATTAGGCTTGCTTGATTAAAATTGTTCATGAGAGATCAAGCAGACAAGGGACTTTTAGCATAATTAAAAAAGCACTGCTAGCCTTTAAAGATGAGATTTCAGAGATTTCTAAACTTAAATCCACCTGTAGGAAAGTGTGTTTATGTAATTAGATTCCAGTTCTTTCATGAACCGTTCTTACTTAATTCACACATGGTGTCCTTTCCTTTTATGGAACATCATATTTTCATGCAGGAGATGAGAAATGCTGAGAAAAGCCAGAACTTGAATGTGTTGAAACATTTCCCTTGAAAGATCATAATGTGATAAGTTAAACAATCATACCTCCTTATGTTAACCTGTTTGTTTATAAAAAGAAACTCAGGAACAACGTTGAAGATAGTAAAGAGAAAAATCAAAGCGAATTGCATATCCTGTGTTCACTGCCTAATCTGAGAAAATTTATATCAGCATTTGAAAAATAGTCTCCTTTTCTTTATGTATATCTTAGCCCAGACTATTTTTTTTTGTCTTTTCATTTTATAGCCCCAATTTTTCAGTGCTGCACTCTGAAATCATTCAGTTATTATCCCCATTTTACTATCATGTTTCAGGGGAGAAAAAAAGATGATTACAGTTAATGTGGTTTAAAATGGCATCTTTTGTCCTTTTAAAGCAAAGTTGACTGCTATATACTTTTAGAGCACTTTATTGAGCAATTCAGTTTTCCTTTGTGTGTTTTTTAAGATACCTTTTAGTTTTTCAGAAAGCATAAATCAAAATGTTACTGCTATAGTGAGGCAATGTTTTAGCAGAAAATTGCCATGATGTGAATTTTTTTTTTTAAACTACCTACCTACCTATATAAGGCATTTATTTCATGGACTAAGGATTACTGAACATGTGAACATTTCTTTAGGAAAGTCATTTTGCTTGGCTAATAAGTAATATTTTGTTTTCACCGGGAAAATTGCTTTAGAACATTTCTCTTGTAATTAAAATAATTTTTCCATTAGCTGAGAGTGGTTCTCTAAGCTTCTTGACTTTTTTCTCTAAGTTCCATCTTATTTTGCATTTTTTAAAAGAATTACGTCTAGGCTGATTGTAACATAAAACAACAGGATCTAAGCTATTTCCATATCATCTCTGTGCAAGTGAATAATATAATAAAAGAAGCCCCCCAAAGTGTAGCATAAATTATCCCAGTTATACATTAAGACTGATTTTAGAAACTTAGTCAAAGATACATTGGCTAGCATAAAAATAATTTAAAACCATAAAGAATTGAGGAAGCTTGGAATTGAATTTTTAAATGGTTGGAGGTTTTTTTTTTTTGATGTCTCATATCAATTTGTAGGAAGAGAGCTCTAAGCAAGGTTGTATCTTAAAATGGTATAATCTGTGAATAGTTTTGTTTGTGGGAGGAGGTCACAGAAAGGTTATTCCTCTGGCTTTCTTCTTGACAAGTAATCAGAGTACTTCACAGATCCCCTGGTTTCCAATTATTTTATATAGTCTTGAAATTAATTTTTGCATCAAATTATACTTCCTTAGTTTTGATTGAATAAACTGTTTTGATAGGATTGTACAAATAGGCTAGATAATAATAGTTGCTTCAATTAATACATACTTTAGGATGAAATCATAAAGAATTAACAAGGTACAGTGTGTGTTATAATAGTGGCAACTAGTGTCTCTCTCTTATAGGCAGTATAATTTCTTTTGTGTACCAAAAAAAAGGAAAACCCTTACGTTCTCCTTATTCTTGTTTAATTTAAGATGCTAGTAAGTATAGCCATTTAATTGTTTATTCATCCACCTGTCCACCATCCATTCATTTAGTCAATAAACATTTATTGAACCTTTCTTGTATATCGGGAATTGGGCTTGGGTACTGGTGATTCAGAGATTAATAACTGTTCTTGAGATTATTTTTTTCAAGAAACAAATTCACAAGTAATTATTAGTATGAATAGAGTGCTGTACATGTAAAAGAAGGTACATCTAATTGTTGCTGAAATGTCAATGAAGACCTCAAAGGGGAGGCAATATTTAGAGCGAGTCTGGAAAGATAACAAGTTCCTTCAGTTCAATTCAGTCACTCAGTCGTGTCTGACTCTTTGCTACCCCATGAATTGCGACACGCGAGGCCTCCCTGTCCATCACCAACACCCGGAGTCTACCCAAACCCATGTCCATCGAGTCGATGATGCCATCCAGCCATCTGATCCTCTGTCATCCCCTTTTCCTCCTGCCCCCAATCCCTCCCGGCATCAGAGTCTTTTCCAGTGAGTCAACTCTTTGCATGAGGTGGCCAAAGTACTGGAGTTTCAGCTTTAGCATCAGTCCTTCCAAAGAAATCCCAGAGCTGATCTCCTTCAGAATAGACTGGGTGGATCTCCTTGCACTCCAAGAGTCTTCTCCAATACCACAGTTTAAAAGCATCAATTCTTTAGGGCTCAGCCTTCTTCACAGTCCAACTCTCACATCCATACATGACCACCAGAAAAACTATAGCCTTGACTAAACGGACCTTTGTTGGCAGGTCTCTGCTTTTCAATATGCTATCTAGGTTGGTCATAACTTTCCTTCCAAGGAGTAAGCATCTTTTAATTTCATGGCTGCAATCACATCTGCAGAGATTTCAGAGCCCCAAAAAATAAAGCTGACACTGTTTCCACTGTTTCCCCATCTATTTCCCATGAAGCGATGGGACCAGATGCCATGATCTTCGTTTTCTGAATGTTGAGCTTTAAGCCAACTTTTTCACTCTCCTCTTTCACTTTCAAAAAGAGGCTTTTTAGCTCCTCTTCACTTTCTGCCATAAGGGTGGTGTCATCTGCATATCTGAGGTGATTGACACTTCTCCTGGCAATCTTGATTCCAGCTTGTGCTTCTTCCAGTCCAGCATTTCTCATGATGTACTCTGCATATAAGTTAAACAAGCAGGGTGACAATATACAGCCTTGACGTACTCCTTTTCCTGTTTGGAACCAGTCTGTTGTTCCATCTCCAGTTCTAACTGTTGCTTCCTGACCTGCATATAGGTTTCTCAAGAGGCAGGTCAGGTGATCTGATATTCCCATCTCTTTCAGAATTTTCCACAGTGTATTGTGATCCACACAGTCAAAGGCTTTGGCATAGTCAATAAAGCAAAAATAGACATTTTTCTGAAACTCTCTTGCTTTTTCGATGATCCAGCGATGTTTGCATTTTGATCTCTTGTTCCTCTGCCTTTTCTAAAACCAGCTTGAACATCTGGGAGTTCACAGTTCATGTATTGCTGAAGCCTGGCTTGGAGAATTTTGATCGTTACTTTGCTAGCGTGTGAGAGGAGTGCAATTGTGTGGTAGTTTGAGCATTCTTTGGCATTGCCTTTCTTTAGGATTGGAATGAAAGCTGACCTTTTCCAGTCCTATGGCCACTGCTGAGTTTTCCAAATGTGCTGGCATATTGAGTTCAGCACTTTCACAGCATTATCTTTCAGGATTTGAAATAGCTCAACTGGAATTCCATCACCTCCAACTAACTTTGTTCATAATGATGCTTTCTAAAGCCCACTTGATTCACATTCCAGGATGTCTGGCTCTAGGTGAATGATCACACCATTGTGATTCTCAGGGTCGTGAAAATCTTTTTTGTACAGTTCTTCTGTGTATTCTTGCCACCTCTTCTTAATATCTTCTCCTTCTGTTAGGTCCATACCATTTCTGTCCTTTATCGAGCCCATCTTTGCATGAAATGTTCCCTTGGTATCTCTAATTTTCTTGAAGATATATCTATGGATAGAGGTTCATGACATTGTACAGGAGAAAGGAATCAAGACCATCCCATGGAAAAGAAATGCAAAAAAGCAACATGGCTGTCTTGGGGAGGCCTTAAAATTGCTGTGAAAAGAAGAGAAATGAAAAGCAAAGGAGAAAAGGAAAGATATAAACTTCTGAATGCAGAGTTCCAAAGAATAGCAAGGAGAGATAAGAAAGCCTTCCTCAGTGATCAATGCAAAGAAGTAGAGGAAAACAACAGAATGGGAAGGACTAGCGATCTCTTCAAAAAGTTCCTTCACCAGGCTGAAAATAAGAGAAAGGCCACGCTGAAAGGTGAGAATAGAAAGTACAGATGCATTGCATTTCTTAAAGAATTGCCAGTATCTATTTGGAATATACAGGAGAAATAATTGTAAGTGGTGTTGGAAAAATAGGCAGAAATGTCTCTCATTCACCATGTTGATGACTTTAGGCGTTACTTGTAAGGAGTTTAAAGGCATTGAGGGAAATAAAGCTGGATGAGTAACATGAGATTATTTTGTACATTTGAAAAATAAATTGGTTAAGATTATAGGAAATATTTGCATAGGGAAGAAAGAGATTTCATAGTGAGCATCAGATGGCCTAGTGAATTAGAAAGCAGTCTTATATCATTGGGTTTTGAAACCATACAGACTTGACTTCAGATCCTAGATATGAAGAAGGTTCCCTTCTTCTTTCAGCCTAAGATTCTTCATTTGTAAAATGGAGATAATTGCTGTTTTGAAGGATGGTAAAGTTCAGGAGCTCAAAATGCTTTGCTTAAATTTGTAGGCTTATATACATATTCAAGAAATGGTAGCTATTATTATTAGTTATTGTCCTGTAAGTACTTAGAATTACACGGTAAACATTATAAGTGCTCGTTTCCCTCAAGAAATTTATAATTTAATATATGCAAAAACAAATGAGCAAGATAAATACATATTTTTAAACTGTTTATTTTTGAAGCCTCCCTTATTGCTTTCCCTGTGTGGATAACTCAGTTGAAGATTGACAAATGGGTTCATTAACCTTGCTCATATATTCCCAAATACTTTAAATCATTCAAAATATTTGGTGTTGATGGCTTTATGGTCTGATAAATATGATTAAATAAATTTCTCCCCAAGTGGAAACTTCTTCTGTTTTTATATAATCAGTGCATTTAAAGATCAAGAAATACTGTCTTCTATCTAAAGTGGGAATTTCTCCTGCTGCTGCTGCTGCTGCTAAGTCACTTCAGTCCTGTCCGACTCTGTGTGACCCCGTAGATGGCAGCCTATCAGGCTCCTCCGTCCCTGGAATTCTCCAGGCAAGAACACTGGAGTGGGTTGCCATTTCCTTCTCCAATGCATGAGAGTGAAAGGTGAAAGTGAAAGTCACTCAGTTGTGCCCGACCCTTAGTGACCCCATGGACTGAAGCACATCAGGCTCCTCTGTCCATGGAATTTTCCAGGCAAGAGTACTGGAGTGGGGTGCCACTGTCTTCTCTGGGGAATTTCTCCTAGGATCCTCCTAAACAGGTGATTAAATTTCTGATTGAACTCCTTTGTGAGGGTCCTTTACCCTACAGAGAAGTCTATTCCACATTCAGCTCAAACTGGAATTGTAGGATGTTTTTCTCATGTATTTTATGCGGCTTTAGTTTTAATTTCTACTGCTTGGGTACTCGTTCTCTCCCAAAATCAAATAGACCAAATCTAATCAGTTTTCACTTGCTGTGTCATCTACTGTTTGTCAAAAGCCATTCTCCCTTTTTTCAGGCTTCTCATTTCCAGGTTTACTATATTTTCAGGTTTTCCAGGTTTTGTGGTTGTTGATTGTTTAAAGAACAGGTTTGTTGACATATATTTGATATAAACTACACACATATGTTAAGTATACAACTTTGATATATGCACATATTTGTGAAACCATAACAGCAGTCAAAATAGTGGATATGCATTTACCCAATGGTTTCCTTGTGTCTCTCTATATTTTCTTTGTTCCATCACTCCCTGTCCCACCAAGCCAGATCCCACCCTCCCAACCTCTACAATCACTGCTCTGTTATTGTTGATATAGATTAGTTTACATTTCCTGAACTTTATGTAAATGAAATCGTACAGTATGCATTCTTTTTTTGGTCTGGCTTCTTTAATTCAGCATAATTATTTTGAGATATATCCATATTGTTACAGATAATGATATTTTATTTCCTTTTATAGATGAGTAGTGTTTCATCATAAGGATATACCACAATTTGTTCATTCACCATTTATGGACAATTGGATTATGTCCAGTTATTAAATATTATAATTAATTCTGTTCATTGATATTAGAAGACTTTGTATGGACATAGGTTTTCTTTTGAGGAACGGAGGATAAATACCTAGGAGTAGAATAGTTGTTATACATGATAGGTATATGTTTAAATTTTTAGGAAAAATTCCAAACTCTTCAAACTAATGGTACCTTTTTATATTTCTGCCAGCATAGTATGAGAGTTCTAGTTCCTCTGAATCCTTACCAACACTTGGTATAATAGAGTTCATTCTACTGTATGTGTAGTAGTTTCTCCTTGTGATATTAATTTGCATCATCCTAAGGTTAATAATTTTGAACATGTGCATATTTATCATCTTTATATCTTCATTGAAGTCTGTTCAAATCTTTTGTCCATTAAAAAAAATCAAGTTGTTGTTATTGAATTTTTTTGTTGTTCAGTCACTCAGTCATGTCTGACTCTGTGACCCCATGGACTGCAGCACACCAGGCTTCCCTGTCCTTCACTGTCTCCCAGAGTTTGCCCAAACTTGTGTCCATTAAGCCAAAGATGCCATCCAGTCATCTCATTCTCTCTCCCCACTTCTCCTCCTGCCCTCAGTCTTTCCCAGCATCAGGGTCTTTTCCAATGAGTCAGCTTTTTGCATCAGATGGCCAAAGTATTGGAGCTTCAGTTTCAGCATCAGTCCTTCAGTGAATATTCAGTGTTGATTTCATTTAGTTTTGACCTGGTTTGATCTCCTTGCTGTCTAAGGGTATCTCAACAGTCTTCTCTAGCACCACAGTTGGAAAGCATCAATTCTTTGTTGCTTAGCTTTCATTATGGTCCATAATGAATTTTAAGAGTTCATTATACATTATTGATAAAAGTCTTGTACTGGATATATAATTTGCAGATATTTTCTCCTAGCCAGCTTGTCCTTTCATTCCCAAACACAGTGTCTTTCAAATAGCTAAAGATTTAATTTTGATAATGTCTAATTTATCAATTTTATCTTTGATGGATTTTAGTGGTAGCATCTTTCTAAAAAAGTCTCTGAAAGAAAGAAAGTGAAGTAGCTCAGTTGTGTCCGAGCCTTTGCAACTCCATGGACTGTAGCTTACCAGGCTCCTCTGTCCATGGGATTTTCCAGGCAAGAGTACTGGAGTGGGTTGCCATTTCCTTCTCCAGGGTATCTTCCCAACCCAGGGATTGAACCCAGGTCTCCTGTGTTGCAGGCAGACGCTTTACCATCTGAGCCACTAGGGAAGTAAAAAAAAAAAAGTCTTTACCTAATTCGAAATCTAAACTATTTCATCACATATTCTCTTTCATAAGTTTTATGGTTTTACTTTTGACATTTGTGTCTACAATCTATTTTCATAATAAAGTTTTTAGTTTGAAATCATTTTCAACTTGCAGAAAAGTTAAAAGGTAGTAAAGGAGTTTATTAATCACTCTTTCTCTTATGTAACATGGTAAATTTGTCAAAACTAAGTAATCAGTATTGGTATATTACTATTAACTACATTCCAGACTTTATTTAGATTTCACCTTTTTTTTTAAAACTGTTTTCTATTCTAGAATTCAATCTAGGATTTTATATAATATTTAGGCCTCTGGCCCCTTAGTCACCTCTGATCCTTGACAGTTTCTTAGTCTTTCCTTGTTTGTTTTTAATGACTATGACAGTCTTCAGCAGTATTGGTCAGATTCTTTGTAGAATGTCCCTCAATTTGAGATTGTCTGATGTTTCTCTTATTTCGACTGGGATAATTTTGGGGAGAAGTAGAGGTAGGTAGACACATGGTGTCAACATGTTTTATCACTGGTGCTCCTTAACCTTGATTACCCCACCAAGATGATATTTGACAGGTTTTTCCACTGTAAAGTTAATCTTTTTCTCACCCTTTCCATGCATTATTCTTTGGAAGCAACTTACTAAGTATAGCCTTGCTCCAGGGAGGCAGAGGGTAGGAGGGTGAGGTGGATTGGGGGGAAGGATTTATGCTTCCTGGAGATTGAGTATCTACCTAAATTGTTTGAAATTATTTTGAGAGATCAGTGCTATAAATGGTATTATTTTTCTCTTTTCTTCCACTTATTTATTTCTTCAAAATTTATTATACCAATATGAATTAATGTTTATTAATTTTATACTTGTGGTTATAACAAAATACTGTCTTTTAATTTTGCTGCTCAGCTTGGAATTTTCTGCCATTGCAACTCTTTCAGGTTGATTCCTGTATCCCTTGGACTTAACTTTTCTTTCTTTTTTTTTTGCCTTTCTTTCCCCTTTTCTCAGTACTTCTTTGTTTTCTGCCACTACAAGATGTTTATTTTCAGTGTCCCAGCCTTTGAATCAGCCATTTCTCAAAGGAGCCCTAGATACGTTTGGGGCATATGTTATTTGGTAGAAACCAAGATGTGGGCATTGGATATGCTGGTTTCTGCTATTGGGGTGTCACTGTGTCTCGGGTCCTTCAGCAAGCAGAACCAGGAAATATATGTATGCCTGCTAACCTATGGTATACACATCTAAAATTACTTCTGCATCTGACCATTTTTATCTATATTAAGCTAAATCTGAATTCATACTGATATTGCTGAATCTTTCATAATGAATAATATTTATTCATAAGTGTCTCTCCATCAGTGAGAAGTATGATTCTCACCATGTTTTTTGTACAACCACAGTATACATGTAAAGCAGTTTCAGAGTCATTAACCTGTACCCTGCAATCCATTTTGAGTTAGTTTTTGTATATGGTATGAGATGGATGAGGGTTCACTTTTTAAAAATGTGAATATTCAACTGTTCCAGCAATATTTGTTTAAAAGGCTATCCTTTCTTCACTAAATGCCTTTGCATCTTTGTTAAAAACTGATTCTGCATTTATATATTGGTCAGTTTTGGAACTCTCTGTTCCATTTGTTGGTTTGTTTGTCTTTCTTTATTCTAATAACTTACTGTGTTGATTATTGTAGCTTCATAGTAAATCTTGAAATCAGGTAATGCTATTAGCCCTCTTTTTCAGAGTTGTTTGGCTATTCTATGTCATTGCATTTTTATATAAATTTTAGGATAAGTTTGTCAGTTTCTACCACAAAAGCCTAGTGGGATATGGATTTGAATTGCATTGAATCTTTAGATTAATTTGGAGAGAACTGACAGCAATATTGAGTCATATCTCTCATGACTATATAATACCTCTCCATTTATATGTGTCTTTAACTTCTTTCAGAAGGGTTTTGTAGTTGTCAACTTATAGTCTTAAACATCTTTTGTCAAATTTATTCCTAAGCATTTTATGTGTATTGATGCTACTGTAAATGGTGTTGGCTTTTAATAGCAACTTCCAATGATTCAGTTCAGTTCAGTCGCTCAGTCGTGTCCGACTCTTTGCGACCCCATGAATCGCAGCACGCCAGGCCTCCCTGTCCATCACCAACTCCCGGAGTTCACTCAGACTCACGTCCATCAAGTCAGTGATGCCATCTAGCCATCTCATCCTCTGTCGTCCCCTTCTTCTCCTGCCCCCAATCTCTCCCAGCATCAAAGTCTTTTCCAAAGAGTCAACTCTTCGCATGAGGTGGCCAAAGTACTGGAGTTTCATTAGTTATTAGTAAATAGACACGATTGATTTTTTAATATTGTTTGTCATCAACTTACTCCAGTTCTGGCCATTGGTAGCTCTGCTTGGTTGGGTTTTGTGTCCCTTGGACTTATATCTTTTTTTTTTTTCCTTTTCCCAGCACTTTCTTTTTTATTGACACTACAAGATACCTAAGGCTCATCTTATATTTTCAATGTCCCAGCCTTAGATTCAGTTCAGTTCAGTTCAGTAGCTCAGTCATGTCCGACTCTTTGCGACCCCATGAATCGCAGCACGCCAGGCCTCCCTGTCCATCACCAACTCCCGGAGTTCACTCAGACTCATGTCCATTGAGTCCATCCAGCCATCTCATCCTCAGTCGTCCCCTTCTCCTCTTGCCCTCAACCCCTCTCAGCACCAGAGTCTTTTCCAATGAGTCAACTCTTCGCATGAGGTGGCCAAAGTACTGGAGTTTCAGCTTTAGCATCATTCCTTCCAAAGAAATCCCAGGGCTGATCTCCTTCAGAATAGACTGGTTGGATCTCCTTGCAGTCCAAGGGACTCTCAAGAGCCTTCTCCAACACCACAGTTCAAAGGCATCAATTCTTCGGTGCTCAGCCTTCTTCACAGTCCAACTCTTACACCCATACTTGACCACAGGAAAAACCATAGCCTTGACTAGACGGACCTTAGTTGGCAAAGTAATGTCTCTGCTTTTGAATATACTGTCTAGGTTGGTCATAACTTTCCTTCCAAGGAGTAAGCGTCTTTTAATTGCATGGCTGCATTCACCATCAGCAGTGATTTTGGAGCCCCCAAAAATAAAGTCTGACACTGTTTCCACTTTTTCCCCATCTATTTCCCATGAAGTGATGGGACCGGATGCCAGTTCTTAAAGGAGTCTTAGTGTCTTGAAACCTTTTAAAACTTACTAGTTCTTGTATCTATTTTATAGATTCTGTCTAATTTTCTACATAGAAGATCATGTTGTTTGTGAATAAAGAAAATTTTATATCTTCCTTTCTCAATGCCTTTTCATTTCTTTTTCTTGCTCAATTGCAACAGAGAAGTGATGAGAGCAACTATTTCTACTTGTTCCTGATCATAGAGAAAAGAAGCATTCAGTCTTTCCCCATTAAGTATGATGTTAACTGTAGGTTTGTCATAGCTGCACTTTATCAAGCTAAAGAAATGTTCTTTTGTTATCTTGTTTACTGAGGTTTTTGTCAGAAGTGAATGTTGGATTTTATTGAGTTATTTTTTTGGTACTTGTTTAGATGATCATAAGATTCTCTGCTTTTAATTTCTTGACATGGTGAATTACATTTAATTTACTGTCCCTTTCAGCTTTGAAACCCATAATTGACTCTACTTGGTCTTGATACATTATATTTTATGGATATTGTTGGATTCAGCTTTTTAGAATTTTTATATTTAATGGGGGAATATTGGTCTAATATGATTTCCTTTTAAAATATCTATGTCTGTTTTTGTTACCAAGAGCAATGCTGGTCTCATAGTATAAATTGGAAAGTATTCATTCCTCTGTAATTTAGGGGGAAATATTTAGACTTATTTCTCCAGTGAAACTACCTGGGCATGGATTTTTCTTGTGGGAAGGTTTTTAACTACAAATTCAATTTCTGTATTAAAGGTTTGCATTCGCTATCTATTTCTCTTGTGTAAACTTTGGTAATCTGTGTTTTTCAAGAAATGGATTATTTTTTCTAAGCTGTCAACCTTACTGGTATAAAGTTATCATAATATTCCCATATGATCTCTATATTTTGTAGTGATGTCATGTTTCTCATTCTTGATATTTTTTTTTCTGATCAGACACACCTAGACAGCTATCACTTTGTTGACCACTTTAAAGAATAAGCTTTCTATGTCATTTTCTTTTCTTATTTTACTGTTGTCCACCTCATTGAATTCTGCTGTGATCTTTATTGTTTATTTACTCTCTTCTGCTTAATTTGTGTTTAATTTGCCCTTCTTTTTCTGGTTGTAGAGTGGAAGGTAAAGTCAATGAGTTGAGACCTTTACATTTTTCTAATTCAGATGTCTACTACAGATTTCCCTGTAATTACTATTTTAGCAGCATCGCACAAATTTAATATGGTATGTTGACATTTTTTTTCCATTACATACTTTCTTTTTTAATATAAATTTATTTATTTTAATTGGAGGTTAATTACTTTACAATATTGTATTGGTTTTGCCATACATCAACATGAATCTGCCACAGGTATACACATGTTCCCCATCCTGAACCCCCCTCCCTCCTCCCTACCCGTACCATCCCTCTGGGTCGTCTCAGTGCACCAGCCCCAAGCATCCAGTGTCATGCATCAAACCTGGACTGGCAACTCGTTTCATATATGATATTATACATATTTCAATGCCGTTCTCCCAAATCATCCCACCCTCTCCCTCTCCCTCTCTCTCTCCCACAGAGTCCAAAACACTGTTCTATACATCTGTGTCTCTTTTGCTGTCTCGCATACAGGGTTATTGTTACCGTCTTTCTAAATTCCATATATATGCGTTAGTATACTGTATTGGTGGTTTTTTTTCTGGCTTACTTCACTCTGTATAATCAGCTCCAGTTTCATTCACGTCATTAGAACTGATTCAAATGTATTCTTTTTAATGGCTGAGTAATACTCCATTGTGTATATGTACTACAGCTTTCTTATCCATTCATCTGCTGATGGACTGACAAACAACTAATCTCAAAAATATACAAGCAACTCCTGCAGCTCAATTCCCGAAAAATAAACGACCCAATCAAAAAATGGGCCAAAGAATTAAATAGACATTTCTCCAAAAAAACATACAGATGGCTAACAAACACATGAAAAGATGCTCAGCATCACTCGTTATCAGAGAAATGCAAATCAAAACCACAATGAGGTACCATTTCACGCCAGTCAGAATGGCTGCAATCCAAAAGTCTACAATAAATGCTGGAGAGGGTGTGGAGAAAAGGGAACCCTCTTACACTGTTGGTGGGAATGCAAATTAGTACAGCCACTATGGAAAACAGTGTGGAGATTCCTTAAAAAATTGCAAATAGAACTGCCTTATGATCCAGCGATCCCACTGCTGGGCATACACACCGAGGAAACCAGATTGAAAGAGACACGTGTACCCCAATGTTCATCACAGCACTGTTTATAATAGCCAGGACGTGGAAGCAACCATTACATACTTTCTACCTCCTCTTTTTGTTTCTTCTTTGACTCTGGTTATTTAGAAGTGTCTAGTTTAGTTAATATTTGGGAGCTTTCCAGAGATCTTTCTGTTATTGTTTTCTAATTTAGTTGTGAGCAGAGAATATACTTTGTATGACTTGAATCCTTTTAAATTTGAGACTTGTTTTATGACCAGAATATTCTATACCTTGATTTCCAGTCAGTTTTTGTTTCATGTATTTTAATTATTTATTTATTTGACTGTTGGTATCTGTATTTGTTTAACTAAAAACTACTTCTGCAGTCTATGCATTGACCAATACATAGACTTTATTTTTTTAATTTTATTTAACTGGAGGCTAATTACTTTACAATATTGTATTGGTTTTGCCATACATTGACATGAATCAGCCATGAGTGTGCATGTATTCCCCATCCTGAACCCCCCTCCCACCTCCCTCTCCATCCCATCCCTCTTGATCATCCCTGTGCACCAGCCTCGAGCACCCTGCCGTATGCATCAAACATGGACTGACGATCTGTTTCACATATGATAATATATAGGTTTCAATGCCATTCTCCCAAATCATCCCACCCTCGCCTTCTCTCTCAGAGTCCAAAAGACTGTTCTTTACATCTATGTCTCTTTTGCTGTCTCACATATGGGGTTATTGTTACCATCTTTCTAACTTCCATATATATGCATTAGTATACTATATTGGCGGAGAAGGCAATGGCACCCCACTCCAGTACTCTTGCCTGGAAAATCCCATGGATGGAGGAGCCTGGTAGGCTGCAGTCCATGGGGTTGTGAAGAGTCGGACAGGACTAAGCGACTTCACTTTCACTTTTCATTTTCATGCATTGGGGAAGGAAATGACAACCCACTCCAGTATTCTTGTCTGGAGAATCCCAGGGATGGGGGAGCCTAGTGGGCTGCTGTCTCTGGGGTTGCACAGGTCGGACACGACTGAAGCGACTTAGCAGGATACTGTATTGGTGTTTTTCTTTCTGACTTACTTCACTCTGTATAATATGCTCCAGTTTCATCTACCTCATTAGAACTGATTCAAATGTATTCTTTTTAAAGGCTCAGTAATATTTCATTGTGTGTATGTACCAAAGCTTTCTTATCCATATCTTTCTTTTCTGTTTCATGTATTTTAAAGCTCTTTTTTAGATACATAAACATTTAGGATTGTTATGTTCTCTTGATGAATTGACTACTTTGTTATTTTAAAATTATCCTCTGTATGCCTTGTAATTGGTCTATCCTGACATCAACTTTTTCTGATATTAGTATATTCATTCTAGGTTTCTTTTGACTAGTGTCAGTGTGGTATGTCTTTTTCTGTCCTTTTCCTTTTACCCTGTGTGTGTCTGTATTTAACATACCTTTTTCAGAGACAACATATTATGGGGTCTTGCTTTTTTAGGAATGTGATGATATATGTCTTTTAATTGGAGTGTTTGGGTCATTTACATTTACCACGGTTGTTGACATGGTTCATTGTAATTCTGTCATCTTACTGTTTGTTCTCTGTCCCATCTGTTCTTTGTTCCCTTTTTCTCTTTTCCTGCCTTCTTTTGTTTATTTGTATGCTGTTTCTGTGGTGATTTCTAAACCCTTTAAGCATCCTGGTTGTCATTTGGGTTAGCTTCAGTTTTTTGGAAGATTGTGTAGATACATCATGTCAGATTCTCAAAGCTTGTATGTTTAATGTTCTCTAAATGTTTTTGACTAGGAAATTAAGGTTTTTTTCTTAATCCTGAAAAATTGCTTATGGCTTTAATACTTAGATGTTAATATAAACCAGTGTTGCAGTTGATGTTGAATAAACCCTTTTTAGGGTCAACTATTGGCTTCTGTGTTCTTTCCATTTCTTGATGCAAGACTGTATGAGAAGGTGATATATTTGGAGCCTGAGGGTTTTTACTCCTGAGGACTAGATGAAGTGGATCTTAGAGAAGCCAGCTTGCATCCTAGGTTAATCAGTATTTATCTGTCTTGATTCAGGATCATTTCCTCCCCTCATTTTATTTAGAAAGAGAAGAAAAAGAAGAGAGATAAATTAATAGTTATTTTCTATATGTCTACTCTTTCTTTCCCAAATAAAGGAGTGGTGTAGTACATGTTTTAAAATAATGAACAACATTTTTCTATAAAGAAGTACATCAGTATGTCATCCAACATGGAAAAGGCATTTCATGTCTTATAATTTCAGTAGAGAAGGGAATGGCATGCCAGAGAAAGGAGACATGAGCTTAAGTTTGAGTGATGGTACGGTTATTTTATCAGGTTTGGAAATTGCCAGATAGCACCTATCTATCTTGGATTCTAGAAAGTGGCAAAATATGAGCTCTGTATGTAGGTTCTCAAGAGGCCTGTGTAAGGCCATTTACCTTGGCCTTAAACTGAGAAAAAGAACTCCAAATTCCTCCTTTCCTGAATTTGCCTTGTTCCTAGTGGTTTTCCTTGAAATAGCTTTGTCACTAGAGGATTTTTGTTGAAGTAGCTCTAGTTTCTAGAAGATATGTAAATCAGGGTATTCTTGTTCATTCTGTATTCTAAGTCTAGCTCTTAAAATTTCAAAGAAGCAGAATGTGGTCCATCCCTATTAAATGCAGGTGCTTTCTGCCCTGTTTGCTTCAGACAGTTGAGTGTCTATAGTGGTTAGAACTGATGATTTGTAAGCTGATGAACGGGTGCCAAAAACTGAATATCTCTCAAGTACAGTGGAGCCTATAGTCTGGTCTCCATGAATGTTAGGGCAGTGTGCCAACTAGAGCTGGCTTAATTCTGCAAGCAGGAGCCCTTTGCAGAAGGATTCATGGTAATTAACCAATTCAAAGTGCAATATTTTCCTTTCATTAATTTGGCAGAAAACAACTAAATATCTCCAGCAAGAATGGTTTTGACATTTTCTCTTACTGCTTGGAAAAAAATGGATACTTTGAATAATACTATAAAGAAAACTGCTAAGATTTTGTCATTTTTATTTAACTTCTTAATGTGGATTACTCAATTAGGAACTAATTTTTTTTAATTAAATAGGAATAGTTGGCTGCATGGGTGATCAGAATTGAGTCATATTTTGAGGTAACTGGCTTGATTCTTAGGGAATTTATGGCTTGGACTCAAGCCTTTTACATCTCCTTTTTCACATGTCTAAGTAATAGAATTCCAGTTTGGTGTTATAATTTCCTATCCTTTCTCCCTTCAGAAGTTGATTTCTACTTCACATGTGACTTAGAATTTCTCTCTGTTATTTTTTCCTTAGATTAAATATATTTGTTGTCTTAATAAGTTTATTCCAATAATGGTTAATTTTTGCTTAAAAAAAAGGTAGTTAGAACCAGTCACTGGGAATGAAGTATTTTGAATAATTTTGGAACTAAAGGTCCAGTGACAACAGATTTTTCCCTGGAGGAATTACTGAAAAATATTTGCTTTAGAATATATTAATCTTTATATAAATGCTCTTATCTTTTGAAAGCATTTATCTTTTCACTAAAAATAAAATATGTTTAATAATATTATTCATATCTTTGATTACTGGGGTCTGGTTTTTGAAAACTTTCTTTTTAGTTTATTTAGTTCTTAGTTTTATTTATTTGAGTTATTCCTCAATTTAACATCTTCTCCTTATACAGTTTTGACATACATTGGATATTGGCGTAACTCTTGAAATCCCAAAGAATAGCCTGGCCTAACAAGAAACTGGAAGTCTTCATCAGTAAAGCCATTAGGAACCTAGCTACTAGTAATATTTTCCTTACCTTGCATGTTTGCTTTCTATCTATATGTCTCATCTTCACACTGCGAATCTACTGTCACATGACCAAATATATGGTCACTTTTACATCTTACTACCACAGTGTTCAATATACAATGAAAATTATTAGACATGCAAAAAACAAATTTACAATATAACCCAGGAAAAATTTTATTCCCTAGTGAAGAAAAAAATAAATTAAAAGAGACCTTGCAATGGCCTAAGGGTTGGATTTAGTTGACAAAGACTAAGTATGCACACCCAAATCAGAATTAAAAAAAAAAAAAAATTCTGTGGTCTTTATGTATGAACAGATAGGAAATCTTGGCAAAGAAATGAAAACTATACAAAAAGAACTAAATGGAAATTCTAGAACTGGAAATAATTGAAATTTTATTGGTTAGGCCTAACAGTTTATTGGTGATAGTAGAAAAATAACTGAACTTGAAGCATATTAATAAAATTTATTTGATATGAAGAATCTAGAAAGAAAAAAGCTAAGAAAAATGAACCAGAGACTCAAGGACCTAAGGAATTTCACATTTGGGTATCTGGAGTCATAAAAGGAAAGCATGAGAAGGTGCATAAAAAGTATTTCAGAAATAATGGTTGAAATTTTCTGTATTTAATAAAACATGAATTTACATATCCAAGAAGCTCAGCCAACCCCAAGCACCTAGGCACATTATAGTTAAGCTGCTGAAATAGCCAGTCATCAATAAGGTGGTGATAAAGAAACTGTCAAGTGGCTTCAAGTATTCCACTACCATTTTGGAAAGAGCAGTTAACTTTATCCCACGTGGGGAAAAATATGGAAGGTAGGACTGGTTTATATATTTTAAAATATGGAATAATACTGTATATGCCTAGATTCATTTTAAAATATAGGATTTAGCTTTTCAGATTACAAACATAATACAGGCTCATTGGAGGAAATATATGATCATATAGAAACAGAATATGAACTGCCCATGATCAAATGGCTTTTGACCTTTTATTCTACCATGTTTCCTTTTTTCTCTTTCTTTTTTGTTGTTCAATTAGTGGGAAGCCATTAAAAACAAAATGTTTTCATTTAAGACATATTTTGAAATATTCCCTACATTCTGATATCTAGTTAGACATAAACCAATTGTGAATAGAAATTATACACAGAATTGTAGACCATGAAAATTGCTTATAATTTCTATATTAGGAACCCTGAATACATTTTTTATTCAATTAATAAGACAGTCAAATGTGTAACTGATATTTCCTTCTCCTCCCTCATTTGGGTAAAATATTGTCCTGATAAAATTTTTCTGTAGGCACTATGAATATTTAAGAATTTTTTCTCAATTAAGTGATATGTAGACAAAATGAAATTGATTTTTACCTGAAGATCACCAAAGACAACCTCCTGTTTCTTATTTAGATAGTTTTTTATCAGAGGAACTTAGACAGGAATCTTCAATGGTTCTCAAAATTCCAAAGTGGTGAGGCCAATTAATGTATTTTCTTACCAGTATTTAATTTTTATTTTTTCTATATAATTCTTAAATGAAATATTTTAAATGATGAGTCACATTAATACTGGGGTCCTTTGCTTTTAACAGTAACTCTTTTTAGCAGCTTTATTGTTTGGTAGCTTTGTAGTCTGGTTATTAAAAGTTCTATATCTGTATTCTCAGGGCTCTGATATATTTGGGAATTGGAACAGGATTCAAGAGGAACAGTGAGAAACTTTGTAGAGCAGAGGCTACCTACATGTCCACATTTCGCTTATCAGTTAGAGCTCAACTCTAGAAGTTGATGGCTCTTTCACCCAATTTCTAATTGATTGTGGCAGCTTTAAAATAGAGATGGCACCATCTTGTTTTCACCTCACCAATTCAAGACCCTTTGAGTCTGGAGCTCCTGTGGAAGAGGAAGTTAAAATGGATCTAAAAACATTTACAAGTTTTAAAATAAGTGCTTATATGAAATATCAACATAGGACAAATAAAAGATGTCCAATGAATGGGAACTTAGATTATGCCTCTGTTTAACACCAAAATTACTTTAATAGTGAATTTGCCAATAAATTACAAAATCAAAGTCTGATACACAACTTGTGCATTCTAGTCTGTTTTCCCTTAGCATGAAGTTCATGCCTTCTCAGTTTTTGTTGCAAGTAATAAATTTTTTTTTTAAATGAAATAAATTTTAGCATTAAATGAAATACATTAACTAATGTAACCCCAGAGTCCAAAATGGGGCTACTTTGGGAATGAACCCTTGGCTTTGTGACTTCCTTTCTTTATCCTGGTTTCCTATGTTGGTCTCATTCTGATTCTGCTGTCTTGATTGTGATTTGGCTTCTAGTAGATCCTAAGGCTGACCATTTCCATATTTATCTCCCCTGGACAAAGGAATATTGGCCTCAGTATTTCCAACAAAGTCTTGGTATCTATTCTGATTTAAGCAGTTTAGGTCATACTTCACCTCAAAACTAATCACCGTGGCCATGATAGTTGAAAGTCGTAATTGTTGAATCATGCTGGATTGTGTGATCCATTCCTGAAGTAAAGGATGGAGTTAACATCCTTGGATCCCCAAGTTAAAATATTATCTTCTGGGAAGAGAAAAGGGAGAGTATCATGGTCAACAAAAGAGTCCGAAATGCAGTACTTGGATGCAATCTCAAAAATGACAGAATGATCTCTGTTCATCTCCAAGGCAAACCATTCANGGGACGTGATTAATGTTCATCACATATGCCATCATCCTTTACAGCTACCTTACCTTTAAGACATACTTAAAGACTAAACTTTCTTTTATTTCTAACATAGGGAGCTTATTGTTTTCCTCTAAAAAGTAGGAAAAGTACAATTTTCCTGGTCATCTGTTTTCTATCACTAGGACAAACAGCTTGTTATTTTTTTCCTGTGTCAACAGTTTTAGGATCATGTGAATCATTCTGAAGTGTATTTTATTTCCCCATACTGTAGAATTTTACCATTAGGTGGCTTATACCAGCCAGGAACTGTGCATTGAGTATGTTAATGATGAACAGCCATATATTTTAAAAAGCAGAGCACAATTTTAAAAAAATTATTAAACACAAGTATATGAAAGACATTGGAGAAGGCGATGTATTTTCCTGGTCATCTGTTTTCTATCACTAGGACAAACAGCTTGTTATTTTTTTCCTGTGTCAACAGTTTTAGGATCATGTGAATCATTCTGAAGTGTATTTTATTTCCCCATACTGTAGAATTTTACCATTAGGTGGCTTATACCAGCCAGGAACTGTGCATTGAGTATGTTAATGATGAACAGCCATATATTTTAAAAAGCAGAGCACAATTTTAAAAAAATTATTAAACACAAGTATATGAAAGACATTGGAGAAGGCGATGGCACCCCACTCCAGTATTCCTGCCTGGAAAATCTCATGGATGTGGAGGAGCCTGGTAGGCTGCAGTCCATGGGTTCGCGAAGAGTCGGATACGACTGAGCGACTTCACTTTCCCTTTTCACTTTCATGCATTGGAGAAGGAAATGGCAACCCACTCCAGTGTTCTTGCCTGGAGAGTCCCAGGGATGATGGAGCCTGTTGGGCTGCCATCTATGGGGTCACACAGAGTCGGACACGACTGAAGCGACTTAGCATATGAAAGTCATGGTACCTGTAGCAAGTGTAAAGTTCAGTAATTTGAAATCAAGTTGTGTAAAAGGGAATAATAAAATATTAATATACTCTAAGAAAAGACTCTTAGAGTGCATCTAATCTGTCACCCTATCTAATTCCCTTTCCAGTGAGCCTGACAGAAAGAGTTTAGCAATGAGAACTCAGTAACTACTTTGTTAGAAGGTTCACATTCCATTTTATATAGGATATAGTGAATATTCAAGTATGATTTGATTTTTAATTTGAGCTCTTGTTAAAGCAGTTATTGTCTTCCGTATATTGAGGGGAAAATGTGTGTGTTTATAACAACTTCCACCCGGTAGGTGTCTCTTTCTTTCCACTACACAGAAGTGCTTCATATGTATTTGGGCAACATGTCTCCCTATTTCATCTTGTCACTAAACAAGACATTCAGTTATTTCTCATACATGATAGCATTGTCCAGACACTCACCATTCAACTTACCTTCCTCTTAAATTACTTTAAATTTTAGTTTGCTTTAAGATATTCACATAAGTAGACATTATAACCTTGATATGATATGAACAGTGCAGTTCATATAGTGGGGATATTTATTTCCTTGTTCTAATGATGTTACTTCCAAAATTTTTTTTAAATTGCTTTAGTTGACGTACATGCATTATGAAATGCACAATACATGTATTAAAATGTACTACTTAAAAGTGTTCAGTTAAATTTTTAAAACTTTATATCCATGTAACCATGACCTCCACAAGTAAGTTATAGAACATTTCTATACGCCATCCCCCCAAAACGTCCTGTGCCCGCCCTTATGTCATACCCACATCTGACACCCAGCTAAACACTGATCTGCTTTCTAGAATTCCAACATAGGAAATGGAATTGTACAATGTGCACTCTTTTGTGTCTGGCTTGTTTTGCTCAGCATAAAGTTGGGATTCGTCTATATTGTCATGCTATTAATAGTTCTTTTCTTTTTACTGCTGATTAATATTCCATGTAATGACCATACCACAACACAAGTTACTGGCTATAGTTAACAAAACTGGTATGAAATTGTGTGTGTGAGTCTTTGTTTAGACAAATGTTTTCTTTTTTCTTGAATGAATACTTGTTTGTGAGTAGAATTGTTGGGTCACATGCCCATTTTGGGGGGCTCCAAAATCACTGCAGATGGTGATTGCAGCTGTGAAATTAAAAGACACTTACTCCTTGGAAGAAAAGTTATAACCAACCTAGATAGCATATTAAAGATTTTGCCAACAAAAGTCCATCTAGTCAAGGCTATGGTTTTTCCAGTAGTCATGTATGGATGTGAGAGTTGGACTGTGAAGAAAGCTGACTGCCGAAGAGTTGATGCTTTTGAACTGTGGTTTCGGAGAAGACTCTTGAGAGTCCCTTGGACTGCAAGGAGATCAGTCCTGGGTGTTCTTTGGAAGGAATGCTGCTAAAGCTAAAACTCCAGTACTTTGGCCACCTCATGCGAAGAGTTGACTCATTGGAAAAGACTCTGATGCTGGGAGGGATTGGGGGCAGGAGGAGAAGGGGACGACAGAGGATGAGATGGCTGGATGGCATCACTGACTCGATGGATGTGAGTCTGGGTGAACTCTGGGAGTTGGTGATGGACAGGGAGGCCTGGCGTGCTGCAGTTCATGGTGTCGCAAAGAGTCGGACACGACTAAGTGACTGAACTGAATTGAATGCTTAGTGCATGTTTAACTTTAGAAGAAGCTTCCAAAGAACTTTTTGAAGTGACTGTACCATTTTACATTCCCAACGTCAATGTAATAATAGCTCCAGTTCATACACATACACTCATTGTTTTAAAGCGAGCAGAATTCTTAGCATGTTTGCATAGTCCTAGATTGATATTACAAAAGTAGTCTGCAGTTATCCAGAGTTTCCATTTACTTTGACTAGTCTATATTATAGTCCTAAAGTTAGGAAATAGTTGTTTTCATCTTTTATCCTATCAAGATTGTCAGTTTTCTTACAAATCTTTAGCTTTCTGAAAAAATAATACTGTTTTTATAGACCTTCTTTTTCTGTACTTTTAAAAATATAACTCCGTTGTGACAATCTGGTCAGGCATTACACTAAAATCATACAGAAATCATGTTTCTGAAATACATTGCTCCTTTAGAACCTCCTCATGTTTATAAAACTCCTTGCCTCTCAATGTGCCTTGTATGTAGCAGACCCTTACCCACAGCAGGTGCTCAGTCAATGTCTTCTTTCTTAAAAACCATGTTTTCACTCCATAATACCTGTTATTTGCCTCCTAAGCAAGTAGCCAAATCAGGTAGAGCTGTAAATAAATCTGACTTTTTATGGTATCTCCTTAACTAGCATAATAAGTGATTCAAATTGTTGAATTTGATCTGTAAATCAATTTGAAGATGTTTTATTCCCAGTAGTATCAAACCATAGGGTGAAGGTACTTCTAAGGCAGTAGTGGGTTTCTCCTTTGTTGTCTAACGATTCAAAATTAATTTATATTGCAAACTCTAAATCCTGTAAGCTGGAGCAGATCCACTCCATACCACGGCAGAAGTATCATAGTGTTTTTGCCTTTGCCTTTACATCGTTTCTCTTTTAAAAACAAACACACATGTGCCACCACCACCAACAACAAAAAACAAAGAAAACCCAAATTTGCTTCGGGATCAGTTTGGTAATGTAGGGGAAAGTATTGGGCTAAAACAAGACCAGCTGTCCTGTCACGTGAGAGATATATACATCAGGATGGTTTAACTAAAGATCTTTCACCTGGAGTAATTGCCTCAGATGGACCTTTGTTCCCCTCATTCCTGTTTCACTGGTCCTTTGTGTAGCCAGTCCTGTCCTTTCTTGGTACCTTTTCTATTCTAAAGAACAAATCAGCTCTTTTTCCAAATACCTTCTCCCCTGCCATTTTTTTTTTCTTTCCTGAAAGTTCACTTGCAACAAACGACAATATTTTTTTTGTTTTGGAGTGCATAGTTTCCCTCAACAGGACTATAGACCCTGTTGGTGGACTCCATTTCTCTGCTAGAGTTAACTTGATAATCTTTCATGGACATTGTGTTGGGGAGACGAGAACAGAGAGGCAGAGAAAGAGAAACTGTATGGGAGGAAATGTGTAAAGAAGACAGCATCGTTTTATCAGGATTGCTTTCTATATTTCATTTATGTCATATAGCTTATCTACAACTACTGTAAACAAATACTTGCCTTGATTTCCTCACCTGTGAAATAAGGATGCTATCTCTTATTCCTCTGTCATTGGGTTAGTGGGATGATCAGATTTCATGTTGGGGAAGAAATTGGAATGCTAAGAGTTTTAATTAACTGCTATCCTGTACGGTGATAAGTACTAGATAGTATTTGTTTTAAAAATGCACACTCCTCCTGTCATATATTTTCATAAAATAGACTAGAAGAATGTTAACAGTGGTTATCTTTGTAGAGTTAAATGTATGTAAATTTAAATATTCCTTTTTTCTATATTAAAATTTATTGAAAGTTTTAGATGAAAAGCAGATATTCAGCTCTTTAGCAATTGCATTTAGTCAGTAGAGGTTCCTTTCCATTATTTTTGCTAGCATCTTCCGCTTGGTTTGTTTTGTCATACTCCTCAAGACCTTGTGAGCTTTGAGTTCAGAAAGATTGTAAACACTTAATATGGTAATCTAGGTAGTTCTTTGGAGGTTTGTTGTTGCTTAGTTGCTAAATTGTGTCAGACTCTTTTGTGACCCCATGGACTATAGCCCACCAGGCTCCTCCCTCCATGGGATTTCCCAGGCAAGAATACTGGAGTGGGTTGCCACTTCAACCAGGGGATCTTCCCGACCCAGGGATTGAACCTGCGTGTCCTACATTTGCAGGTGGATTCTTACCACTGAGCCACCAGGGAAGCTTCACTTGAGAGGTTAGTATCCTATTTTGTCACTTATTGTGACTTATTTTATCATTCTCAGTGGTTTGTCTAGGTCAGTCATTGAATGAGTCCAGCCTGCAGGGAATGGGAGATATAGTATTCGTTTGGGAGATACTATATTGATAATTTATTGCCTGCCTGCTTTTTTGGTTTATAGTTGAAAAAAATTTTGCCTCTGAAATTTACACAAATTTCATTACTCCTTAGGTCAGTTTCTCATATAGCCAGATATCTTAACAGAACAGAAGGATCCACAGTTGTTGGTTTCAGATTTGCCTTAGGGTTATTTTTGGTTGTGAAGATCAGTATCTAAGGGATTTAAATGGACAGAATGGTTTCTGGCCATTGGGTCATCGGAAGGAAAGAACTAGGAATGAAGGGAGGTAAGGAAATAAAGGAGTGGGACTGATAATTAAAGGTAGGTAGGGAAAAATACAGTGGTTTAAAAGAATAATTGCTCATTTTGTTCAATTTACCCCTCTTCCTTTTTCTATATGGGCTTACAGCAATGTGTCTGGAAGACTGAAATTTGCCATTAGTTTTGAAGAAATGGAAGTGGAGTTCCTGCTCACTTACTAATTAAAGTGACTTTAAGAAAGTGTCAGTTGGGGTTTCTTCAGTTTTTTCACCTGCAAAATATAGTGATTAATAAAAATATCTGCACTATATTCTCATATGACTGTTGTGAGAATCAAATAAAATAATGCACATCTTGTAAGTGGTAAAGCTTAGGTAAGTATTTGAAGATGATGATAATTGATGACCTTGCTCAGTCTTCATAGCTATCTTAGGTTTCTTTTTTTGCTCTGGGCTTCTGTTTTCAGGTTTCTGTTATCTTCTTGGTAGACATTATGCTCAGTGAACCATAGACTGTCCCATTAATACTCTCCTTGTGCATGAGTTTTTTCCTGGCCTCAGTCCTTCTCCCAGTGGTGAAAGCTACTGGTTGGTAGAGTTACGAAAAGCTTGAGAAAGACGCCCACATGCTGAGAGCTTTAATCTGCATCTGGCTGGCTGACAGGTGGGTGGAGGCTGAGAGGCTGCTCAGAGGACAAGCAGAGCTAGACATCCACGTGCTTTCTGCCTTTCTGCTTTCTGTCCAGCTAGGCTCACTCACTGTTCTTCTGTGCCATTGTGACCAGCTTCCTTATAATTTTGAGTGTGAAGAAAAAGTGCCTGTGTAGTATGAGGAGAGGAGAAAGATGGTTTGCAAATGCTAACGTTAGGGATGAAATTTTAGTTATGTTATTAAAAGTATAGAAAATCTCCTCACCTACTTCAGAAACAGTAAAATAGAGTAAGTCAGACTCGTTTTGGTATCTTATTACCATGTTGATTCAGGCACATGCTCATTCAGTCCAGCCGAAGAGTCTTTGGTGTTATTGTCAAAAAGCTGAAGCTCCCATTTCATTATAAAAAGTAGTATTTATTAAAACATGAAAATTTGGAGCTACTTAGTAAAAACATATCTGTTTTACCTGATTCTTTAGAGCACATAAGAGACACATGAAATCAATTAAAAAAAACTTGTCCTTTTGAAATTTGTAAGAAATTATAAAGTATAATTATATCAATTTGGTATTCTTTACGATTTGATAGTACAGCATCTATTTTTGTACTTTTAGTAATATATGCAGTGTTGAAAGCATTGAAGTTGCATAAAATAAAAAATGTGAAATATGTTCCACGTTTATTTTGTGTTCACCAAGTGGAATTTGCTTAAATGATATACTGCTGAATGCTGCCTCTTATCCATTTAAAAACAAATTTAGAAATGAATGTCTTGTCATTTTTAAATTATAATATTTAAATCCATAAAGTCTAGTTGAATGAAGCACTTAGGAGGAATAGATGAAGGAGCAGTATAGCCCTGATGTGTAACTTTAATATCATATATGACATATATCATATATGACTATTAAATTTGTTGGTTGATCCAGAAACACTCTATATAATCATTTTTCATTGGATCATTGTCTTTTGCTTTGAAAAGAAATTGCCCAGCTTTGTTTTCACATTGACTTTCAAAGAACTTCTGAGCTATTTTTTTACACTTAAGAATTGGAAGCAACCCTTTTTCCTGTGCTGATATCCTGTTTTAATTGATGTCAACTAATTAGAAATAATTAAAATCATTGTCTTGACTAATAAGTCTCAAGTAATTATAAATGAATGATATGTAATAATAGTTGTCATTTATTGAGCTCTTACTATGCATCAAGCACTGTTGTAAACTTACTGAATCCTTATTATTGCTTTAAGGGGTAGAAACTTATTTTATGGTTTATTCCTGCTTTACAATTGGAAAAACTGAGACATTAGTGGTTAGATAACTGATAACTGGCCTAATATCATGGTTATTATTAATAGTTGTGATAAAACCAGAGTATGAATTCAGGCAATGTAGACCAATAATTCAGTATTCTTAATTATTATACTATGTGTGCACATATGGAAAACATACAAGTAAAGCACAAAATACATTAGTCAAACATAGGCAAAGAAATATGCACATCTGTTTTATAAAACCTTTATCTGCTTTTATTAGATGAAAATAGGCATTTAAAGTATTCCGACAATTGTATAATGTAGCTACTAGCAGAGACTGCACATTTTAAAATGTTTACTATTATAAACCCTATTAAGCAAATCATATGTTCTTCTTGGAACTGTTTCCTCTATAAATTTTGTGAGTTTTTAAGTTTTAGAAAGATTTCTAGAATCCTTCTGGTTTCAATATTTTATGAATTTGTGATCCTCTTTCTTTTATTATTAATTCCTGATTTGGCTTACTTGAAAAATCTATTGATTGATTCATTTAACTATCTTTTCCTTCACTCATTTACTGAGGGAATAAGGCATCCTAGGGGCTTCCCAGGTGGCACTCTGCTGTGCTTAGACACTCAGTCATGTCTGACTGTCTTAGACACTCAGTCATGTCCCATGGACTGTAGCCCGCCAGGCTCTTCTGTCCATGGGTATTCTCCAGGCAAGAATACTGGAATGAGTTGCCATGCCCTCTCCAGGGGATCTTCCGAACCCAGGGATCAAACCAAGGTCTCCCACATATCAGGCAGATTCCTTACCAGCTGAGCAACCAGGGAAGCCCCCCAGGTGGCACAGTGGTAAAGAATCCACCTGCCCATGCAGGAGATATGAGGAACATGGGTTTGATCTCTGGGTCAGGAAGGTCCCCTGGAGGAGGAAATGGCAACACACTCCAATAGGCTTGCCTGTAGAATCCCATGGACAGAGGAGCTGGGAGGGCTACAGGACATTGGGTTGCGAAGAATGGGACATGACTGAGCGACTGTGCTCGAACACGCAAAGCATCTCATAATTGTATGTCAATTTTCATTCAGTTCAAAATACTTCTAATTTGATTTTTATTTCTTTGGACACAAGTTATATTTTTGTTTCTTGTGTGTGTGTGTGTTTTGTTGTTTTAACTTTATTTTATATTGGAGCATAGCTGATTAACAGTGTTATGATATTTTCAAGTGTGCAGCAAAGCAACTCAGCTATTTTCCCATAGATTATTCAGAAATATATTATTTAGTTTCCAAGTATTTGATATTTTTCTTGATATTTTTGTTACTGATTCTAATTCTATTCTGATCAGACAACTTAACCTTCTAAGATTTGAATCCTTTGAAATGTATTGATACTTGTTTTGTGATTAGAGTATGGTCTCTCTTAGGTGTTCTGTGTGTACTTGAGAAGGATGTGGATTCTGCTGTTGAGTGGAGTATTGCATGTCAGTTAGGTCAAGTTGCTTAATGATGTTGTTTTCTATATCCTTACTAATTTTCTGTCTATTTGTTATATCAACTATTGAAAGATGAGTACTAAAATCTCCATCTATAATAATGCATTTTACTCTTTCTCATTTTTCAGTTTGGTCAGCTTTTGATTTATATGTTTTGATGTTCTGATAGTAAACATTTAGAATTGTACGTTCTCTTGGTGAGTAGATTCATTTATCATTCAGAAGTGTTCCTGTTTATCCCTGGCAATATTTCCTGCTTTGAAATCTACTTGTCAGTATTAATATAGCATTGTGTATCTTTTTCAGTCTTTACTTTTAATCTATTTGTGACATTATATTTAAAATGAATTTCTTATAAAGAGCATTTAGCTTGGTCTTTGCTTATTAAATGATTTGACAATCTCTACCTTTCCATTGGTGTGTTTAAAGTACATCTTACGTGATTATTGATAGGTTAGGTTTGAATCTACTATGTTACTATTTGTTTTCTGTTTGTCTTTTCTAACCTTTGGTTCCTTTTCCTCTATTCCTGCTTTATTTTGTATTACTTGAGTAATTTTGTGATTCCATCGCCTTTGTTGGTTTATTGTTATACCTTGCTTTTATATTTTAAGTTGTTACTGTATGGTTTGCAGTTTGTTTCTTTAACTTGCCATGCTATACCATCATGTAATATCATACCATCTCCTGTCTAATACAAGAAAAGCCAGTGGTTCTCAGCAGCAGTTGAGGCAATGGATTGGACGCCAATGATTGAATCATGTTTGGTGTATATGTGAGCACTTTGAAAAGCTCCTTGCTTCCAATATCCTCCTTGGGCTGTTGTTCCTCCCATAGGAACATTGATAACATCCTTTCTTTTTGTGGATGAACAAATTGAGGGTCAGTTTAAAGTGACTGTAATAAATGGCAAAATAGGCCCATCATAGCATAATGTAAGGAATAGTTATCTTAAAGTCAGCTGAACCTAGGTTTGAATTCTAGCACTACTGCTTGCTAGACGTATAACCCTGGATGAGTTATTTAAACACTACAATTTTATACCCTAAAATATAGATCATAATCACTTCAAGGAGTTGTCATCCTGTGTGGTTATATAATGTTTTTTTCTATCTTGATTGTCAAAATTAAATGGAATAACATATTTATAAAATACCTAGTTAATTACCTTGCTTGGTACATTGTAGAGCCTCAGATATACTTGCCATATAAAGATCATGTAAGTTATTGCCTGATGCCGAAGTAAATGCTTTTAGTTTTCTCTCACAGTCAATTATCTTTACAAACTTTATTCTGCCTTTTGACCTGGAAACATTTGTATGTGTGTAGGAGGCAATGGCACCCGACTCCAATACTCTTGCCTGGAAAATCCCATGGACGGAGGAGCCTGGAAGGCTGCAGTCCATGGGGTCGCTGAGGGTTGGACACGACTGAGCGACTTCACTTTCACTTTTCACTTTGATGCACTGGAGAAGGAGATGGCAACCCACTCCAGTGTTCTTGCCTGGAGAATCCCAGGGACGGGGAGCCTGGTGGGCTGCCGTCTATGGGGTCGCACAGAGTCGGACATGACTGAAGTGACTTAGTAGCAGCAGCAGCAGGGAAGATAAGTTATTGTGGGTGGGGTTACCATGAATGGGTATGGTAATCACATAGGTTCAGAGTTCACGGGAGATCTAAGTTGTGAATAAATTCCAGGAAGGCCAAAGGTTGGGGCAGTCAGAGATACTGGACTCTAAATTCTAGCAATGGACGGAGAGAGACTGAGGGGTCAGCACTCATGTGCCATGAGAGAGAACATCATCTTCATCTAATTCTATGGCATTTGCAAAGAGATAGTTTCTAGTAGAATCTAGGTCAATGAGAAGAAGAACAGTAGATTTGAAAGTCATCGTAATATACGCGTGAACATTAAGGCTGCAGTATTAGCCAATGGACAGTGTGTGCAGAGTGGAACACAGAAGGACAAGCATGTGTCTTCAGAGAGTAGTCTTTGTCAGAGAATTAAAGAGGAGGCAGCCAGGAAAGTTAATGCTGCCCTAAACCTTCCATTTTCTTCAGTATCTAAATGCAGTGACTTGCATTCTACAAGTGAATTTTGACCTTTGATGCACATAGACTGTGAGCTTAATTTATTAGTTTATTATTGTATCTATTAAAATGATATGTAATGTGATGTGCTTTTTTGGTTAAACTTGAAATATTTCTGGGAGTCTTTCAAACTGATGTGTGTAATGAATATTTAAGGACCATGATGTTTTTCAGCTTTTTGCTGACATTGCAGGACCATGAGTTTATTCTTAAGAGTGCCATTTTCATGAAAATTTCAAGTGTGAAATACAAATTTTCTTTCTGTTAAATTGGAACTATGAAAAACAAGCAAAAAATTTCAAGCAGGGGGGAGTATGGCAAGAACATAGATTTGATAGTCAGGTCAAGTTCCATGTCGGTCTTGGTGTTGTCTTTTACTAGAAGTAAAACTTTGAAAAAATATTTATGGACCTCAGTGTTCATTTTTATAAAGTAGAGAACAACATATATTTTTTCAAAGATGTCATGAGAATTAAAGTATTAAATTTAGTGGTAGGCACTCAATAATAAACAGCGTGGTGGAGAGGTCTGACAGAATGTGGTCCACTGGAGAAGGGAATGGCAAACCACTTCAGTATTCTTGCCTTGAGAACCCCATGAACAGTATGAAAAGGCAAAATGATAGGATACTGAAAGGGGAACTCCCCGGATCGGTAGATGCCCAATATGCTACTGGAGATCAGTGGAGAAATAACTCCAGAAAGGATGAAGGGATGGGGCCAAAGCAAAAACAATACCCAGTTGTGGATGTGACTGGTGATAGAAGCAAAGTCTGATGCTGTAAAGAGCAATATTGCATAGGAACCTGGAATGTTAGGTCCATGAATCAAGGCAAATTGGAAGTGGTCAAACAGGAGATAGCAAGAGTGAATGTCAACATTCTAGGAATCAGTGAACTAAAATGGACTGGAATGGGTGAATTTAATTCAGATGACCATTATATCTACTACTGTGGGCAGGAAGGAATCCCTTAGAAGAAATGGAGTAGCCATCATGGTCAATGGAAGAGTCTGAAATGCAGTAGTTGGATGCAATCTCAAAAACAACAGAATGATCTCTGTTCATTTCCAAGGCAAACCATTCAATATCACAGTAATCCAAGGCTACGCCCCAACCAGGAACACTGAAGAAGCTAAAGTTGAACGGTTCTATGAAGACCTAGAAGACCTATTAGAACTAACACCCCAAAAAGATGTCTTTTTCATTATAGGGGACTGGAATGCAAAAGTAGGAAGTCAAGAAACACCTGGAGTAACAGGCTAATTTGGCCNAAAAGAATCTGAAAAAGAATATATATAGCATGTATAACTGACTCACTTTGCTGTAATGCCTGAAACTAACACAACATTGTAATCAACTATATTTCAACAAAATTTTTTAAAAAGAAGTTGCTTTAACTTATTTATTAGGGACCTGGAAGACTATCAGTGAATGAAGACATGCCATAGTTTAGTATGACCAGATGTCAATACAAGCTCGCACCAAGAAGGACACCCAGCACAGGCCTGAGTTAAAATCTGTTTTTCATTTCTGCAAGTAGGATTTTTGAGAGAAAATGAACTTTTATTGCACAAATGATATGAGTGAATTAAACTACTTGTTTTCAGTGGAAGGGCACATTAAACAGGGAAAGATAAAGCCAGATTCTAGTTCTTGTTATACCAACAACTGATGACCTTTGATGATACCCCTTAACCTTGCTTAGCTGTGTCCTCTGTAAAATGACAGGAGTTGTTCTTTGTTGTTTTTGTTTGACTGTCAGTCACTCAGTTGTGTCTGACTCTTTGTGACCCCATGAACTGCAGCACTCCAAGCCTCCCTGTACATCACCAACTCCCGGAGTTTACCCAAACTCATGTCCATTGAGTCAGTGATGCCATCTAACCATCTCATCCTGTCATCCCATTCTCCAATCCTTCCCAACATCAGCGTCTTTTTTAAATGAGTCAGCTCTTTGCATCAGGTGGCCAAAATACTGGAGTTTCAGCTTTAACATCAGTCCTTCCAATGAACACCCAGGACTGATCTCCTTTAGGATGGACTGGTTGGATCTCCTTGCAGTCCAAGGGACGCTCAAGAGTCTTCTCCAGCACCACAGTTCAAAAGCATCAATTCTTCGGCACTCAGCCCTCTTTATAGTCCAACTCTCACATCCATACATGACCACTGGAAAAAACCATAGCCTTGACTAGACAGACCTTTGTTGGCAAAGTAATGTCTCTGCTTTTTAATATGTGTCTAGGTTGGTCATAACTTTCCTTCCAAGGAGGAAGCGTATTTTAATTTCACGGCTGCACTCACCATCTGCAGTGATTTTGGAGCCCAAAAAATAAAGTCAGCCAGTGTTTCCACTGTTTCCCCATCTATTTGCCATGAAGTGATGGGACTGGATGCCATGATCTTCGTTTTCTGAATGTTGAGCTTTAAGCCAACTTTTTCACTCTTCTCTTTCACTTTTATCAAGAGGCTCTTTAGTTCTTCTTCACGTTCTGCCATAAGGGTGGTGTCATCTGCACATCTGAGGTTATTGATATTTCTCCCAGCAATCTTGATTCCAGCTTGTGCTTCTTCCAGCCCAGAGTTTCTCATGATGTACTCTGCATAGAAGTTAAATAAGCAGGGTTATGTGGTTAGGTCTAAACAACTTCATAAGTATCTAAGTGCTAATATTAATAATTTAAGCCGTTTGTAAAGTAATACACATAAACGGAAAGAAAAGGTGATGCTTCATTTCATTCCTGTGTGACCGTGCTTATTTACTTGTGGGGGGGGTGTGCATCTTGAACACAGCACAACTTCTCAAAGCCTGGAATCCAGCTGGACCACAGTGTTCTCATTTCCTCTTCCACATTTTTTTTCTCTCGGTACTTGCTTTTTATCACAGCAACCATTAAATCTGATTCTCGCAAAGACCTGATGTCGTTGAAAGGAACGTAGCACCATCTATCTTGAAACAGTGAACCTCACAGGTAGTGTGTGTATTGCCTAAAAGCTATTGCTGGGTTTTCTAGGAAATTAAGAATAGCCGGGAGCACCTTTCCGGTTTGCTGCATTGCCCCAGGTGCCAAGGAACACCATTTGGAAAGCATGACTTCAATCAATGTCTAAGGTCTTCCTCCCATTTTTAATGGAACTGTATGTACCTCCCTGTTGTAGACATTTTTGGAATCCATGGGCCAAGCACAGAATTGTACAGTTCTCAAAAATTCAGTGCAGTGTCTCTCGGAGTCCTGGCTTGTTGGTCCCAGCTCCCAGCAAATGTTCCACAGTTTCTCCCCTGCTCTCTCATCTCAGACACTCTTGCTTAGCAAATAACTTGCCTTCTAATTTATAGAGGATGCATAGCTCTCAGAAACAAGCACTACAATTCTGTCCTCTCCCATAAACATGCCTTTTGCCTCTGCCCTCTCACTTCATCCCTCCAGGCTTGGAGGAAGAGGAGTTGCCCTCTATGCAGAAGGCTCACCCTTGCCCTGGGCTCCCAATCCCAACCCTTCCCGTGACCTGTGGTCCAGCTTCTGACTCCACTGGGTAATTTCTTTCCCTCTCATCATTTCAACTTCTTCATCTTTTTTCTTTTCTTTAATTTTTTTTTAATTGGTGGAAAATTGTTTTACAATGTTGTGTTGGTTTCTGCCATGCAACAATATATAGCACTCATATATACGACATACATATAAACATATATGCTGCTGCTGCGTCACTTCAGTCGTGTCTGACTCTGTGCGACCCCATAGACGGCAGCCCACCAGGCTCCTCTGTCCCTGGGATTCTCCAGGCGGGAATACTGGAGTGGGTTGCCAGTTCCTTCTCCAAGTCATGCATGCATGCTAAGTCGCTTCATTTGTGTCCAACTCTGTGCGACCCCATGGACATCAGCCCACCATGCTCCTCTGTTCACAGGTTTCTGCAGGCAAGAATACTGCAGTGGGATGCCATTTCCTTCTCCGCATAAATAAATATATATACTTATATATAATTTATATATCCCTTCTCCCTTGAGTCTCCCTCCCCTCCTGCTATCCCACCCCTCTAGGTCATCATAGAGCGTGAGGCTGGGCTCCCTGTGTTACTTAGCAACTTCCCACCAACTGTTTTACACAGAGAGTGTATATATGTCAACACTATTTTCCCTGTTCGTCCCACCCTCACCTTCCCCTGCTGTGTCCACAAGGTCATTCTCTACCATTTTTCTAGAGTCCATGTATGTGCATTCAATTTCTTCATCTTCACTGCTTCCTCCTATAGAGCCCATGAGGGTGTTCAAGTCTGCTACTTACCAGCAGGCTCTAACAATGACCTTCCAATAGCTGATTGACTCCCTCCCGTTGGCAGCCACATTCCCTGAAGAAGAGCCCACACTCACTCCATTTCTTGACGACCCATGCGCTCCCTGACCCCCTGCTGGCAGCCCCAGACCCCGCCTCTCCTCTCCTGCCCGCCTCTCACTCCGCTCAGCCCTGGCCTAGCTCTCCAGCTGCGGGAACCGCGCCTCTCAGAAGAGGCAGTGAAGTCCGTGGTTTGGTGGCACTGTTTCTCTGGCTCACTTTCCCGCTGTCTGCCTGACTAGCAGCACACACGTCAAAACATCCTCTGAGAAGCTTTTTTGGTCCCTCCCTCCTCCTCCCGCTGAAACAGTCAGTCTTCCTTTGCGTTCTCAGCCATCCTTCTAGACACACTAGACACAGCATCTGTGGCCCTTTGCTTTCGGTGTATTTCTTTAGCAAATATTGTCAGCTTCTGGAAAGCTGGACTGTGTCTTAATTATGCAGGATTCCCTGGGTCACACATACCTGGCACATCTCCATACCCTGTGATCAGTGAGTGAGAGGGTGAAGTTGGTACAGGAGTAGATTACTCTTAGCTACCCATGTCCGCGTGTTGGCAACATCCTTGCAGTGGACATTTGATCCCATCATGAGCTCCTTATAGATGCCATGTCACCCTTCCTCACAGCACCTCTGAGGTCCGTATTAGGCCCATGTTTGACAGATGAGGAAACAGAGGCTCAGAGTTTCAGTACATCTGCCCTGGTCATACAGCTAAGGGTGGTGGAAGCGATATTCTGGCCCAACTCTGACCTCTTTCTCCACACCCAGCCATCCTCATATTGCCCAACCAGTGTATGGCTTGCTGTCTGCCCCTTCATTAGCTGTCAGCCATCCCATCACTTCTTGGCAAGGAGCTGGGGAAACAATGGACACCGTGACAGACTTTATTTTCTTAGGTTCCAAAAATCACTGCAGATGGTGACTGCAGCCATGAGATTAAAAGATGCTTGCTCCTTGGAAGAAAAGCTATACCAACCTAGACAGCATATTAAAAAGCAGAGATATTACTTTGCTGACAAAGTTCTGTCTGGTCAAAGCTATTTTTTCTAGTAGTCATGTATGGATATGAGAGTTGGACCATAAAGAGAGTTGAGGGTTGAAGATTTGATGCTTTTGAACTGTGGTACTGGAGAAGACTCTTGAGAGTCCCTTGGACTCAAGGAGATTAAACCAGTCCATCCTAAAAGAAATCAGTCCTGAATACTCATTGGAAGGACTGATGCTGAAGCTGAAGCTACAATCCTTTGGCCACCTGATGTGAAGAACTGTCTCCTTGGAAAAGAGCCTTATGCTGGAAAAAGATTGAAGGCAGGAGGAGAAGGGGATGACAGAGGATGAGACGGCTGGATGGCATCACCGACTTGATGAACATGAGTTTGAGCAACCTCCGGGAGCTGGTGATGAGCAGAGAAGCCTGGTATGCTGCAGTCCATGGGGTTGCAAAGAGTCAGACACAACTGAGTGACTGAAATGAACTGAACTTAGAAACATATTTGAGACACCAATTCAGAAGCAAAAGCATTAAGTAATGCCATTCAAATCCCAACACAGTCACAAGTGAGTTATTAGTGACTGGGACCAAGAATTTGTGTTATAAATGTCACCCATCCACTAGCTTTATTTTTGTTCATTTAACAACTATCCTTTAACTAGCAGATCAACCTTCCTCAGAGAGAAACTAGACTTTAGCGGGGATGGCCTGAAAGCCCTTTAACGCTGTTTCACAGAGGTGTGAGCTGCCCACCCCGCCTCATTTTTCCTAACATGTCACCCAGGGATAGTCCAAGAAACCTCTCAAGTTTACACCATCTGTGGGCTTCTCACCTTGCAGCACCTGCCCGTAAGTCCCCATCTGGGCCCCTCTGCCGAGAGCTTCCTTGTTGCCAGGAAGGCTACATTAAACCTGGGCTGGGGTGGAAGGGTGGAGGGGGCCGTCCCTTCAGGGAAACTTGGCGAAGCCTCTCCTGTCTCCTGAGCCCATCAGTTCAGGCCTCCTCCCCACCGCTTCCCTTTTTGTTTAGTTTGACCTTGGTCACTGATGACAAGGCTTCTTTTCCTGCCAAACCAATCAATAAGCTAAACAGACAGAAGATGAGTATTTAGAATATGGGAAGCCAAACTCAAACACAGATAGGTTATCAGTCTAGCCCAGAGCAGACTTCTGAGCAAATATTTCATTAACAAATTTTTCATGGCAACTTGCATGTTAAAAAAAAAAAAAAAGAGGGGCGAGGGAGAGAGAAAGAGAAAACAGTGGTGGTTGGCAGAGTTGGGGGGTAAAGACAAAGCTGTTGGATCCTTGAAGCGGAACTGCCCCAGGAGGGAGTGAGGGGTAGAGAGCTGGGAGAAAGGTGGGGAGACAGAGAGAAGGCCCCCAGGAAGGGGAGTCCCAATCCCCTTAAAATCTTTCAACTTCTAGCCTCCTCTCCTGCCAGGGCTATTGTGGGTAAATTCATCTTCAGCCATCTCCGGGGCCTGGAGCTGGTTAAGTGTCCCGGATGCAAACCCCAGGTGGGCCGTCAGTGGCTGACTGTGAAGTCCTGGGTGGTCACCCAGTGAGGGGACCGGGAGGGGAAAGGAGATATGGTCCCAGGGGAGCCTCGCAGGGGAGCTGGAGGCGGGGGCAAAGGAAACAGCCTAAACAATAGTAACAAGAACAACTGTTTTTGGCTTCCACTAAATTTTAGGCACCTTGGAGGCTCTCTGTCTTGTTATATCATTCTCATAGCCATGCCTAAGACTGTGATAAACACTGGTGTACATGCCCATTGGTGCCTGTTCTGGTTGGTCAATATTCTGAATGTTATACCTGGTTTACTACAACCCTTAAAGTAGTTTGGTTTTAGTTTATGGCTGAGGAGCCTGAGATTCAGAGAGATCAAGCAGTTTGTTCAAGGGCACACAGCTAGTGAACTGCAGAAGCAGGGTGGGGACCTGTCTGATTAAGCCTGTCTGATTCCAAAGACAGGCGGTTTTCAACTCCTTTGCTCTGCTTCCTTTCTAGCTTTAAGAATCTTTAGAGGGAAGGTTGGCAAAGCACGGAATTACTAATATTCAACTCTTGGAAGCAAGTGCTTGAAGGAAGGAAAAGAATGAATAGACTGAATTTTCAGTCCCTTCCTACCCTCACTTGTGTGCACTTGGCTCCTGCATCCTGGAAATTCCTTCACCCTATTTCTTCTGAATTCATGGGCTACCCGTTCAGGCCTCAGCAACTGGTCGCTGCACAGGAAAGCTCCCTGCCCTGCTCTGCCCTGCACTATTTGCTCCTATTACTTCCTATTTTTTTCCTTCAGAGCACTTAAATCAATGTTAATTAAATATCTTTATGTGCAATTTATTGATGAATATTTCCTAGATAGACTGGAATGAGTGAGTGAAAGTTGCACAGTTGTGTCCGACTCTTTGCGACCCCATAGACTATAGAATTCTCCAGGCCAGAATACTGGAGTGGGTAGCCTTTCCCTTCTCTAGGGGATCTTCTCAACCCAGGGATCGAACCCAGGTCTCCCGCATTGCAGGCAGATTCTTTACCAGCTGAGCTATCAGGGAAGCCCTAGTCTGGAATAACAATAAAATAATAATGGCTAATAATTATTAAATAATAATTATTATTAAATGATCAATAGAATAACAAATATAATAATATAATAACAAATTTTGGAATACCTTATAAAGTCATTTGTTGACAGTTAAATTTTTTCTCCTTTGTATTATCTTCTTTTTAAGGCTCTTCAATCATTACTTGATATAACTTCATATTTGTTTCTATGATTATTTGATCAATTTTATCTGCTCCCTAGGTTGTAAACTTAGAAGGGGCAGGGGCCCTATACAGGGCTCATGGTTATAACTCTTGTTCTGGTTTATACCAAGGGATCAGCATGTACACACACCCCTTGGAGATGCTGCAGGTTCAGTTCCAGACACGGCAATAAAGTGACTATTACAATAAAGCAAGTCACATAATATTTTGGTTTCCCAGTGCACACAGAAGCTATGTTTATACCAGACTGTAGTCTACTAAGTGTGCAGCGAGAAGGAAATGGCAACCCACTCCAGTGCTCTTGCCTGGAGAATCCCAGGGACAGGGGAGCCTGGTGGGCTGCCGTCTATGGGGTCGCACAGAGTCGGACACGACTGAAGTGACTTAGCAGCAGCAACAGCAGCAGCAGCATTATGTCTAGAAAAATCAATGTACATATCTTAATTAAAAACATTTCATTGCTAAAAAATGCTGACCATCATTTGAGCCTTCAGAGAATCATAATCTTTTTCCTGTTGGAGGGTCTCGCCTTGATGTTGATGGCTGCTGACTGATTTCAGGGTAATTGTTGCTGAAGGCTGGGGTGGCTATGGCAACTTCTACAAACAACAGTGAAGTTTGCCACACTGACGACTCTTTCTTTCACGAATATCTCTGTAGTATGCACTAGTGCTGTTTGAGAGCATTTTACTTACAGAACTGCTTTCAAAATTCCAGTAATCCTCTCAAACCCTGCAACTGCTCTATCAACTAAATTTATATAATATCCTAAATCCTTTGTTGTCATTTCAACAGTCTTCACCAAAAGTAGGTTCCATCTCAAGAAACTACTTTCTTTGCTCATCCATGAGAAGCAACTCGTTATCTGTTAAAGCTTTATCATGAGATTGCAGCAATTCAGCCATATCTTCAGGCTCCACTTCTAATCCTAGTTCTCTTGCTGTTTCTACCACACCACAATGACTTCCTCCACTGATGTCTTAAACTGCTCAAAGTCATCCTAGAGGACTGGAATCAACCTCTTTCAAACTTCTGTTAATGTTGGCGTTTTGAACTCTTCCCAGGAACTACAGATGTTCTTCATGGCATCTAGAGTGATAAATTAATTCCAGAAGGTTTTCAACTAACTTTGCCAAGATCCATCCATCAGAAGAATTGCTATTTGGGGCATCTATAGTCTTAAAAATTCTATTTCTTGAATAACTTGAAAGTCAAAATTACTCCTTGATTCATGGGCTGCAGAATGGCTGTTGTGTTAGCAGGCAGGAAAGCATCATTAATCTCATTGTACATTTCATCAGAGTTCTTGGATGACCAGGTGCTTTGTCAATGAACAGTAATACTTTGAGAGGAAACTTTTTTTCTGGGTGTAAATATTTAGTAAACTGTGTCATAACAGATGTGCTATCATCCGGGCTTTATTGGTCCGTTTATAGAGCACAGACAGAGTAGAAATAACATATCCTTAAAGGCTCCAGCATCTCAGAATGGTAAATGAACACTGGCTTCGACTTCAAGTCACCAGTTGCATCCGCCCCTAACAAGAGAGTCAGCTGGTCCACTGAAGTTTTGAAGCCAGACATTGACTTCTCCTCTGTAGCTATGAAAGTCCTGGATGGTGTCTTCCTCCAATAGAAGCTGTTTTGTCTCCAGTGAAAATCTGTTGTTTAGTGTAGCCACCTTCATTACTGATCTTTCCTAGATTTCTGGATAACACACTACAGCTTCTCCATCAACATTGTGGCTTCCTCTTGCACTTTGATGTCATGGAGATGGCTTCTTTCCTGTAACCTCATGAACCAACTTATCGTAGCTTCAAATTTTCCTTCTGTAGCTTCCTCATCTTTCTCAACCATCATAGAATTGAAAAAAGTTAGAGTCTTTCTCTGGGCTAGGTTTTAGCTGAAGGGAGTATAGTGTCTGGTTTGATCTTCTCTCCAGACCACTGAAACTTTCCCTGAGTCAGCAATGAGGCTGTTTCATGTTCTTATTGTTGGTGTGTTCACTGAAGCAGCACTTTTAATTCTGTACCAGAACTTACCGTTTGCATTCACAACTTGGCTTAACTGTTTGGCCAAGAGGTCTTGCTGTCAGTCTATCTAGGCTTTCAACATGCTTTCCTCACTAAGCTTAATCATTTCTAGCTTTTGATTTAAAATGAGAAATGTGTGACTCTTCCTTTCACTTGAGCACTTACAGGCCATTGTAGGGCTATTAACTGGCCTAATTTCAATATTGCTATGTCTCAGGGAATAGAAAGGCCTGAGGAAAGGGAGAAAGATGGGAAGACAGCTAGCTGGTGGACCAGTAAGAAACTCACAACATTTACGGGTGAAGTTTCTCATCCGTGGAACCCCCAGACAATTACAATAATCACGTCACAGATCATCATAACAAATCTAGTGAAAAAGTCTGAAGTATTACCAAGAAATGGCACAGAGACATGAAGTGAGCAAGCGCTGTTGGAAAAATGCAGCCAGTAGACTCGATTGATGCAGGTTGCTCACAGAACAGACCTTCAATGTATAAAAGATGGAATATCTGTGAAGCAGAGTAAAGTACAATAAAATGAGGTCTACCTGTATGGTTGCATGGATTGAATTCACAGTGTGGATTTATTTATTTTAATCTCCAGTTTTCTCAGGCTGGTGTAAACCTCTAATCTGCATCTTGGAGTTTAGCCTTTTAAAATTTCGAATTGTAGAACGCTCGGGGTAGGAGGGACTCTTTGGCAGAAACATCAAGTTTAAAAGATAGCACGTGTGCCCTTGTTTATAGCAGAGCCGGGACTTAACTCGCACCTTCGTGGCCCGTTGACTCCACATTCCTCCCAAGTGGTAGACCCTGAAGTCCCCAATGTACAGATGGGCATATTGGGGCAGCACCCGCGCCAGACCGCAGATTATACATCTCTCAGCTGACGGCTGTCTCTGGGAGTCGGAGCTGACTCTAGGGTTAAGCTTCTGACAGCTCTAAGTATTTTTTCCTCTTTCATGTTGCTCTCAAATATATTTCTATCCCCATCAGACCATCCCCCTTGTTCCCATTTAACCTGAGAAAGTTAAACCCACTTTTGATCATCATGTGAAAATCTGAGGCAAAGTGCTTCCTTCAAGGCAGATGTTTGGAATCGCTGAGCTGCAGGCGCTCAACTTGTCAAGTAACTTTTCAAATGATGAAAAAAAGGGGAAAATGTAGGTCAGGAAGCAATAAACTATATTCACATCCAATATATCCTTCTGCTTAAGGAGCCGACTTTGAATCTCCACCTTTTACTAAAATGAAACAAAAATCCAAATCCAACCCAAAGCATTACAGCTTTAAGTACTGAAAGTATTATTATTTCTATTCAAGTAATCCAAAAGCATAATCTCAAGAACATCTCTGCTCCAGGAATGTCTTAAAACACCGTGGATTTGGTGTGATTCCGTTATCCAGATGTTTGTCGAAAAGACTCTGGATGGCATGTGGGGAATTAAAGATTTATTTTTAATATTTGAGAGAAGTCATATTTCTAATAACAATGAGCCTTCCAATGTCCTCAGTCTTTGCTGCCTCTCTGCTCATTCTTGTTATTGTTGTCTTAAGTAACAGCTCTATTATTTGAAATTATCTGCCTGTGGGTTTTCAGATGTTAATACTTAGATATTAGAAGAGCAAGGTCGTTGAGGTACTTTCAGTATAACACTGATAGTCACAGCAAGTTAATTTCAAGAGTCAATTTTCACCCACTAAGCTTTTTCAAGTCCTACAAAAGATGGCTTTTCATGGGGCAAAATCTCCAATAAACTGCCCCAGTCTCCCAGACTTTCAGAGTATTGTGACTTGTCTTTGAAAACTATGGTATATTTCCAGCTGTTAGTCACTCAGTCGTGTCCAACTCTTTGTGACCCCACGAACTGTAGCCCGCCAGGCTCCTCTGTCCACGGAATTCTCCAGGCAAGTATACTGGAGTGGGGTGCCATTCCCTTCTCCAGGGGATCTTCCCAACCCAGGGATCGAATCTGGGTCTCCTGCATTGCATGCAGAATCTTTACTGTCTGAGCTGCCAGAAAGCCAAGTGAAAGTGAAGTTTCTCAGTCGTGTCTGATTCTTTTGCGACCCCATGGACTGTAGCCTACCAGATTTCTCCATCCATGGGATTTTCCAGGCATAAGTACTGAAGTGGGTTACCATTTCCTTCTCCGGGGATCTTCTCAGCCCAGGGGTCGAACCCGGGTCTCGTGCATTACAGGCAGACGCTTTACCCTCTGAGCCACCAGGGAAGCCAAGTGTCCCTTAAACCCAGAGGCATCTCATCAGAGACCCCAGTGGTTACTACGTCTCCACTCTGTCCAGACATCCAACAATAAGGTGATAGCTTCTTCTTATCGGAAAGCCTCTCCCTCATCTATCATCCCCTTACTGTAGAGAAGGATATTCTAAAATATCCTTAGATAAATCTACACGGTAGATTTTATGCATTGAGTGAGTTTACCTGCTGGAGAAGATATATTTCAGGTTCTAGTGGCAGAGAGAAATTTAAAATTAGGTCACCTCATGGTTACAACTTGTGTCTATAACAGAAACTAAAAGGTCTCAGAGATCATACAGATTCTCTGGTTGGGAATCCAAAAGGGACCTACTGTGAAACATTCTTTAATTGGTTTGTTACACTCAAACATATACTGAACATGTCTATGGAAACTGAAGTTTTGATATCAAATAATAAAGCAGGGTTAAAATTTAAGATCCGAGCTCTTAAGGTCAGTCCCCGTAGGACCAGTATGTGTGCTTTTTGCTGTAATTTTAGAGAAACACAACAGTCCTCCCCAGCCTCTAGACCTTTGTTTAGTTTACCGTTTCTTGAAACTGGTGCATTCAAATTGTCTTTTAAGATCTGGAGACTTCTGAAACATAAATACTTCTTTTTTCTTTAGCTAACGTTCAGGTGGTATTCATTTCCTGCTAGATATTCTTCTATGCTCTGTGAGTGTTATGTATTTAATCCTTGCAGGAACCTTCTGACTTGGGTATGAACGTCATCCCCAGTCTGCAAATGTGAAGCACAGACACGGAGGGAGGCCAGGTAATGCATCCAGGGTCGCAGAGTCAGATGTGAGCTCAGAAAGCCTGCTTCCGGGGCTGGCTTCACACTACACCATGCAGCCCCCTTAGCTCCTGTGTCTCCATGATGCTGGGAGCTTTCTTACTTGTGGAACATTTGGGAAAGGTGAGGGGCATTGCATATTACAAAACATGACAGCGCTTTTGGGAAAGCAGTGGAGTGGAGAAAAGAACACAAGGGAGCATGTGAATAATGAGGACAAAGTCCGCTCATGTCTTAATTACGGCAACAGCGGAGAGAAAACTGTCACAGCGGACAACCTGGACTTGCAGGAGGACTCTTAATTTTGGAGTTCGTCTCTCACTTGGCATATGAGGGACACTGAGGCTGAAGGAGCAGACAGAGAACAAAGGCAGGAGGGTGCTCAGATGCCAGAGGGAGTCAGTGGCCAAGCCAGGACTGGAGCCCTGGTCCTCCAACTCTGGATCGAGAGCCCTCTCTTCCCCTGAGGCATCCTCTGGGCTCCAATTCACCGAGGGACTGGAGAAACCTCACCAGAAAGGAGCCTTTTCTTTCTGTGGTTTTCCTTATAAAATGTCCACTTCCTGGGTGGCATATGGTTGGTCGACAACACATGGAGGGGAATTTTCATCCTGCTGTTTACAAGGATTATTTCATCATGGACACATTTTCTGGGAGGAGAAGAGCACCTTGTTGACCTCATGTTACTTTGCGAGGAGCAGGCAGTGCAGCTGAGGCTGGAAGTGGCATTCGTTGTCACTGTCCTATTTCCTAAAGACACAGCGCGTTTCTGATGTGCATCGCAGGGGCCAGGTGAAAGCGCATGGGCTGAAGTAAGGGAAGAAATGAGGAACGTGGTTGGAAATGAAAAGTACTGAAATATAAATTAGCATAAACCCAGGGGTCATCTGGCATGCAGTCTTGGCAATAAGAGAATCTACAATGTGGATGAACAAGTGAAAGAAAAGTAATCAAAAGTAAGAAAGAGGCATATGTGAGGCATTAAGCACCAGGAACAGAGGCTGGGGAGGATTAGGGAACAAAGTCCAGAGAGTGTAAAAAGAGATAAGAAAGGCAAAGTGAATGAAAAGTGATTGCACTGGAGGTTAAGAGAAATCATGGGAAAATTGTCCAAGTGCGTAAGGAAGGCAGGGGTCATTGAAGGAGACAGTTGGATGGCTAAGACACAGCAAAGAGTGAGTTACTTAAAAAAGAGGTAGATGCGGCTGGAAAACATTATATGGTTTTTTTTTTTTTTTGCCTTGGAACTCTCAGTAAGATGGGGGACAAATGTTAGAAATCCATGTGCATTTCCTAAAGGAAACAAAAGAAATCTGATGAATGGCAGGAACAAGCCACCATGAGAGATTCAGACATTGACTAGAAGACAGGAAAAACATTGGAGGCTTCAGTCCAAGGCAGCGCATATGCAAACACACTTGAATAATAAGCAACAAGAACTTAAGAAATGAGGATTTGAAAAACAAACGTTTGGGGGAACCACAAGTCCCCAAGTGTTGGCACTGCTCCCAGCCATCTTGCACGCTAGGTTCTCCTTCTCTGTTTCTCTCCCTCCCATTTCCTTTTTCCCTTTCATAAATAAATAAATATATATTTATTTATATATATGTATTACATTGCATGTATATATATGTATTACATTACATATGTGTGTGTGTATATATATGTATTACATTGCATGTATATATATGTATTACATTACATATATGTGTGTGTGTATATATATGTATTACATTGCATGTATATATATGTATTACATTACATATGTGTGTGTGTGTATATATATGTATTACATTGCATGTATATATATGTATTACATTACATATGTGTGTGTGTGTATATATATGTATTACATTGCATGTATATATATGTATTACATTACATATGTGTGTGTGTGTATATATATGTATTACATTGCATGTATATATATGTATTACATTACATATGTGTGTGTGTGTATATATATGTATTACATTGCATGTATATATATGTATTACATTACATATGTGTGTGTGTGTATATATATGTATTACATTGCATGTATATATATGTATTACATTACATATGTGTGTGTGTGTATATATATGTATTACATTGCATGTATATATATGTATTACATTACATATGTGTGTGTGTGTATATATATGTATTACATTGCATGTATATATATGTATTACATTACATATGTGTGTGTGTGTATATATATGTATTACATTGCATGTATATATATGTATTACATTACATATGTGTGTGTGTGTATATATATGTATTACATTGCATGTATATATATGTATTACATTACATATGTGTGTGTGTGTATATATATGTATTACATGCATGTATATATATGTATTACATTACATATGTGTGTGTGTGTATATATATGTATTACATTGCATGTATATATATGTATTACATTACATATGTGTGTGTGTGTATATATATGTATTACATTGCATGTATATATATGTATTACATTACATATGTGTGTGTGTGTATATATATGTATTACATTGCATGTATATATATGTATTACATTACATATGTGTGTGTGTGTATATATATGTATTACATTGCATGTATATATATGTATTACATTACATATGTGTGTGTGTGTATATATATGTATTACATTGCATGTATATATATGTATTACATTACATATGTGTGTGTGTGTATATATATGTATTACATTGCATGTATATATATGTATTACATTACATATGTGTGTGTGTGTATATATATGTATTACATTGCATGTATATATATGTATTACATTACATATGTGTGTGTGTATATATATATGTATTACATTGCATGTATATATATGTATTACATTACATATGTGTGTGTGTGTATATATATGTATTGAAAATTGGTTAAGTGCTAGGCATTGTGCTGTATATGGGCAGGTACATGAATGAGTAAGGTATTGTCTGTTCTCTGCCTCAGTGAGTTTCGTTTTTGAAGAGTGAAGGCAGTCTGTGAATGGCTATGGCCCAGCCTCTTGCTACAGACCTGGGAGGGCTGAGTGGTGTAGGAGCTAAAGATTTGGCGTAAGGGTAGGCATTTTAGATTGGGACAAATTACACCTTTATGGAGGAGATGAATAACATGATCGCTTGTTAGAATATTACAGAACAATCATCCAAGAGTTTGGGATCTTCTTTTGTTTCCAGATGATTTTAAAAGGGTTTCCATAAAGGCAGGTGTCAGTGGTGTGGGTTATTTCAGGGGGAGCTATTCTAGGAGCCCCTGACATCACATTGTGTGGGGTGACTTCTGCAGATGCATGGAGTATCAATTGCAGATGAGCCTGCAAGCTGGGTCATTGACACTGATGTCTAGAGTAGGAGTAGAGTTTGGCCCACAAGGAAAAGGTGTGGAGACTGAGCTCAGACACTCATGTGGGAGATCCTTACTCCCCTAGCAGGAACTCAAGAGCACAAGGTGTCAGACAGAGCAACAAGTGTGACCAGTAAGGACCATAAAACTCAGAGTCCTGGAAGAGGAGAGGAAGACCATCACTGAATTTGATGATCCGATTCAGTGTAGCCAAATAGGTAATGAGGCTAAGGACAAGAAATTTAGAGGTAAAACGGATCCCCACAGTCACAGGCAATAGACTGAACAGGAGGAATCCAATACAGAGGCAGATAAAATTTAACGTCTTTGGCACCAGGATCTGGAGCAATAAAAGAAATCAAACATTATTCTGGATCACATAAATGGAAGGACTGTGAAAAAGTCAAAGGTAGTTAGCTCAGAGTTATAAAAGAGAATGGTTAGTGGGGTTTGACCAAGGAAACAGGAGGAACGTCTGCTAAGATTTCCCCTTTCCCTGTCCCTCTTCCCATCCGGCTCCTCTCTTCACGTTTGTTCTCTAAAACTTAACCTTGATTGTGGTTCTTTACGACGTTTTCAGCCCTACACATTTGAGAACAAACATGGATCAGTAATAGTTGCTCATCCAGCTGATATTTTCATAGGCAGGCAGGACTGGGTGGGAGTGGGAAGTGAGGAAACTTGTTTCATTTTAACCCTCCTCCAACTTTGTGCTTCTGACATGCTTTGCCAGGAGTTCAGTGCCCCATGCTGTTTGAGCGTCATTCCCTTAGGCCATTCCCATACCATAAAATATAGATTTAGGAAACAGATTATTGATTTCTTCTTCTCAGACTATCTTCTTTGACTGGCTTCCCTGGTGGCTCAGACGGTAAAGCGTCTGCCTGCAATGCGGGAGACCTGAGTTCGATCCCTGGGTTGGGAAGATCTTCTGGAGAAGGAAATGGCAACCCACTCCAGTACTCTTGCCTGGAAAACCCCAGGGATGGAGGATCCTGGTAGGCTACAGTCCATGGGGTTGCAAAGAGTCGGACCAACTGAGCGACTTAGCAGGTGCCCAAGAATATTTTCTCAGAAAGAAATTAATTATCATCAGGTACAACTATATTGTTAGTGACCGACAAGGAAAGTTACTGCAATCTTCCAATTCAAATAGAAATTAGTGACTTGATTGATTTAAGAATTTCTCTTGTTTGTTTCTTTTTAACAGCTCACTGGCATACACATTCAAATTTCAATTTGTTACAGCCTTCTTAACATTTATTCTCCAAACAATAATTATGTGTAAATATGCCAGAGATGCATATATGCCTGGAAGTGCATATTGTTCAAAGTCTCAGAAAGAAATACCTTGGAATCAATCAAGTTTTTAAAAAAGAAAATGATAGAGAAAAGGGAAGTAGTTTATCTAACTTCAGGCAAGCTATCTCCTTCATCCCTGTGTATAACTGATAATACACTCACCAATTAAGCATTTAACTTATTTCCTTAAGGTTAGGTTGCAAAGGAGTCAATTCATGTTGGGATGTCAGGGACAATTTCACATGGGAAATCCACTTTATACCCACAGCAGGTGTGTCTTGGCTCGGAGAGCAAGCTGTCTTGGGTGTAGTGGCCACCAAGTGTTTACTGGGACAGCTGGGGTCATTGACTTAATATTAGCTCTGCTGCTATAAAGCTCACTTCTTCCCAGGAGGTGAGTTTATTTAGAAACGGTTGAATATGTGAAAGCTATGTGAAGATAATTCATTGAATTGGATTGGCAAGGAGGAGGAAAAGGGCAGAGACTGCAGTCTGAACTTCATTCAATGTCTCTAGAGACTGTGGGAAATGTCAAGTGGCATGTTAGAAAGCCTTAGGGGACTTTGATGTTCCTGGGCTCATTTTGGACTCTCCCTACCTCCACCCAAATGTCTCAGGACGCATGCCTGGAATGCAGAAGGGAAGAAAGTAATGTGTTTCACTCAGAAGTGCAACCCCCAGGATTTCCTTTTAGAAAGACATGGCCCATTGAGAAAAACCAAAACCAGTTACTGCTTGCTGGCTCAGTTTAATGACCAAATATTAATCGAGTACCTACTGTGTGTAGAGCTAACTGGCAAAGATGGTGACAGGTTCAGGGTGGCTCATTTTAAGGCACTTAGGAAGATAGATACAGACACAGATAACTCAAAGATGCAGAAGGCTGGAAGAGTGAATATAATAGAATAATGGGATGAAAGATCCATCCATTCCTATTGCAGTTTGTTTATCCCTTTATTTAATCTTCACCATGTGGCGCACAATCTCACACCACATGGTGGTGTAGTCACTAAGTCATGTCCGACTCTCTGCGACCCCATGGACTGTAGCCCACCAGGCTCCTCTGTCCATAGGACTTTCCAGGCAAGAATACTGGAGTGGGCTGCCATTCCCTTCTCCAGGGGTCTTCCTGACCCAGGGATTGAACCCAGGTCTCCTGCACTGCAGGCAGATTCTTTTCCAACTGACCTACCAGAGGAGCCCTTCTTATCCCATAGCTGTGCCTAAAACATCAGCGAGTAACTACGCAAGGAAAGCAACGCCTTTCTTCCCAATGTACATAGTCGTCGTTTTTGTTATTTAGTCGCTCAGTCGTGTCTGACTTTTGCAGCCCCATGAACTGTAGCCTGCCAGGCTATTCTGTTCATGGAACTCTCCAGACAAGAATACTGGAGTGGGTTGCCATTTCCTTCTGCAGGGGACCTTCCTGATCCAGGGATGGAATCCATGTCTCCTGCATTGGCAAGTGGATAATTTTTTTTTGCTGCTGAGCCACCAGGGAGGCCCCAGTGTACATCGTAGGACAATGAAATATAACGCAACTATTTTAATTTGAGGGTTGGGAAAAAATCATTCGCATTGATTATGGTCATGTGGCCTATTTTTCCAGTGTGCAAATTAGCATAGTCTTTGAGTTCTGTGACAAGACTTCCAAGGTCATCTCGCCTCTTGCCCAGAGCAGTGAGGCTCTATCTTATAATCTGAACTTCGAGAGCAGAAGTTTTCAGAGCCTGGCCTGGTTGTCTATTTCAGCCTGGACCCATTTTCATCTTGAGGAATTCATTATGTATGGTTGAAGTCCCTCAGACTATTGGTTAATTTTCTCTCTGCTTCCAGATCCACAAGCTTAGGCCGCCCCTTTTTCTACCCTAACAAATGGGGAATCGTTTCCCAGACATGCAGCTTTTTTGAAATTACAAATAAGTTGATAACTACAGGACCAATCCGCTTACTGGTGCATGAACTGCCTGAACCGAGTCCCGGTATGGAAACCAGGGGCCAGTGTCAAAGAGGGTCAACATGATGGCAGGCTCTCAGGTAAAGGGAAATTAAAAGCAATAGACTCACCCGTGTGCTGGGGTGATCTGGAAGGCGGCGGAGTGGAACGGCCTGGGCAAGCTTCCTTGTCATGACTCCAGTGGCCCTTTTCAGAGTGTGAGCAGACCTTACAAAGAGGCACTGACCTCGCCTTTCAGATGACTAGCAGCTCACCATGATAACTAACCCCGCAGGGACTTCTTTACAGTGATGTATGGGAAAGGTCAGTGTGAATCAGGAAGAAGTCTCAAATGGAGGAGGTGTTTAAGAAATGCGCTTTTATTACTTTTGAGAGCATATGATAACTCAAGCACACCAACTGTTTAATAGCGAAAGGATCTCCTTTAAGGAGATAACAAGAGGGATTTCAAAACGTCACATCAGCCATTTAATGTCAACAATGCTTGTAAGGATGTGGGGCAGAGGGTTGGGGGGATTACATGAGAATATTTTACTCTGTGAAGTGTGGTAGATATCCCACTGAAATATTTAAACTTGCAATTTGTCCTAGTTTATAAAGCATGGATTTACTTCAGTGAAGGTAAATTTTTGTCTAGTCAGTTAGAAGAATCACAGATTGGGCTTCCCGGGTGGCACTAGTGGTAAAGAACCTGCCTGCAAACGCAGGAGACATGAGAGATGCAGGTTCAATCCCTGGGCCAGAAGATCCCCTGGAAGAGGGCATGGCAACCCACTCCAGTATCCTTGCCTGGAGAACCCCATGATGGAGGAGCCTGGTGGGCTGCAGTCCATGGGGTTGCCAGTCAGAGAGGACTGAGGTGACTTAGCATGCACACAAATGAGTGGAGACTGAACTAAGTGGAGTGAAATCTGACTATATTCAGAAAAGTCCTGTTACATAGATCCTACTGGATTTATGTTCGTGTGATTAGAGCTGGACTGAAATTTTGAAGTATCCATTTACCAAATCCATTACTGCTGCTGCTGCTAAGTCACTTCAGTCATGTCCGACTCTGTGCGACCCCATAGATGGCAGCCCACCAGGCTCCCCTGTCCCTGGGATTCTCCAGGCAAGACCACTGGAGTGGGTTGCCATTTCCTTCTCCAATGCATGAAAGTGAAAAGTCAAAGTGAAGTCGCTCAGTCGTGTCCGACTCTTAGCGACCCCATGGACTGCAGCCCACCAGGCTCCTCCATCCATGGGATTTTCCGGGCAAGAGTACCAGTAATAGGTTAAATGCCAAAGAGCAGTGTTTTCAAGATCTTCCCCAGGACTCCTTTTCATTCCCCTCCCTCCTCTCTTGATCTAAGAAATAGATCCACCGTTGCTGGACCCAGCTGCCTTTTTTCCAGACACACAGGTTCTTACCTTCCTCAGACCCTTATGCAACGACCAGTGTTTATCCCTTCAAGCTGTGTCTTATCTATTCCTTTCACTCAACCTTCTTGGAGCCTTCCTGGTCTATTGTAGCATCTTTTTAACATCATCTTGCCCTCTGTTCTGCTCCTTCAGGTTCATTCTACTGATTACCAACTAATTAAGTTTCCTAAAGCAGGACTTTGATCATATCTCTTCTGCTTATAAATGTTCAGTGGCTCAAGATTACTACCCAGTACAGTGTAAGCCGTCAGCCTGGAGATCTCAGTGTCTGCTCTAATCAGCCTTCTCCCTTCAAGTGCATGCTCAGTTGCTTCAGTCATGTCTGACTCTTTGTGACCCCATGGACTGTATCCTGCCAGGCTTCTCTGTCTGTGGGGTTCTCCAGGAGTGGGCTGCCGTTTCCTATTCCAGGGACTCTTCCCGACCCAGGGATCGAATCTGGTCTCTTACATCTCCTGCATTGGCAAACGGGCTGTTTACCACTAGCGCCACCTGGGGAGCCCACTCCAACCAAACTGGTCTACTTCCCAGTGCCCAAGTTCATGCCACCCTTTCTCATCAAAGCTGTTTTACCAATCATCTGCCTTGATTTTTGCCCTCTCTGCCAGGCTGTCCTTTAAATCCACTTCACTTTCACTCATTCATTTAGTCACTTATTGAATCATGTTCCTTCAGCAAATCTTCCCCAATTGCTGGGTGCAGCCTCTGAAAAGCACTCCCCGATTTCTCTAGCTGGAAATAATATTTCAGTTCTTTATAATATTCTGAGAAGATTTCATGGAGGTTGCAGGTCAGATCCTGACTCTGCCGACTGTGTTGTTTAAAGCTCTAGTCCTCTGTCTTTGAACTAGTAGTTGCCTCCTTGTGGGGCGGCTGGGTTTTTGTGAGGATTAAACAGGATAGCGTGGTTAGAGCGCTTCACCTAGTGTCGATGCCCTCGGGGGTGAACTCTTGCTGTTCTCACTGTTGTTATTTATTGTGTTATTTCACCCCATTGCATTCTCTTTGTGACAAGGGCTATGACTTACGGTCCTTGCATCTTCTCTCGAAACCGTCTTTCAGACAGTGTTTGCTCGCGTCATTTAATCAGGTTCATTTAGTTGCAAGACACCGAGACCTCTCATATTATCTCAAGAGAAGAAGATTGATTCTAAGTGTCTGGAACCGAGTTGAGGACTCACCAGATTTCCAGGTAGCTGCATGTCAGTTTCTGTCTCCCCATCTACTCTGTTCTCTCTTCCTTCCTAACAGCTTCTGTGGCTGACTTAGAGCCATATACTTTGCTAGGCTCCTTGCAAAATGAAATGAGGGAGCCCTTGTTCAAAAGGGAAGAAAAGAGGGCTGTCAAATGTGAACTAAAAGATAAAGTTTGTCCTGTCTTCAGAGGCTTCTTTCTTCCTCTGTCTCTTTTTGTCTCCACTTGTATGATGTTTTATACTTGCTTTTTAATACCATCCTTCTTCAGCCCATGAAGGTCAGTGCAGACCCTCACTGACATCTAGGGACCCAACCCTGTGACCTTGTACCCCCAGATGGGTTTCCCCTCCCTACCATCCCCCAGATGGGTTTCCCTCCCTACCATCCCCCAGATGGGTTTCCCTCCCTACCATCCCCCAGATGGGTTTCCCTCCCTACCATCCTCCAGATGGGTTTCCCCTCCCTACCATCCCCCAGATGGGTTTCCCCTCCCTACCATCCCCCAGATGGGTTTCCCCTCCCTACCATCCCACAGCTGGGAGCCCCATGCCTAGGGGAAGGATGTGGAAGCTGAGCTAGGCATCATCCCTTCCCATGAGTTCACTGCCCCAAACCGGAGCAGACGGGCACCTCTGAAGGCCCTGTGATAGCACCACCTCCACCTGTGATAATGCCCTAGGTACCTGGATCAGAGGAGGCCGGGAGATTTTCTCCTCTGGATTGCCCATCAAATGAGCCCTGGTGTGCCAGCCCCAGACAGGGACAGCTGTCACTGAGTCCCATCTCTAGATGCCACAGGTGGCAGCAGCCTGACCCTCCCTGGCCTAAACTCAGGTCCTTGTTGGCCAGTGTGCAGGGGCATGGGGAAGAGGGTGCGGGGCAGTGAGGAAGGGCAGGTCTGAGGACTCAGGGCAGGAAGGCAGCAGGAGACAGGGCCGTGTGAGATTTGGCGATGGCCCCTGGTGCCTCTTTCATCATCTCATCCACCTCACTAACAAAACCCAAACTCAGATATAAAGCTAAGCACTCAAATCCAAGCATGGGGCCCTGTTTGACTACTGGTGGCACGCCTCTGGGGCCGACCTTGTTGAGGGTTTTGCCTTTTTTAAAACAGCAGCATATACCTAGAAGAGCATAGCTCTGTATTATGACTTTTGGCTGTATGCTAACTGGTTTATTCCTACAATTTCCAAATATCAAATTACTAAAAAAGAAGTCTGACTGGCCTAGCTCTTACACACACACACACCCCATTAATTCCCTTCTAGCCTGTGGACCAGAAGTTGCTGGGTCGGGTGTGCGTTCCTGGTCCAATGATTGGACCAGGACAAAGTCAGGTTACACTGCCATGTTTTAGGGGAGCTGTGGAAAGGGTGGTAATGATTAATATCATTAATGTGGAGCTCAATAGATATATTTGAGTGAATGAATTTGAATTTTTTTTAATTAAAAAAGATCCTTTGAGACACCTCCTCTTAGCAAAAAAATGAAGATCGTGGCATCTGGTTCCATTACTTCATGGCAAATAGATGGGGAAAATGTGGAAACAGTGGCAGATTTCATTTTCTTGGACTCCAGAATCACTGTGGACAGTGAACTGCAGCCAGGAAATTAAAAGACTTTTGCTCCTTGGAAGAAAAGCTATGACAAATTTAGATAGCATATTTAAAAGCAGAGACATCACTGTGTCAGCAAAGGTCTGATTAGTCAAAACTGTGGTTTTTCCTGTAGTCATGTATGGATGTGAGAATTGGACCATAAAGAAGGCTGAATGCCAAAGAATAGATGCTTTGGAACTGTGGTGCTGGAGAAGACTCTTGAGAGAGTCTTCTCAGCAAGATGGCCAAACCAGTCAATCCTAAAGGAAATCAACCCAGAATATTCATTGGAAGGACTGATACTGAAACTCCAGTACTTTGGCCACCTGATAGAAAGAGCCAACTCACTGAAATAAAAACTCGATGCTCAGAAGATTGAGGGCAGGAGGAGAAGGGTGTGGCAGAAGTTGAGATGATTGGATGGCATCACTAACTCAATGAACATGAGTTTCAGCAAGCTCAGGAAGATAGTGAAAGATAGTGAAGCCTGGCATGTGGCAGTTCCTGGGGTCACAAAGAGTCAGACACAACTTAGCAGCAGCGAGCAACAACCACTTAGCAACGCTTTGTTGTCAGAGTTACAGATGAGCTTTGTATAAGGAAGGAGAAAATGTTTTGTTAAAATATATACTTTGGTATACATTATTTTCAAAACTTTATACTGGCTGCCATGTATTTTTTCTGAATTAATGAAGTATTAGATTGTGTAAAACATAAAACATTATAAATTATATTGTTCCATTCCTGTCATTTCACAAATGCAGAATGCATTAAGTAAGACATGACAAAATAGAGTAATTAAAGCATAATACCAAAACTGGAAAGAGTAAAGAGACATCTTAATAAATAAAACCACCGAGACAAAAGAACAAAAACTCACACACACATTTCTCTATGTTAAAATAAGAAAGAATTAAAAAATCTAACAAAAATACCTAAGCTTTGTACATAAAAGTGTTAATATCCTTAATAAATAAAGTATTCAAATAAATCAATAAGGAAAAAAGTCAATGGGAAAATTGAAAACAAGCATGAGTAGACAATTCACAAAGAAAACAGTTCAAATTGTTAGGAAAATGTTCAACTTTACTATTTACAAAAGAAATGAAAATCACAATGGATATAATTTTTCTCTAAGTTGGCAAAGATATGAAAGAATGGTAAAACCCAGGGTTGGTCTATATTAAATGAAACAGGAATACTCCTGGGCTTAGGGGGATATAGTACTAGAACAGCCTTTTGAAGGTCAATTTGGCATTATTTATCAAAATGTAAAAGATACATGAATCCTGACCCTAAATTTTTACTTCTTGGCTTGACTCCAAAGAACCACTTGTATACGTAGACAATGGCATACGTATGGAATGTTTTGTTACACATTATTTGTAAAAGTGACAAATTGAAATGTCCCAAAATTGATCCATAGAAGAAAAGCTAAGCAAATTTATGGAACTTTAGCCCATTCAATGAAATATTATGTAGCCAATATGAAGAGCAAGGAAGATCTATATGCTGCCGCTGCTGCTAAGTCGCTTCAGTTGTGTTCGACTCTGTGCGACCCCGTAGACGGCAGCCCACCAGCCTCCCCCATCTCTGGGATTCTCTAGCCAAGAACACTGGAGTGTGGGTTGCCATTTCCTTCTCTATGCAGCTACATGGAAATATGTCCAAGTTATATTGTTAAATTTAAAAAATATTTTAAAAATCTATATAATGAGAATCCATTTATTTTAATGTCTATATACTAGTTAGTATTTATTAAACATATGCATAATAATGTAAAATTGATAATGTTACAGCACAGTTTATAAGTATTCTGTTTATAGAAATAAATAAATAAAATGCTATTTAATTTATAGTAATAAAATATTTTATTGCATCTATTTGTAGCTTCATAAAAGGAATGTTATCCATGACCTCTTCTCGAGGGGTATTAAAAGCCAGCAGCACATTATTCCTGTTCTCAAAGAACTTAGAGTCTACAGGAGGAGATGAAACTGGTTGGCAACAAAGAATAAACAGATAATTGATGGGCACTCATTGAGTGAAGCACTTCCATGCTCTCAAAACCCCTGAGAAGTCGATATAGATCCCCATTTTTCAGATGACCAAACTGAGACTAATCCAGCAACACAAGGTGGTGCTAAGTCCATGATCAACCGTTTCCCCTAGTCCTGAGATAAACTGAATTTCACAGCTCTCACACCCACATATTCCCAGTGGCCGTGGCCCATCGCCACCTCCGCTGTTAAAAAGCAAAACAAAAAGCTAACTAAACAAAGAACTAATGCAGACATTTTCTGATTACATATATGAAAATTTGCGAAAAAAGAAAACACATCAGGAGAACTCCACTCCCTCCCTTCACAGAAATCTTTTTCCATTTTGTATTTTATTTAGTATTTGTAGGGACAGGATCCTTCGAGAAGCCCTGAGGTCCAGGCCTGATTCTGTCCCTTGCTGATCATGGGCTTCAGGCAAGACCAACTGTATAAGCGTCCCTAACAGACTGGCTTTGTTTGTCCACCTCCAGATGAAACGAGGGACAGGTGAGCCCTTTGAACCCTATAAAACAATGAAGATGACAGGTTTCTCCTCCGCTAGACTTGGAGCTGGGTTTTTGTCCTTCCCATCTCTCTGATTGAAGTATCATCACACAGAACCAGGAAACAAGGACATTTTCTGACTGAGAACCAGCTCACGTGCCCTGTCCTGCAACATATGGAGATCTTTCTTTGGAGAGCTTGTGGGGCCAGTGAACAGCTGTTGCTTGGTGCCCTTATGAAAAAGCGGCAATAACTCTGATAGAGTGAGCCTAAGAAGACAGCTTAACTACTATACCGCAAGAGCAGGCTTGCTTTGGTTTTGGTTTTTCCTTAGCTTGTGTCACCCCTGGATTTATTTCTTCTGCTTTTGTGTATTTGCTGATCATGTAAGTTGGCATTTGCTTAGAAAAATACTCTTTGGGAACTGCAGGTATTGTAACTTGACAAAATATATGTTGGCTGGCAAGATGTACAGGAAAACAAATTCTTATAAAATGTAAGTAGGTACATAAACATCAATATGAATAAATGCCTCAAAATATATCCATCCTTTGTCCCAATAATTCCATGGTGAGGGGTTTATCTCTCAGATAATATTAGATAACTGTGAAGATGTGTACTTCTAAGGAGGTTTATATGGTATTATTCATAATGGTAAAAATGAGAGATGATGTCATTGTCCAATAATAGAGGATTTGTTAAATAAATGAAGGTACCCTGGCATGATAAAATGTGCACAGCTGTTAAAAATGACGCAGTGGATGTGTGTGTTCATACATACATATTGTGTGCACACAAATACATGAGGAGGTGGGCTGTTGTTAAAAGTGGATTATAAAGTTATCAACATGTGTAGGAAAATCTCATTTTATCTCATTAAATAAATCTCATTTAAAGCAAATCTCATTTTGCTTTAAAATATATATCTCCATTTCTATGTGAATGCTAGAAGATTACATACTAAAATGTGAACTGTGGTTATGCCTGGATAATGATACAGGATAAAAACACAGAAGGGAAGTGAAGTGAAGTCGCTCAATCGTGTCCGAATCTTTGCAACCCTGTGGACTGTAGCCCACCAGGCTCCTCCATCCATGGGATTTTGCAGGCAAGAATGCTAGAGTGGGTTGCCATTTCCTTCTCTAGGGGATCTTCCTGGCCCAGGGATCGAACCCGTGTCTCCTGCATTGCAGGCAGAAGCTTTAACCTCTGAGCCACCAGGGAAGCCAGAACACACGTGCAAATGTATGTATATACATGTATATATGTATGGCTAAATTTTCTAAAATCATCATATATTATTACTGCAAATAGCAAAAACATGTATTTTTAATTTAAATATAAAATTATGAATATCTTAGCATTTTTTTTTCCAACAAAGATCAAACGTATTAACCCAAAGAACCCCCACTTACTGTATCAAGAACTCTGGACAGTCAGTTCAGTCGCTCAGTCATATCCAACTCTTTGCAGCCCCATGGACTGCAGCACGCCAGGCTTCCCTGTCCACTACCAACTCCTGGAGCCTACTCAAACTCATGTCCATTGCGTCAGTGATGCCATCCAATCAATGCATCCTCTGTCGTCCCCTTCTCCTCACCTTCAATCTTTCCCAGCATCAGGGTCTTTTCCAATGAATCGGTTCTTTGCATCAGGTGGCCAAAATACTGGAGTTTCAACTTCAGCATCAGTCCTTCCAATGAACATTCAGGATTGATTTCCTTAAGGATGGACTGGTTATATCTTCTTGCAGTCCAAGGGACTCTCAAGAGTCTTTTCCAATACCACAGTTCAAGAGCATCGATTCTCTGGTGCTCAGCTTTCCTTATAGTCCAAATTTCACATCCATACATGACTGCCAGAAAAAACATAGCTTTGACTAGATGGACTTTTGTTGGTAAAAAATGTCTCTGCTTTTTAATATGCTGTCTAGGTTGGTCATAGCTTTTTTTCCAAGGAGCAAGCGTCTTTTAATTTCATGGCTACAATCACCATCTGCAGTGATTCTGGAGCCCCCCAAAATAAAGTCTCTCACTGTTTCCATTGTTTCCTCATCTATTTGCCATGAAATGATGGGACCAAATGCCATGATCTTAATTTTCTGAATGGTGAGTTTTAAGCCAACTTTTTCACCTTCTTCTTTCATTTTCATCAAGAGGCTCTTTAGTTCTTCTTTGCTTTCTGCCATAAGGGTGGTATCATCTGCATATCTGAGGTTATTGATATCTCTCCTGAAAATCTTGATTCCAGCTTGGCTTCATCCAGCCCAGCATTTTGCACAATGTACTCTACATATAAGTTAAATAAGCAGGGTGACAATATACAGCCTTAACATAGTCCTTTCCCGATTTGGAACCAGTCTGTTGTTCCACGTCCAGTTCTAACTCTTGTGAGAAGATGTATTAGGTAGGAACAAAAGTAGTTGTGATTTTGGATTGCGAATTTTAAGTCATTATAACTCGGCACAAGAACATCTTTATTAATAGAGAGAGGAACCATTACAATCAATAGATTTTTGCCAATGAGAAACAAGTTTGTTTATTCTTGTAGGGTAAAGATCTGTGCTTCAGGATTCGACAAATGCTTGGAAAGCATTTTCTGCCTCTTGCTGTTTGTGGAAGCATTTTCCCAGCAGAAAGTTGTCAGAATGCTTTATGGAGTGGTAGTCAATTGGTGAGGGGTCAGATGAATATGGTGAATAAGGCAAAACTTCGTAGCCCAATTTGTTTAACTTTTGAAGCACTGCTTGTGTGACATATGGTCGGGCATTGTCACGGAGAAGAATCGAACTCATTCTGTTGACCAATGCCGGCTGCAGGCACAGAAGTTTTCAGATCATCTCGTTGATTTGCTGAGCATACTTCTCAGTGTAATGATTATGCTAAGATCCAGAAAGCTGTACTGGATCAGACTGGCAGCAGACCACCAAACAGTAACCATGACCTTTTTTGGGTGCAAGTTTAGCTTTGGGAAGTGCTTTGGAGTTTATTCTTGATCCAACCACAGAGCTGGTCATTGCCTGTTGCCGTATAAAACCCCATTTTGGCGCACATCCCAATCCAATGGAGAAATGGTTTGTTGTTCTTGCATAGAATAAGAGAAGACGGTGCGTCAAAATGATGGCTTTTTGATTTGCCATTGGCTCATAAGGCACCGACTTATGAGCCTTTTCACTTTTCCAATTTGCTTCAAATGTCAAATGACTGTAGAATGGTTGATGTTGAGTTCTTCAGCAAATTCTAGTGTAGTTGTAAGGGGATCAGCTTCATTGATGGCCTCAATTGGTCATCATCAACTTCCAATGGCCGGCCACTATGCTCCTAGTCTTCAAGGCTCTCATCTCCTTTGCAAAAGTTCTTGAACCACCATTGCACTGTACATTTGTTAGCAGTTCCTGGACCAAACACATTGTTGATGTTATCTCTGCTGCTTTACCACCCATTTTGAACTTTAATAAAAAACTTGCTTGAATTTGCTTTCTGTCTAATGTCATTTCTATAGTCCAAAATAAATGTAAAATAAATAGCAAGTAATAAGTCATTAGCAAAAAACATACAACATAAAATGATGTATAAAATAAGCACATTTATTTAAGAACGTATTCCGATAGCAAACAGCAAATGTCAACAGTGCAAAACCACAATTACTTTTGCACCAGCCTAATAAATAGTGTTCTTGCCTGGAGAATCCCAGATACAGAGGAGCCTAGTGGGCTGCCATCTCTGGGGTCACACAGAGTCGGACACGACTGAAGTGACTTAGCAGCAGCAATAAATAGTGAAGACCCTAGATCCACCAAGAATCACTATCCTGGAATGAGTCTCCCAAATTTTCAGAACTTCACATCACTTTTCAGTGATTTCCCTCATCTTAAAACTCTGTGTTTGACAGTCTTCTCTCTTTATAATCTTTGAACAATGGAATTTGTACATTTGCCTCTTCTTTATGTGCCGGGCAGCAGCCCCACCACACACAGGCTCTCCTTAACGTTGGAGGAATGAACTCTTTGATAAGAGGGAGTGGCTTAAGTGCAGTGTTATTACAGGTTTCTAGAAGGAGATATGGAGAAGTCAATGGCAACCCACTCTAGTACTCTTGCCTGGAAACTCCCATGGATGGAGGAGCCTGGTAGGCTGCAGTCCATGGGGTCTCAAAGAGTCAGACATGACTGAGTGACTTCACTTTCACTTTTCACTTTCATGCATTGGAGAAGGAAATGGCAACCCACTCTAGTGTTTTTGCCTGGAGAATCCCAGGGACGGGGGAGCCTGGTGGGCTGCCATCTATGGGGTCGCACAAGTCAGACACAATTGAAGCAACTTAGCAGCAGCAACAGCAGCAGCAGAAGGAGATAAATCAATGTGAAAAAGTTTGGGCTGGGTTTTGGAGAAGCTGGTACTTGACATGACGTTGAAGGGTTATCCAGGCAAAAAAAAAAAAAAAATGCAGAGAAGGAGCCCATCAGTTCTAGGTGGAGGAAACCACAGGGGACCAACTGACCTGGCCTGTCTAGGGCTGAGTTGATTCCTAGGACATGGGCCTTTCAGAGCTGAAATGGGGACAGTCCTTGGCCAGCCAGGATGACTGGTCGCTTGGTGGTGGAACGGTGTAATCGAGGCAGGCAGACAGGAAACCACATTAGGAACACAGGTTGTCCAGTTTGGCTAGATGTGTAGAGATGACAATGTGCACGGTAAGGCTTGGAAGGTTAGGTTAGGACTCATTGAAAGGGCCTTGAAGGCCAGACTGAAACTCTTGGACTGCATTGAACAGGAAGTAAGATGAAAGGCATTGGAAATCCTAAGGCTGGACTCCTCCAGCACACAGAATCCTCTCCCTCCCTCTCTCTTTCTTCTCATTCCCAAATCTCTCTCCAAAGGCATCCTTACACACTTGGTTCTTGTCTCTTGCCATGGTTTCTTCCTCTTATGAAACACACCTCGAACTTTCAAATGTCATCATCAAATCCAAGTGAGAGACACCTCTCCTTGTTGGAGGGAAGCCTCTTCTCCACCAGTGGGTCCACTGGCAGGGACAGGCCCTGCCAAGCCTCCGTCTTCACACTCTGCCCCTGTGCCCAGTGATAAGTGTAAGAGCTGGCTGGCTGAGAGTCAAGACACGGTCGCTGGTGTCTGGGGAGCAGAGGCAGAGGCGGGGGCCCCCAGGGAGTGAGGGCTGGCGACCTGGCCTCCTGAGCACTGTGCTGCTGAGTGGGGAGCCACAGGCCATGCTGGGAACATCTGAGGAGAAGCTCGGGGTGTTACAGCATCGGGGTGTTACAGCATCGGGGTCTACCCAGAAGGCCATTTCCATTTGCATCTGGGCTCTGTCTGCCTTCTATAAAAACTGACAAAAAGGGCCTCTCTCTGAGGTTCAGACTGAATGTTTAATGCAATTAATGCATATTTCATAGCACAATAACTGCCAGCGCTTTGCTCTGCCGTTCTCCCTGGCTGAGTTATTTACACAGCCATTTTGAGCCCAGTCACAGAGGAAGTTGGCAAATGAGTATCTGTGCAACGTCGGGTCTTTTCCCATGCAAGTCAGAGCCTCCCAACTTGGAAATTCCCCGAGCAGCATCTCAAACCTGCCCCCACTCAGCTGGGGGGGTATATAGCATCCCTAGGAATCACCACTCAAAAAACCCTGTCTGGATCCTTCCCTCTCCTCCCCTCCCTGGCCCCGAGAAAAGCACAAAAGAGGGGCTTACTGCTAGCATCCATGTGCCCAGAAATGAATCTTAGAGATTCCCTGCATGAAAAAAATCCCTAAAAATGAAGAGAGCGAGCTGTCCACCTGGTCAGTGACTTTGTTTATTCACCGATCAGGGCTGACAGTCTTTTTGCTAGGCAGCTCTGCCCCTAGGATGTTTTGACATAAATCAGGGGGTCCTCAGCTCACCTGCTCATCACGGGTGATGGATCTGGCAGGTTTTCAGATTCCCGTGAAACAGATCTCTGGACCAGGAGAGCCAGCCTGGACTCAGAAGACAACATTCAGCACGAGAATGCTATCGACTGATCCCATCTCGTGCTGTTTTTCACTTACCAGGCACACATCCAGCTCTTTGAGTCTTAGTCGTAACTTCCGATTAAACATCACGACGCTTCAGGTGTCCATCTCTTTGTGCAAGAGTCAAGTTCCTGAAAAGCTGTAGATAATAGAATTTCTTTGCGTCAGCGTGATCCTGGGTTTCCAGCAACTCTCGCGCCATCCCATTGAAAGTTGCTCTTTATTTAACGTGGGGTAGTCCCTCTCCATACCAAGGCACTCTGTCACATCTGTAATGAAAGTGGGAATAAAAAAAAAAATTAGAAAAGAACAGTTAGAAAGAATGCTAAGCATCTACAAATCCTATCATGGGTGAATACTCGTCCTTAATATATTTATTTTGTCATCACGGTTTCTTATTTGCCAAGTTTCCAGTTTGTAGTTTCATCTACAATTATGTCCCTAGCAAGTCAAAACAGCTGGTTGGTTTTCTAAAAAATGAATATATAAAGCTAAATTCAACAAGTTTGATCTGGTGAGAAATGTGTTCTTTAGAGTGCAGTCTTCCTGAGCAAACACTCCTTTACACACTACGTTTAGTTTTGCAGTCTTGCCATTAGAGAAAATCATAGGATAGTGGAAAGACCCAGGTCTCAGTGTCAAAAAACTGTGTTCGAGGACTTCCTTGGGGGTCCAGTGGCTGAGACTTTCTGCTCCCAATGCTGAGAGCCCTGGTTAGATCCCTGGTCAGGGACCCCGCATGCTGCAACTAAGTTTGCATTGTTGCAACCAAAGACCATGCGTGCTGCAATGAGGAAGACGTGGCACAGACACTAAGACCCCGCACAGTCAAATACATGTTTTAAAACAAGCACAAAAAGCTGTGAAACAAAACAAAAGCTGTGTTCAAATATGATACTCTGACACTGAAGAAAATAGTATGGAGCCCCCTCTGGCCAGTGAGAGGATTGATTTAGATAAGCAACGGGAAGTTTGTGAAACTGGTGGATGGTGGTGGCATAAGGCGCGATCACGATTGTGACTTTATACACTTCAGTCCAAAGTCTGAGCTGGAATGCCAGCTCCACTTCCTCTCAGCCGTAGGCCTTTGAGTTATTAGTCTCCTCCAAGACTTACTTTCCTGACTGCACGGTGAGTGTAAAATAAAACCTATCTCTGACGCCATTTTCAAGGTTGTAGGAGGTAACACCCTGGTGGCTCCGGCGGTAAAGTATCCGCCTGCAATTCAGGAGACCCAGGTTCGATCCCTGGGTCAGGAAGGTCCCTTGCAGAAGGAAATGGCAATCCACTTCATATTCTTGCCTGGAGAATCCCACAGACAGAGGAGCCTGGCGGGCTACAGTTCATGGGGTGAGCCAGACACGGGTGAAGTGACTTAGCACAGGAGATAACTCACAGTACCTGACCATCAAAATGTTTAACAACTGCCACACTTAAACGAGGTAGAACTGAGGTTTGAGGTTTGATCTGTTGTGAACTTCTCAGCCTCTGTGTGAGGATGGGAGGACCTTCCGCATTTTTTTTTTCAAGTCTTTATTGAATTTGTTACAATGTTGCTTTGTTGTTTAATGTTCTTTTGTTTCTTTTTTGGCTTAAGACCTGTGGGATTTTCGCTAGCAGAGCAGGGATCAAACCTGGACCCTCTGCACTGGAAGGCAAAGTCTTAAGCACTGGACAGCCAGGGAAGTCCTGGACCTGGGATGTTATTAACGTCATTATGCAGAGAGGACACTGGATTCCAAAGAGGTTCAAGGTCCTGCCAGATCACATAATGAGCAAAGAGGAATGAAGGCCAATGAGTTCCAAGAGCCCAAGGATTGCAGCCCTTCAGCTCAACTCCCTGGACACTGGGAAACACAGCAGAAGATGCAAGTTCTCATGTCCTCCGAGTCTGGGCATCCGTCCTCACTGGCCAGGAAAAGAGTCAGCTTCACCCTGCTCAGGTGTTAGTCGGGTCTCCATGGGCTTAGCTACTTCCAGCCTTTTTCCTTAGCATGCTTTAAATGCCGAGAGCTTTCAACTAGTGATGGCTAGCTTTTTGCCAGAGGTTGTGCTAAATATTTTACTCACATTAGAGCCACCTGTGGCCAAGTTTTACAAATGACAGAGCAGGCTCAGGGAGGCAGATGACTTGCTGAAGGGGAGTAGCTAGCAAGTTGTCACGTCATGACTGAAATCGATTAGGGTAGTCAATCTGAGTCCAAGTAGGACTATAAATCACTTCAGTATGTGGGAATTCAGTTTCAGATTAAGCTTCCTTCAAGCAGAATTGACCACACCTGGCTGATCATCAGAATTGCTCTCGGTGCTTAGAAAATAAGTGCTTAGTCATATCTGACTTTTTGCAATCCTTTGGACTGTAGCCCACCAGGCTCTCTGTCCATGGGGTTTTCCAGGCAAGAATACTAGAGCAGGTTGCCATTTCCTTCTCCGGGGGATCTTCCCAACCCAGGGACTGAACCCGCATCTTCTGTGTCTCCTGCATCTCAGGCGGATTCTTTACCCACTGAGCCATTGGGGAAGCCTTGGAAAATAAAGCAGAGTCCTAAGTATGATCCTTGCAGACTGATTCCATAGGTCTGGGTGGGGATCAAGAGTCTGTCTATTTAAGAAGCCCCAAACTTTGGATTACCCAGGGGGAAGGATGTGGGGAGGGATAGTTTGGGAGTTTGGAAAGGACATATACACACTGCTATATTTAAAATGAATAACCAATAAGGAACTAGTATATAGCACATGGAACTCTGCTCAGTGTCATGTGGCAGCCTGGATGGGAGGGGAGTTTGGGGAAGAATGGATACATGTTTATGTGTGGCTGAGTCTCTCTGTTTATCGCCTGAAACTATCACAGCATTGTTAATCGGCATTACCCCAATTCAAAATAAATAGTTTTTTTTAAAGCCTAAAAGTGCAGGACTTCCTTGGTGGTCCGGTGGTTAAGAAGCTGCCTGCCAAAGCAGAGGACACGGGTTTGATCCCAGGTCTGGGAACTCAGATCTCACATGCAACTAAGCCTGTGCACCGCAATTGCTGAGTCTGTGCAGCTTGACGACTGAGACTGTGTCCTGAAAACGACTGAAACCTGTACACCCCAGAGCCTGTGCTCTGCAACAAGAGAAGTCTCTGCAATGAGAAGCCCGTGCACCGCAACTGGAGAGGACCCCCTGCTTGCCGCAACTAGTGAAAGCCCTCAGGCAGAAAAAAGGGCCCATACGCTGCAACGAAGACCTAGCACCGCCGAAAATAAAATTTGAAAAATTAAGAAGCCTCAGGTGAGTCTTGTGATCAGGAAGGTGTGGGGAGTCAGTTTGGGGCATGTGTTATGCCTCCCCCAGAGCGTCTGACCTTCCAGTTGGGTCAGTTCACTATCCTTGCTTGTCTTATGAGACCATGCTGTTTCCAGTTGCCGTCCTCACCTTGAGGCTCAGAGTTTGGCTTCATTTATGGAGTGCCTACTGTGAGCAGCACACACTGGGCCGATGAAACCAGTGAGTTATGAGCCCCAGGCCCACTGTGTTCACAGCCCAGGGGTTGACGGCTAGCAAGCTTGTGGAAACGTGGTGGTGGTGTAGTCGCTAAGCCGTGGGTGAGAGACTCTTGTGACCCCATGGACAGTAGCCCTCCAGGCTCCTCTGTCCATGGGATTCTCCAGGCAAAAGTACTGGAGAATTGAGAATTCCTTCTCAAGGGGATCTTCCCAACCCAGGAATAGAAACACGGTTCTTTGTAAAAGTTTTCAGTTATTTTGCGTATGTTTCTTGTGCCACCTGTTGTCCCAGAAATCAAGAGCCAGTTTTCTAGTATCTGTGTTTTCACAAGATCCTATGCAAGTTAATAATGGGCTTCCCAGGTGGCCCTAGTGGTAAAGAACCTGCCTGCCAATAAGGGAGACGTAAAAAGAGATGTGGGTTCGATCCCTGGGTCAGAAACAGCCCCCAGAGGAGGGCATGGCAACCCACTCCAGTATTCTTGCCTGAAGAATCCCATGAACAGAGGAGCCTGGCAGGCTACAGTCCATAGCATTGCAAACAGTCAGACATGACTCAAGCAATGGCACAGCAGCACAGTACCTAGCTGAATGGCCAAGAAAAGTGTTTGCTAGCAGCATTTGAACAAAAGGGAAACTCCTTATTCAGAAGAAATTAAGACATCACTAGATAGGGATCTCTGGTTTGGCCCACTGAACTTCTTACTAGTGTTTTTTTTTTTTTTTTTCTAGCTCCCAATATGCAGTAACCTAATCTTCCTAATTACAGCTCCTCCTGGCTCGTCCCTGCACACACTGGATGAATTTGGGCAGAGGCTGGGAGAGAGGCTGAGAAGCACAATGGTATATGCTTGATTCTGAACTTGAGCTCCCTATTAACACCATATGGGGAGATTCTAAAATATTACGGATGCCTGAAGTCCAGTGGAATAGAACTCTGGGGCTGGGGTCTGGGCAGGGGTTTTTGTTAAATTTTTTAAAGATCCCTGGGTGATTCTAATGTGTTGCCAGTTGAGAACCTCGGGTGCAGCAGAAGAGAGCTAACTGGGTTAGGACCTGGGAGGAGGCCGTCTCTAAGGGGCTCCTCTTGGCTGAGCTTCCTTCCTTCCACTCCTGTGAAATGAGACGCTAGACTAGATCTCATGTGGATGAAGCTCTATTTTCAGCTGTCACATTCGAAGTCTTAATGGTCTGAGGTCAGCTCAGATGAAGAGGGAGGGTCGGGGTGGGGAATAACAGCAGAAACCTTGTTCCTTTACTAGGGCCAGATGCACAGAGGGAGGCAGACAGCAAGAGGAAAGAACAGGGGCTGGATGCTAATTGAAAAGGATAAGGGACATGTCGAGTTGTCAGTTTCACTCGCAGAGACCTGGCCTGTAAGTGCTGGGCCGGCAGCGGTGGATCACAGGAAGGATCTTGGGCATGCCAGCTTCTGTCCGCTCTCCTGTCTGTCTATCTGTCGGCACGCAGCTTGGTGGCAGAGGGCCTGTGTTTGTTTTCTTACGATGATTAAGTCCTTCTAAGTCTCCTTCAGCAGAGCTTATGATTGAAAGTGACAATCGGAGGCTCCCCTATTTAAAAACTGCCACTTTGTATTAGCAGAGAGATCAGCTCAGGTTGGGGAACGTTTCACTGATGCATTTAAAAACTTGATCACAGAGAGATGAACAGGTGTGTGAGGGGTCACGGTAGGGTGTATAGAAAAGAAGGCTGGCTGGAGGAGAAGTGACATAGCTCCATCTTCAGCTGACAGGGTAACTCAACACGGGTCAAACCCACTGTCCCCATCCAAAGTCAAATGGGAGTCCTGGTAATGAGGAGGTGACTTCGGTCAGAGTGAACCACTGAGTGAGGGCACAGAGGGCCAGCGGGGCAGAGGAGTGTGGCCACCTGTCCATTGCTGAGTCAGAGCTCAGCCCTCAGCACAGCTTAAAGCAAAGTGTCCTCGATGCCTCCCACCTCTCCTCTCCCACATAAGGACCTCATTTCCCATCCAGGCAGTTCCTTTTTCCTTCTCCATCTTTCAGCAAAACTTGCTGTAAGACATTTGTAGAACACCGCTTCCGTGACAGGTACCCTCCTGGGCCCTGGGGACAAAGATGAGCAATTGGTACTCAAGGTCTCTAGGGGACAAAATGGTAACCAACCATCAGAGTCACCTGTGCCAAAGGGAGGGAACTTGGGGGACCAGGGACACAGAGCACTCGCCAGCTGGGAGAGTTGAGATGGATGCTTAGTGAATTTTTGACGTGAGGAGTAAGGGAGTTATTCCAGAAGAAGAGAAGAGCATGCAGAAAGGTCTGGATGCCCAGATTTGTAGATTCCATTGAGGGAACTGCACGTTTCAACATGGGGGTAGAAGGGAAGCTGGAGGGGAAGATGGGAGCCAGATCACGAAGGATGACGTCAGCTTAGTTGAGTTCAAATTTTATCTGAGAGCTAAAAGGAATCATTGAAAGGCTTTGGAGAAGAAGATGACATTAGGCATATATTTTAGGAAGATCACTTAGGAGCAACGTGAAGAATATATTAGAAATAGATAAGATTGGAGGAAGAGGAAAAAAAATAACCTACTTCACACTATAATATAGAGGGTTATTCAATGGAGCTGTAGGCTGAAGAGGGAGATGTTTTTCCAGGATATTCTGAACATGTAACATAGGCAGGTAGCTTCCCGTCCCTGAGCTTCTAGGTCTGGCCTTGGGGTAGACACTCTGGTCTCAGGGTTTCTATGGATGGTGCATTTCACAGTGCCTGACCTTGACTGGGGACCACACCTGCCAGGAATATGCCTGCAAGCTGTAGAGTCAAACACTCATCACCATCATCTTCTAACATTTGCTGCAGTGCCTCAAGTCTGAGCTTTGTGAGCCTGTCCTGCTCCCAGCTGACTGTCAGATTCAGCTCTCTCTTCTTTTGAGCACTGGTAGGATTTCCCAACAGTGAAAACCTAGATGGCTTCTTGGAGAAGCAATGAATCCAGAGTCCTTTAAAAATGCTTGACGATGTGTTCCCCAGAGAAAATTTGACTTAGCTGTTCCTGCCAGTCCCCTGGCAGATAGAAAATTGAAACAATTTTTTAAATCAGGAATAATAGAGAAGGACATCTTGCCAGGTGGCTGATCCGTGGTTATGAATCTAGTGTATGAGTCCCAGTTGCTGTCAGCCCTATGTGAGAGCTCTAAATCAGAATCACATGGGAACTTCAGTCTTTATGACTCTGGGCCTGTGAAAAGTTCTCAGTGTGGAGTCTTGCAAGCTTTCCTATGGATAACTCTTTCTCCGATCAGAGTTTGTCCATCCCCACATAGTTCCTATGGAGGCTGTTTTGTCCTTTTCCTGGTACTATTCTCAGCATATTTCTCTAGGATCTTAACGGAAGAAGTGTTTTTGTCTATATCAGTACTTCGCCATCCTGCAAGTGTGCCTGACCCAGACTATTGCCTGAGGAACCAGGGTCTGGTGCCCACTGGGGGAAGTTATAAAGAATATCCTGATCTGTGTATCCCTGACACCAATATCCTTTTTCAACCTATAAGCCCTTATTAAGAAATTGAGTTATCGGTAGAGTCTGGATAAAAAAAAATCAATTCTGACCAGCTGTTTCTTAGGGAGTTTCTGTTTTAGAGTTTGTGAACTTAAATGCTGAATAAACCTAGTCGATCTTTCCTTGAAAAACCCTTTCAGGAAATGACATTCTCTGCCCTACTGTAATGTAGATCTTAATGTGGTCTCTTTGATATTCATATGAATGTGAAGAAGCAACGACCTTAGGACACAGCTTGCTAATGGATGCTCACAGTAGACTGAGATAAAGCTCAGAGGCTCACAGTTCACAGCTATGGAGGGTGGATGCTGAGATGCTGAGTGCAGTACCCAGAAAAGCGCCTGGTGGTGATGGTGGTGGTGAAGGGGGAGGTGGGGGTGTGTGTGTGTGTGTCTATAGAGGATGGATTTGAAAGGAATACAATTCGAGGTGGGGAGATCAGCTGGGAGGTGTTTTGTGTTTATGGACAAGTGGATAAGGACCTGAACTAGAGTTGAGGTAGGAAAGGTAGAGAGGATGCTACAAATTTTGAGATTTTTTTTTTTTTAAGAGCACACAACTAACAGGAGTTAAAGCTTGGTGGCCTTTGGGTAGAGGGGGGTGGATTCTCAGATCTGGCCTGATGACAGGGGTATGGAAATGCCAGCAACTAAGATCAGAAGTAATGGAGAAAATACTGCTCTGCGATGAGATGATGAGCCTGTTGAATGTGTTGAGCGGTCTACCCAGGTAGCTATCTAGCCCATCATTGGTTATACAAGCGTCAAGCTCAGGGAAAAGTTTGGGGCTGTATATGCTGATTTGAGAGTTATTCATTTATATTATGTGAGAGTTGAAACCCTCAGAGAGTGAATAAAGTTAGGAGTATAGGACAAAACTCTAGAATGCCTGTATTTCATGAGTGGGTAGAAGAATAGATCCCCACCCAGAAGATGAAGAAGTAATTAATCAGATATTAGGAAGGCTAAAGGAGTAGGGAAACAGAGAAATTAAGGTAATCTAAAATCTTAAGAAGAATGGATTTTCAACTTGTCACTTTAGTAAAGAGGTATGATAAAAAAAAATAGGTTTGAATTTGGCAATGAAATTTTCCAATCACTTTGGCAAGAGGAGTTTTGGTAGAGTAGTGAGGTCTGCAGCCAGACTCAAATTAGTTTGAGGATGAGAAGAAGGTACAGAAATGGAGTCAGGGTGTAGACAAGTCTTTCTAGAAATGGATAAGAGGAAAGAGATTGGGTCTTGGCCAAAGAGAGCTGTGGAAAAGAGTTCTAGCTTGTTTATTTGATAGGATGGAGTTTGTTGAGCAGGTTTGTTGACTGAAAGGAAGGCTTGCCTGTGGAGGAAGAGGTGGAATATGACCCACGGGCAAGGTCTTGAAGATGTGCGAGAGGGTGGAGTCAAGGGCATCCTCCCAAGCCTTGAAGAAGAGGGGTTTCTCCTGCCTTGATGCTAGGTGGGTGTGCTGAAGGACGCTGAATAGGTGGGGACTAGGGGTGGAAAGCTGAGGACCAGCACTCTTGCCAGCCTCCATTTTAATAATAAAAGAAATCTGGTCTTTAACATAAGAAACCTAGCTGGAACTGAATTTGCTGTGGAAGGCTCGGGTTTTCTCCCACCTCTGTGCTCCAACAAAAGCCACCAACTGTCACACACGAATGGCTTATTCCTGTGGGAAGGTCAAGGTCGCACCCATTGTCCTGGCGAAGCCCACAGCTCCCTAACAGTGAACAGGACATCAGGTCTGAACCCACAGTACTGTTGGGTGACCTTGGCTAGGTGAGGAGAGGCCCAAGGTCACAGAGGGAAGGAGCAGAAATGCTGGAACTGGAAGCTCCCTCCGCCACCCTGTCCTTCAGCCAACCCACAAGCAGGAGGGAAGGAAGGATGCAGAGATGTACACAATTCAGTGGGACCATCCCCACCGCAAATGAGCGATGGGAAATCAGAGGAGGAGGCTCACGCTGCTGCTTTCAGGTCAGTCCTGGCCTGGCAGGTACAGCCCAGGCAGGTGCAGATGTTTGCAAACACAGCCAGCCAGCCCCCACCGTGTCCAGCCTTCGGTGGTGGGGGCGGCCACTCACCTTCCATTGTTATGCTTGCCTCTCCTGGAAGAGGGAATCTGGGCTGTCTGTTCCTGAGAGCAAGGAACCTTTGATTCTGGAGGAGCGGTACGTTCCCAAATTTGATCTTCCACAGATCAGGTCTTTGTACACTCCCAAGGGACCATTTTACATTTCTGAGGCTCGGAGCTGGCTGTCTCTTCTGCTCACCTGTGGAGCTGCTCTCCCCTCTGCCCTGACCGGGGCTCATCCTCCCAGCAACGTGGGCCCCTGGGCAGCGTGCCCAGGACAGAAGCCGTGAAACTCGGCTCCCCAAGAGGGCTCCTGAGCCAACGAACGATCTAGCAACAGCCGAGATGAGAGATGACTCATCTCTGTCACCAGGGATGCGGGGAGCATCTGCTGCTAAGGGCAGAGGAGTCAGAGTAACTGAACTGGGAAACCTTGCTGTCCTGTGCAAACAGCCCAGGGAACTCGTCAGAACACTTGCAACACTCGGCCACTGAGGCTTCGGCGCCTCTGATGGGTGGGCTGAGTGGATCACGCCGCTTGCATTTTGCAGGTGATAAGACGAGAGCCCAGAGCGAGTCACCTGAGCCACAGGCAGATCCGAGATGAAAGCCCACACCTTCAGACTCCTTACCCTGTACTCCATTAACCAGTCCAAAAGCTCTGGAGTTAGGGCCGGAAGACCCCAAACAGGCTTTCCAGGGCAGAGTGCCAGCGTTGTAGGGTTTCAGACTCCATAGCAATGGAGCGCTGAACTTGGGAGCTGGAAGGAGCAGATTCTGGTTTTGGTGCTCCCATGTGTCAGCAGTTGGAATCTTGAACAAACAACAGAAACTTTCTGAACTGCTTCTGGAATAAAATCTGTCTACCTGAATCACTGGCAGGTGGTGGGGGTGGGGATGGATTATTTGAAATTCCTTTTTAAATTGTTAAGTGCTCCAAGCAAGTAAGTGGCTATTTATCTTCATTCTTATTTCTTTCTGGAAACTCCTTTGGCTAAGTCTGGCTTACCCAGCGGCTCAGTAATAAAGAATCTGCCTGCAATGCGGGAGACCCAGGTGGCGCAGGTTCAATCCCTGGGTCAGGAAGATCCCCTGGAGGAAAAAATGGTAACCCACTCCAGTATTCTTGCCTGGAGAATCCCATGCTCAGAGGAGCCTGGCAGGTTGCGGTCCATAGGGTCACAAAGAGTTGGACACGACTGAAGTGACTACACACAGATGCCTGGGATTACTGGGGCCAGGGAGTCCCAGAGTTTGTCTTCAAGCCAGGCCAGAAGCAGAGTCTCCCAGCATCTACCTCTCGTTCTTTTCTGGATGAACATTGCTCACTATTGCCCTGAATTTATCTAAGGAAGTTAGAGAGCAGGGGAACTGCCCACCAACCCCCTCACTGTTAGGAGACATCTGTATCTCTAGGTTCCCAGGCCAGAACTATTTTCAGACAAACAGACAGTCTGGAAAGGGGCTTTGCTCTTTCTACTCTGCCCAGCACCCTCCCCACATCATCATGGACTAAGAAATACTCTGTAGGTATAAGCTGGCAGTGGAGCTCAGCTTGAAGGCCCCAGTGAACTGGTTAGTAAACAAAAGTGATTTTCCCCAATCAGGGCTGGTCCTCCGTAAAGCTGTAACTATCCGAGTTCCACCTGCTACTTTCCAGTCGTCCTCACCCCTGCCCCACCCTCTGGGGACCTTGGCCTGGCCCTCCCAGCTCTCCGCTCCCCACCTGTTGCTGTGATTTCTTTGGTAGTGGACAGGGGAAGGGGCCTCCCAGAAACCAAACACTGGCCAGGGGCAGAGCCAGCCTCCCAACCCCATCCACGCCTTCCCCTGGGAAAGCTGACCGTTCACGGGAAGTCCTCCCTAACTGGAATTACCTGGGGCTCCTTTCCAGGCACCAACTCACAGCCGTCAGAAAGGGAAGAAATGGAGACACAGACGTTGAGAATAGACTTGTGGTCTCACCTGGGGAAGGAGAGGGTGGGACGAATTGAGAAAGCAGCATTGCTATGGGCTTCCCAGGTGGCTTAAGTTGGTAGAGAATCTGCCAGTGTAAGAGCCCTGGGGGATGCAAGTTCGATTCCTGGGTCAGGAAGATCCCCTGGAGGAGGAAATGGCACCCACTCCAGTATTCTCACCTGGAAAATCCCATGCACGGAGGAGCCTGGTGGGCTCCAATCCACGGGGTTGCAAAGAGTCAGACATGACTGAGCATGTACATGACATATATACGTTGTCGTGTGTAAAACAGATAGCTAGCAGGAAGCTGCCGTAGAATACAGGGAGCTCAGCCCAGTGCTCTGTGATGACCTGCAGGGAAGGATGGGGGCGGGGAGGGAGGCTCCACAGGGAGGGGATATATATATGTATACAATTATATATGCGCATACATGTATCTATACACACAAGCACATATACATATGTATGTGTATGTAAATATATGTATATATTTATATATGTATATAATGTGACTGATTCAAGTGGTTATATGGCAGAAACCAACACCACATTGCAAAGCAATTTTCCTCCAGTTAACAAAAATAAAAGAGCCCCCTCCCCAGTACCATCCAAAGAAGGAAAACACTGCCTTACTGAGGCGGCTTCTCAGCCTTGATGTGTGTGGGGTCGCTGGATGTAGGCATTTACATTTGTCGTGCCGGCTTTCCTGTCTAAGCAGTCCAACCTGCTTACTATTCACTCTATGCACCCTACTTGTTCCTGTCTCCTGTCTCTGCTGATACGAGTCCCTTGCCTCAAATACACTCTGATATTTATAAATCTTTTTCACTTAGCATTTCAAAAGGCTTTTATGTCTATGATCTCATCCAATTCAATCATATCATGACCCTCAGAGAAACCTGGTTTTTTTTTTTGTTGTTGTTATTACTATTATTTAAATTATTATTCCCTATTATATTGGAGGAACTGAGGCACAGGGAGGCTCAATGACTTGTTCAAAGTCACGCTGGTAGGTACAGAAAGAGCTGGAATTAGAACAAGGACTTCATGTCTCCACCTCCTGGGGCTTCTTTTCTGCCTCCTGCTGCATTCCTCTCATCTCTGAGGCACCTGCCTGGGAGCCCCCCGGAGCTGCCCTCAGCACAGCCCCTGGGTTGTTTTTTACTTGCCCAGTGCGTTCCTCCCTACGAGGTGATCCACCCCATTCTCCCTTGAGGAACCATCCCTTCCCCCTCAGCTCATGAGTTTGACGGGGCTGCCTTCATCCCCAGGCTCTGCAGGTGAACGCACGCGCAGAGTCAGCCAGCCCATGTGCCCATCTGGCTGCAGCGATTGGTTGAGAGAAAAATCTGTGACCAAAGCCAGCAGAGTGAACGCCACCCCGGGTGTTCTACTGGAGTTGGCTGGGAAGGGACGCTTTCTTTCTGCCCTGGTTTCTAAATCGGTAGACTGGAAGCGTGGAGTTATGGGATCACCACCTGCAGATGCCTGCCTGAGAACGAAGCTGATAAAGAGGAATATAAACCAAAAGCCCAGAGAAAGCAAGGGCAGCCCCCTCCAGTACTCTTGCCTGGAGAAGCCCATGGACGGAGGAGCCTGGTGGGCTACTGTCTATGGGGTCGCACAGAGTCAGACACGACTGAAGCGACTTAGCAGCAGCAGCAGAGCAAAAGGGCACCTGAGGGAGCTAAGTCCTGAAGACATTGCTGACACCATGCTGAGGCTGGTTTGAATTAGGATTGTGAACCAGTTTCAAAAACCAGAGCCTTGACTAATTTAACACCCATCTCTGATGGTCATTTGGAGAAGGCAATGAAAACGCACTCCAGTACTCTTGCCTGGAAAATCCCGTGGACGGAGAAGCCTGGTAGGCTGCAGTCCATGGGGTCACAAAGAGTCGGACATGACTGAGCAACTTCACTTTCACTTTTTACTTTCATGCATTGGAGAAGGAAATGGCAACCCACTCCAGTGTTCTTGCCTGGAGAATCCCAGGGACGGGGGAGCCTGGTGGGCTGCCGTCTATGGGGTCACACAGAGTCGGACACGACTGAAGTGACTTAGCAGCAGCAGCAGCCAATGCTCATTGTAAATCTTCTCTTTAGTCCTTGCATTTACATTACCTTACAGGATCCACTTACACATTGCCCTAGGTTAAAACTTCTTATTACACACTTGAGTCTTTCCTCCACTTTAATTTCATAAGAAATTACTTTCATAATTACTTTCCCCCACCTCAATTTGGAAAACTCAGCAGTGGCCACAGGACTGGAAAAGGTCAGTTTTCATTCCAATCCCAAAGAAAGGCAATGCCAAAGAATGCTCAAACTACCGCACAATTGCACTCATCTCACATGCTAGTAAAGTAATGCTCAAAATTCTCCAAGCCAGGCTTCAGCAATACATGAACTATGAAATTCCAGATGTTCAAGCTGGTTTTAGAAAAGGCAGAGGAACCAGAGATCAAATTGTCAACATCCACTGGATCATGGGAAAAGCAAGAGAGTTCCAGAAAAACATCTATTTCTACTTTATTGACTATGCCAAAGCCTTTGACTGTGTGGATCACAATAAACTGTGGAAAATTCTGAAAGAGATGGGAATACCAGACCACCTGACCTGCCTCTTGAGAAACCTGTATGCAGGTCAGGAAGCAACAGTTAGAACTGGACATGGAACAACAGACTGGTTCCAAATAGTAAAAGAGCTCATCAAGGCTGTATATTGTCACCCTGCTTATTTAACTTCTATGCAGAGTACATCATGAGAAACGCTGTACTGGAAGAAGCACAAGCTGGAATCAAGATTGGTGGGAGAAATATCAATAACCTCAGATATGCAGATGACACCACCCTTATGGCCGAATGTGAAGAGGAACTAAAAAGCCTCTTCATGAAAGTGAAGAGGAAAGTGATAGTTGGCTTAAAGCTCAATATTCAGAAAACGAAGATCATGGCATCCGGTCCCATCACTTCATGGGAAATAGATGGGGAAACAGTGAAAACAGTATCAGACTTTATTTTTCTGGGCTCCAAAATCACTGAAGATGGTGACTGCAGCCATGAAATTAAAAGATGCTTACTCCTTGGAAGAAAAGTTATGACCAACCTAGATAGCATATTCAAAAGCAGAGACATTATTTGCCAACAAAGGTCCATCTAATCAAGGCTATGCTTTTTACAGTGGTCATGTATGGATGTGAGAGTTTGACTGTGAAGAAAAATGAGTGCTGAAGAACTGGTGCTTTAACTGTGGTGTTGGAGAAGAGTCTTGAGAGTCCCTTGAACTGCAAGGAGATCCAACCAGTCCATCCTAAAGGAGACCAGTCTTGGGTGTTCATTGGAAGGACTTATGCTGAGACTGAAACTCCAATACTTTGGCCACCTCACATGAAGTGTTGACTATTGGAAAAGATCCTGATGCTGGGAAGGCTTGTGGGCACGAGGAGAAGGGGATGACAGAGGACGAGATGCCTGGATGGCATCACCAACTTGTTGCACATGAGTTTGGGTGAACTCTGGGAGTTGGTGATGGACAGGGACGCCTGGTGTGCTGTGATTCATGAGTTCACACAGTTGGACACAACTGAGTGACCGGACTGAACTGCACTGAATGAAAGAAATCAAAGATGACATAAACAGATGGAGAGATATTCCATGTTCTTGGGTAGGAAGAATAAATATTGTGAAAATGACTATGCTACCAAATGTAATCTACAAATTCAGTGTGATCCCTATCAAATTACTAATGGCATTTTCACAGAACTAGAACAAACAATTTCACAGTTCATATGGCATTGTGACAAAAGATTCATATGGAATTGTCACAAAAGACCTTGAATAGCCAAAGCAGTCTTGAGAAAGAAGAATGGAGCTGGAGGAATCAACTTTCCTGACTTAAAACTATACTACAAAGCTACAGTCATTAAGATAGTATGGTACTAGTCACAAAAACAGAATTATAGACCAAAGGAACAAAACAGTATGCCCAGAAATAACCCATGCACTTATGGGTACCTTATTTTTGACAAAGGAGGCACAAATATACAATGGGGCAAAGACAGCCTCTTCAATAAATGGTGCTGGGAAAACTGGACAGCTACCTGTAAAAGAGTGAACTTGGAACACTTCCTAACACCATACAAAAAGATAAACCCAAAATGATTAAAGACCTAAATGTAAGACCAGAAACTATCAAACTCTTAGAGGAAAACATAGGCAGAACACTCGATGACATAAATCACAGCAATATCCTGTATGACCCACCTCCTAGAGTAAAGGAAATAAAAACAAAAGTAAACAACTGGGACCTAATTAAACATAAAAGCTTTTGCCCAGCAAAGGAAACTATAAGCAAGGTGAAAAGACCACCCTCAGAATGGAAGAAAATAATAACAAATGAAACAACTGACAAAGGATTAATTTCCAAAATATACAAGCAGCTCATATAACTCAATACCAGAAAAACAAACAGTCCCATCAAAATGTGGAAAAAAAGACCTAAACAGACATTTCTCCAAAGAAGACTTACTGATGGCTAACAAACACCTGAAAAGATACTCAACATCGCTCATTATTAGAGAAATGCAAATCAAAACTATAATGAGATATCACCTCACACTGGTCAGAATGGCCACCATCAAAATGTCTACAAAAAATAAATGCTGGAGAGAGTGTGGAGCAAAGGAAACTCTCTGTTGGTGGGAATGTAAATTGATACAGCCACTGTGGAAGATGGTATGGAGATTCCTTTAAAAGCTAGGAATAAAACCGCCATATGATCCAGCAATCCCACTCCTAGGCATATACCCTGAGGAAACCAAAACTGAAAAAGGCTCATGTATCCCATTGTTCACTGCTACACTATTTATAATAGCTAGAACATGGAAGCAACCTAGATGCCCATGGACAGATGATTGGATAAAGAAGTTGTGGTACATGTACACAGTGGAATATTACTCAGCCATACAAAGGAACATATTTTGAATCACTTCTAATGAGGTGAATGAACCTAGAACCTATTATACAAAGTGAAGTAAGTTGAAAGAAGATAAATGTCATCTTCTAATGCATATATACAGAATCTAGAAAAATGGTACTGAAGAATTTATTTGCAGGGCAGCAGTGGAGATACAGACATAGAGAATAGACTTATGGACATGGGGAGAGGGGAGGAGAGGGTGAATGTATGGAAAGAGTAACATGGAAACTTACATTACCACATGTAAAATAGATAGCCAACAGGAATTTGCTGTATGGCTCAGGAAACTCAAACAGGGACTCTATATCAACCTAGAGGGGTGGGATGGAGAGGGAGATGGGAGGGAGGTTCAGAAGGGAGGGGATATATATATACCTGTGACTGATTCATGTTGAGGTTTGACAGAATACAACAAAATTCTATAAAGCAATTATCCTTCAATAAAAAATAAATGAATTTTTTAAAATAGGCAAAAAAAGATAAACAAAGTTATAAACCTTTAGTCAGAGTATAAAAAAAAAAAAGAGTACTCAAGTCAATAAAATCAGAAGTGAAAAAGAAGTTAGAACTGATACCACAAAAATACAGAAGATCATAAGAGACTACCACTAACAACTATATGACAATAAATTGGGCAATGTAGGAGAAATGGACAAATTTCTAAAAATTAACAATCTCCCAAGACTGAACCAGGGAGAAATAGATAATATGAACAGACCAATTACCAGTAATGGAAAAATATGTACTGTAATTTTTAAGAGTGATTTTTAATATTCTGACTTTTGACTTTATAAGTATTGTATAATATGGATTAGAGTAGAATTGAGTCCCACATATGGAATTGAGTCCCGCATGTAGTTTACATGAATAATTTTCTGGAGATCCCTTAACTGTCCATCTTTAAAAAAAAAAAAAAAGCAAACTTGTCTATAAAGCCATTGATTCAGCTCCAGATTAGTCATGAGCCATTTTTGTGACCCATATCTTTACCTTCATCTTTGGCTTTAAAATATTTAAGCTAATGTAAAAGTATTCTTTACCTAAATAGGTATCTAATCTAATATCCTATTAGTGCTTACTGGGCCCCATGTCTTTATCTCTTTGGAAGCAATCTTTCATGGTAGACTGTTTTTTCCCCTACCATTCCAATGAGTGTTATTCCTTAAAATAGCATATGGGTGGAACCATTTAACTGAGAAAGTTGTGAAGAAAAAATAGAATGCCTTATTTAGGAATAGCATGAAAACTGAACTTCCTTGTTCCTTTCACTGTCACCTTCTTCTCTTTATGTTTTCTTTCTTCCCTAATGTGCCATTTGCCTGTGTCATTTTTTGTTCTTGTTGTTTGTTGGCAACTCAGCGCTATTTGTTGATTTTTAGTTTGTGCTCACCTTTCTAGCTCAGCTGGAAAAGAAACCGCCTGCAATTCAGGAGACCTTGATTCGATTCCTGGGTTGGGAATATCTCTTGAAGAAGGGATAGGCTACCCACTCTAGTATTCTTGGGCTTCCCTGGTGGTTCAGATGGTAAAGAATTCGCCAGTGGGAGACCTGGGTTCAATCCCTTGGTTGGGAAGATCCCATAGAGAAGGAAGGGAACGCCTGCCCACTCCAGTATTCTTGCCTGGAGAATTCCATGGACACAGGGGCCTGGTAGGCTACAGTCCATGGGGTTGCAAAGAGTTGGACATGACTGAATAACTTTAACTTTTACGTCATCAAATCCTTACTGAGAACTTACTATGTGCCAGTCATTGTGATAGAGGATAAAGAAGAAACAGATATTGTTCCTCCCTTCATGAGACTTAGGTACAAAACACAATTGTCCTTCTGTCCTCTACATCAGAACTAGCCTTGTCTTTGCAGGGAAAGTACATCTTGTACTAAGATGTAAATGCATGACAAAATAATGACATTTAAATTATAAACTACAGTGCTTAGGAATAGGCAGAGCATTAGATCAGAGGGATCGTTCTCCCTTGTGAGGTCTGATGCAAAATCGTGCTTTCCCAGCAACTGTTAAATTGACTGCAATCTGCCTTACCAAGAGGCAGGGGCAACTTGGTAAATAATACCTTTTGTTTACTGAGTGAAAAGCTGTGGAGATATCAAAGAAAATCAATTAAGGAAATAAGATCCCTGTCTATCATCCTGATAAGACCATCTGTTAAAATTTTGAGAAGGATGCTGGTTCCTAGGTCTACCACTACAATTCTCTTATTTGTATATCATGGAAATTGGTGTTTTGAGAGAGCAGGACAGGTCAATAATTTTAAAAATCACTTTTAATAAGAAAATAAACTTTAAAATTTTAGACAATGGATGAATTTTCTTTTTAATTAGCACTCATAACATTGTTTTGATAGTTCTAACAAATATCTAATCATTATTCCATGTTATGTTATTTCCTTAAATTTCTTTCTTTTCAATTTTTACTTTCCTTTAATTTGTTTTCTGATTTCAAAACTCTCTCAGCTCCATGATCATTAAAATCATTATCTTTCATATTCACTAAACTTTTTTCTTGCTTTATTTATTCCTTTGTTTTAAAAATTTTACCCAAGAGCTATAAGTAACATGCTTTGTTAAAAAGGATTCAAATAGTATGGAAGCATGCAGACAAAATAAGTGAAGCTTATTTTATTGTCAGTCTTGTCACTGAGTACCATTGTAAGTTTTCTTTTACCATATCTTTTAAAAAATTACATAATTCTGCCATGCATCAGCTCAAAATTCTCTAAACTGTTTTCAAAGTATGAATTATTTAATATTTCTTAGACCATGAAGAGTTTTATAAATTTAACACACTATGTAGTAAATTGTGTTTTTAATTGAAGGAAAAGGTAAATAGTGCAATAATTTATTCAGTGGAATCAAGAATGTTAATTATTATTTTACCAATATACTGTATTTGCTTTTAAACATTGTAGTCATAATAGGTAAATTACTGAAAGAACCTTGACTATTGTATATATCTTGCCCTCCTGTGAAATAGATTTTGGATTCTAGTATTTGATACTAGTTAATATGCTCCTACTTTTCATTAGGTGATTTACCCAATGACTTTTAAGGTTTATGTTCTTTCGTATTTGTGTTTCAATTTATATTGTACCTTAAATATTCAAACATTTTCAGGAAGAGATAGCATTTTACTCCCCCAAACTTAACATTTAACAGGAAATTAAAGATTTTCATTGGCATATATGGCTTAATTAAGGAGTATTAGTGGAAATACGGGGAGGAAGGGGAAAGTGATTCTGAATGTATTTCCTTTCCCCGGGAATCCTGAAACCTTATGGAGGTGGAAAGTAGCAGTAACAATTGCTTTGGAGTCTATCTGGATTAGTTTCCTATTGCTGTGTAACAAATTACAACTAACATAGTGGCTTAAAACAACACCCATTTATTATCTCATAATTTCCGTAAGTCAGAAGTTTGAGTGAATGCAACTGGCTTCTCTGTTTTAGGTCTCACACAATGGAAATTAAGGTGTCTGTCACACCACAGTTTTATGTAGTGGTCCTGGGATTAATTTATTGTCAAACTCATTCAGGTTGTTCAGTTCACTTCACTTCAGTCACTCACTCACTTGTGCCCGACTCTTTGTGACCCCATGGACTGCAGCACGCCAGGCTTCCTTGCCCATCACCAACTCCTGAAGTTTACTCAAACTCATGTCCATTGAGTCGGTGATGCCATCCAGCCATCTCATCCTCTGTCGTCCCCTTCTCCTGCCTTCAGTCTTTCCCAGCATCAGGGTCTTTTCGAATGAGTCATTTCCTCACATCAGGTGGCCAAAGTATTGAAGTTTCAAGTCAGCATCAATCCTTCCAAAGAATAGTCAGGAATAAATTCCTTTAGAATTGACTAGTTTGATCTTCTTGCAGTCCAAGGGACTCTCAAGAGTCTTCTCCAACACCACAGTTCAAAAGCATCAATTCTTTGGCGCTCAGCTTTCTTCACAGTCCAACTCTCACATCCATACATGACTACTGGAAAAACCATAGCTTTGGTTTGGTTGCCAACAAAGACGGACTTTGTTGGCAAAGTAATGTCTCTGCTTTTTAACATGCTATCTAGAGTGGTCATAACTTTTCTTCCAAGGAGCAAGCATCTTTTAATTTCATGGCCTCAGTCACCATCTGCAGTGATTTTGGAGCCCAAGAAAATAAAATCTGTCTCTGTTTCCATTGTTTCCCCATCTATTTCCCATGAAGTGATGAGACCAGATGGCATGATCTTCGTTTTATGAATGTTGAGTTTTAAGCCAACTTGAAACTCTGCTCTTTCACTTCAGGAGGCTCTTTAGTTCCTCTTTGTTTTCTGACATGAGTGTGGTGTCATCTGCATATCTGAAGTTATTGATATTACTCGCAACAATCTTGATTCCAGCATGTGCTTCATCCAGCCTGGCATTTCACATGTGTACTCTGCATGAAAGTTAAATAAGCAGAGTGACAAAATATAGCCTTGATGTACTGAAGCCTGGCTTAGAGAATTTTGAGCATTACTTTGCTAGCGTGTGAGATGAGTGCAATTGTGTGATAGTTTGAGGCTAAGTCAGTCTCAATTTTAACTTCAATTGTGCCATGTAACACAATCACGAAAAATATTTTTCATCACTTTCATAAGTTACGGGGATGCAAGTTTGGAATCTGAGAGATTTTTAGAAATCTGCCTACCACATCAGTTTTAAAAATAGCATCAAGCTTCATAATAGGTGCTCATAACCAGTGACTTAGGGTGAAGCTTATAATTCACATATAAAAGGACATTAAAGAGGCCTAAATTTAAAAATGAGATTTTTTTTTCCTACAAAGAATATGTGGTGAGATTACTGTGTTTCTGGATGGATAGATTCCATATTATGCAGAAATCATTTCTTTCCCAAACAAATGCACAGTTTCAACACAGTCCACCCAAAACATCCATCAATGTTTTCTTAAAATTTGCAAAGCTAATCTTAAAGTTAATGGAAAAGAATATATACAAGAATAGCTATGGAGAACTTGTTCTACTAACCTTATAAAATGCTACAAATCTATAATAATAAAAACTAAATGGTAACAGACCAGGAGTAAATAAACAAATCCAAGTAAAAATGAGACCTTAGTTTACAATAAATATCCTCTTTCAAATAAGAAAAAAGATAATATAATAAATACATCGGTGCAAATAATGCATTGGCATTGAGAAAAAATGGTTATCTGTTTAGAAAAAATAAAGATATACCTTTGTCTTAAAATCCAAAATATATTCTAGAACTAACCAGTTTTAAAACTTCAAAACCAATAGAAACAAAAGCTGGAGAATATTTTCCATCATCTTAAAAGGACAAAGATCATCTTATGTAGAATATAAAACATCACAATGTTTATAGGAAAAATGTTGATATATTTTGCCAAGTAATAGTTAACAGACACCATAAGCAAAGTTAAGGAAAAAATATCTAATGCATAAAAATTTCATCATGTTTATTAACAAAATTCTGTAAATCATTGGGAAGAGAGTACAGTAGCTAAATCGACATAGGATATGAATAGGCTGTTCACAGAACATGAGAAACCAATGGCCAGTAAACATATGGACAGGATCAACTCCATAAAATGTTTGATTAAAAGTTAGATGTATTCTTTTTTTATAGTATTTTTTATAATGGAGAAAAAGTGGCCTGAATATTCATCAATAGTGGAATGGTTAAGTGATTTAGCTGTGCTATAGGTACTGTGAAACCAATAAAAATAGTTGTATGTGTATGTACACATACATACATACATACATACAAACATACTTGAAAAGAGCTCTGAATATATCATTAAAATGAAGAAAAGTATATAGCAGGAAAACACATTTTCTTTCACCTGATTCATATATGTACTATTGAATAAAATGGTATTGTAACAGATATATAAGTTCAGCTCTGTATTTTCCCTTATGTTTAGGTTGGGCCCTGTAACATATTCTGGATAGTCGGTTGTGAGCAAAAGTGGCATGTATTATGTATGAGTCATGGTATTTAGGAGCCATGATGCCACCTCTACAGTCTCTTAGCTCCTCTAAAGCTACATTAAGGTCACACAGGTACAGAATGGTAGAGCCTTGTTAATCAGGGTCTCTAAAGTGAGCATGTGGATCGTGGGCTCCTTGTACCCTCTGTAGCTGGGTAACTTAGGATTTAAAGCACAGACATTTGAGAGCTGTCTCTTGTAGCAAATAGTGTTAACTTTCCTGGTTAGTATGAAGACAAAAAGATACATGAAGGTGAATTTACTGGTAGAATATTGGAGGAACACTACAAACAAAGCTAGTGGAGATGATGGAATTCCAGCTGAGCTATTCAAAACCTAAAAGATGATGCTATTAAAGTGCTAACACTCAATATAACAGCAAATTTGGAAAACTCATCAGTGGCCACAGGACTAGAAAAGATCAATTTTCATTACAATCCCAAAAAAAGCAATGCAAAAGAATGTTCAAACTACCACACAATTGCACTCATCCCACACGCTAGCAAAGTAATGCTCAAAATTCTCCTAGCCAGGCTTCAACAGTACATGAACCAAAAACTTCCATGTGTTCCAGCTGGATTGAGGAAAAACAGAGGAACTAGAGATCAAATTGCTAACATCCATTGGATCATAGAAAAAGCGAGAAAGTTCCAGGAAAACATCTACTTCTGCTTTATTGACTATGCCACAGCTGTTGACTGTGTAGATCACAAACTGGAAAATTCTTAAAGAGATGGGAATACCAGGTCACATGACCTGCCTCCTGAGAAATCTGTATGCAAGTCAAGAAGCAACAGTTAGAACTGAACTGTACATAAAATAGCAGACTGGTTTGAAATCGGGAAAGGAGTCCGTCAAGGCTGTATTTTGGCACTCTGCTTATTTAACTAATATGCAGAGTACATGTGTGAAATGCCAGGCTGGATGAAGCACAAGCTGGATCAAGATTGCCGGGAGAAATATCAATAACCTCAGATATGCAGATGCTTATGTTAGAAAATGAAGAGGAACTAAAGAGCCTGTTGATGAAAGTGAAAGAGTTGAGTGAAAAAACTGGCTTAAAACTCAACATTGAAAAAACTAAGATCATGTCATCTGGTCCCATCACTTCATGGCAAATAGATGGGGAAACAATGGAAACAGGTACAGATTTTATTTTCTTGGGCTCCTAAATCATGAAATTAAAAGATGCTTGCCATGAAATTAAAAGACACTTGCTACTTGGAAGAAAAGCTATGACCAACCTAGACAACATATTAAGAAGCCAAGACATTAATTTGCCAACAAAGGTAGATCCATCTAGTCAAAGCTATGGGTTTTTCAGTAGTCATGTATGGATATGGAGTTGGACATAAAGAAGGCTGAGCGCCAAAGAATTAATGCTTTTGAACTGTGGTTTTGGAGAAAACCAGGGAGAGTCCCTTGAACTGCAAAGAGATCAAATCAGTCAATCCTAAGTGAAATGAGTCCTGAATATTCATTGGAAGGACTGATACTGACGCTGAAGCTCTAATACTTTGGCCACTTGGTGCAAATGATTGGCTCATTGCAAAAGACTCTGATGCTGGAAAAGATTGTAGATGGGAGGAGAAGGGGATGACAGAGGATTAGATGGTTGGATGGTATCACTGACTTGATAAATTGAGTTTGAGTAAGCTCCAGGAGTTGGTGATTGACACAGAAGCCTGGCGTGCTGCAGTCCACAGGGTCGCAGAGTCAGACACGACTGAGCGACTGAACTGAACTGAACTGTCGGAGAAATGTGTTTTGTCTTACAGTTGGTTAGTCATTATGTCCAGGAACAGAAATAGCTGGGAGTGTGAGCATGAAGTGGGAGGAGCCTGGTGAGCTGCAGTCCATAGAGTCGGAAAGAGTCAGACATGACTGAGTGACTTGAACCCAAAGAGTCACATTTTACTCTGATTATTCTTTTTGTTTGAATCTTATGCAACTATATTTATGTATAACTTCTATTGTAATAGTATTACAATAAATGGAATATTGCTAAAAAGTAGGTGATACACCAAATTTCCTTCAAAACTAACTTGACTCTTGCTATGGTAGTATTATGGCTACTGTACTCATTTAGGAATTTATGTAAGTAATAAGTTGATACAATGAAGCAACTAATTGTATGAATTCTGTATGAAATGTAAAGTTCTCTAAATTGGAAAGCCTTTTGGTGGTCATTATTAAGAGTATGATTTATTGTGTTTGATATGTAGTAGAATATTTTCAAGTTTCAGTCTTTTGCAAACTGATTAATAGATTTTTATTTTTTTGCAGAATCCACTATATTTTTATGTACTAGCTTTCTATAAAATTACTTACATTAATTTAATAAAGAGAACATTATGTTTCTATCTAAAGTGAAAAAAAAATGTCCCTTGACATAAATGGAAGATAAACATAAAGCTCTGTGTGTGTGTGTGTGTATGTGTGTGTATTAGTCACTAAGTTGTGTCCTACTCTTTTGACCCCATGGACTGTAGCCCACCAGGCTCCTCTGTCCATGGGATTCTCTGGGCAAGAATACTAGCGTGGGTAGCCGTTTCCTTCTCCAGGGGATCTTCCCAACCCAGGGATCAAACCTAGGTCTCCTGCATTGCAAGCAGATTCTTTACCAACTGTGCTACATAAAATGAAATATTATATGATTTGGCTAAATGCTTTTGCTTGACAACATCTAACACTGGAGTTTGCTTTCCAGAATCAGAGGTGGTAAAGACTGGAATGGATGAATTTTACTCAGATGACCATTATATCTACTACTATGGGCAAGAATCCCTTAGAAGAAATGGAGTAGCCATCATAGTAAACAAGAGTCCGAAATGCAGTACTTGGATGCAATCTCAAACATGACAGAATGATCTCTGTTCATTTCCAAGGCCAATGATGATCAATACTGAAATCAGATTGATTATATTCTTTGCAGCCAAAGGTGGGGAAGCTCTATACAGTCAGCAAAAAAAAAAAAAAAAAAGACCAGGAGCTGACTGTGGCTCAGATCATGAACTCCTTATTTATTTCCAAATTCAGACTTAAATTGAAGAAAGTAGGAAAAACCACTAGGCCATTCAGGTATGATCTAAATCAGATCCTTTATGATTATATAGTGAAAGTGACAAATAGATTCAAGGGACTAGATCTGATAGACGGTGCTTGATTAACTATGGACGGAGATCATAACATTGTACAGGAGACAGAGATCAAGACCATCTGCAAGAAAAAGTTACACAAAAAAGGTAAATGGCTGTCTGAGGAGGCCTTACAAATAGCTGTGAGAAGAGAAGCAAAAAGCAAAGGAGAAAAGGAAATATATACCCATTTGAATGCAGAGTTCCAAAGAATAACAAGCAGAGATAAGAAAGCCTTCCTCAGAGATCAATGCAAAGAATAGAGGAAAACAATAAAATGGAAAGACTAGAGATCTCTTCAGAGAAGGCAATGGCAACCCATTCCAGTGTTCTTGCCTGGAGAATCCCAGGGATCAGGGAGCCTGGTCGGCTGCATCAATGGGGTCACACAGAGTCAGACACAACTGACGTGACTTAGCAGGAGCAGCACAGAGATCTCTTCAAGAAAATTAGAGATACCAAGGGAACATTTCATGCAAAGTGGGCACAGTAAAGGAAAGAAATGGTATGGACCTAACAGAAGCAGAAGATATTAAGAAGAGGTAGCAAGAATACACCGAAGAGCTATACAAAAAAGATCTTCATGACCCAGATAATCACGATGGTGTGATCACTCACCTAGAGCCAGACATCCTGAAATGTGAAGTCAAGTGGGCCTTAGAAAGCATCACTATGAACAAAGCTAGTGGTGGTGATGGAATTCCAGTGGAGCTATTTCAAATCCTAAAAGGTGATGCTGTGAAACTGCTACACTCGATATGCCAGCACATTTGGAAAACTCAGCAGTGGCCACAGGACTGGAAAAGGTTCGTTTTCATTCCAATCCCAAAGAAAGGCAATGCCAAAGAATGCTCAAACTACTGCACAATTGCACTCATCTCATACACTCGTGTAAAATAATGCTCAAAATTCTCCAAGCCAGACTTCAGCAATACGTGAACCGTGAACTTCCAGATGTTCAAGCTGGTTTTAGAAAAGGCAGAGGAACTGGATATCAAATTGCCAATATCTGCTGGGTCATGGAAAAAGCAAGAGAGTTCCAGAAAAACATCTATTTCTGCTTTATTGACTATGCCAAAGCCTTTGACTGTGTGGATCACAATAAACTGCAGAAAATTCTGAAAGAGATGGGAATACCAGACCACCTGACCTGCCTCTTGAGAAACCTGCATGCAGGTCACTGGACATGAAACAACAGACTGGTTCCAAATAGGAAAAGGAGTACGTCAAGGCTGTATATTGTCACCCTGCTTAACCTATATGCAGAATACATCATGAGAATGCTGGGCTGGAGGAAACACAAGCTAGAATCAAGATTGCCGGGAGAAATATCATAACCTCAGATATGCAGATGACACCACGCTTATATCAGAGAGTGAAGAAGAACTAAAGGGCTTCTTGATGAAAGTGGAAGAGGAGAGTGAAAAAGTTGGCTTAAAACTCAACATTCAGAAAACTAAGATCGTGTCATCTGATCTCATCACTTTATGGCAAATAAATGGGGGAATAATGGTAGAGTTTATTTTTCTGGGCTCCAAAATCACTGCAAATGGTGACTGCAGCCATGAAATTAAAAGACGCTTGCTCTTCAGAAGAAAAGTTATGACCAACCTAGACAGCATATTAAAAAACAGGGACATTAGTTAGCCAACAAAGGTCCATCTAGTCAAGGCTATGGTTTTCCCAGTCATCATGTCTGGATGTGAGAGTTGGACTATTAAAGAAAGCTGAGCACCAGAGAAATGATGCTTTTGAACTCTGGTGTTGGAGAAGACTCTTGAGAGTTTCTTGGACTCAGGGAGATCCAACTAGTCTATCCTAAAGGAAGTCAGTCCTGATTATTCATTGGAAGGACTGATGTTGAAGCTGAAGCTCCAATACTTTGGCCACTTGATGTGAAGAACTGACTTATATGAAATGACCCTGATGCTGGGAAAAATTGAAGGAGGCAGGAGAAGGGGATGACAGAGGATAAGATGGTTGGATGGCATCACCAACTCAATGGACATGAGTTTGAGTAAACTCCGGGAGTTGGTGACAGACAGAGAGGCCTGGCATGCTGCAGTCCATTGAGTTGCAAAGAGTCGGACATGATGAGCAACTGAATCGAAAGACTGAGACCTTTTCCTTGACATATCAGGATACATCAAAAATCATTGAAAATGGAATAAATTCTTAGTATTTGTTTTATAGTCATTTACTGTTTTGCCTCTGTATCACTAGTACTAATAATTCCATATTTGCAGAAACACTGGTATTTTAGAAAGAATTCTAAGATTAGATTCATAATCAAATCACTGCTCCTGTCACCATATCTTTGGGTTGTCACTATATGTTGTACTTGTATCACCATTTATAAAATGGGGGCAAAAATGCCTGCCATCTTTAATCGTCTTAGAATATTTGTGAGGAACAAGTGAAATAATATTGCATGTCTCTACTAATAGTTTCAGTGATAGTTTAACAATCATATATAACTAAGGAATTCTGCTCTTTTAGGTTACAGTGCTTTGTCTGCTGACACTTAAGTTTAATAATTCATTCTGTTAACATGTACTCCACCCAATGGGAATCATCATCTGTCCTATCTTGTAAATATACTTTATTGCTGTAGACACTGGGTGCACATATGAGTTTGCACCTATGGGATCTCACCATGGAATACATTGAAAATGCATATTCTAATGGTGAGTCTCGAGTTGTGAAGTGCATTTTGTGCAGAGTTAGATTTTCTGATGTGCTGCTTACATTTATTAATATTCTAAGTTTCTATAGATTCTATAGTAGATTGACCTTTTACTAGAAAGACTGAAGTAGCCTCCCATTCCGAACTCTTCTTCTAATATGGCAGTGAGATTGGTATACTAAGCTCATTTGCCCCATCAGGTCACCAGAGTGTTATTTACTAAATTTCTTCCCCTAGAAATTATTACTTAGTTTAGTAGGATCTTATTGGTCTGTCCTGGTGGGCCCCAAGGAAAATAATGTTTAGTGTTATAATCATGACAGAAAATGTTCCTCACCTGTAGGAAGTAGTTGCTACTGTTTTTTTTTTTATTCACAAAAGTAGGTTTATATATTTTATGAAAATATCTATCAAATTTGTTATTGAGAAATCCTTATAAGCTAAACCTTCTCTTAGCCACATCCCTCCTCCCAGAAACACTTCCACTCTTGTCTTTGGGAACTTGCTTCACCTTTACCAGGTAACTTCTATTCTTTGAAGCTAACTAGGTTATTTTGGGTGGAGATAGATGGTAGGCAGTTGGAGTGATTTATTGAAATAATTCACTGCCTGTTGATTCTCTCATTTTCATGTGGTCAAAGTATAAGAAAGTGAGCCAGGACCTTACTTACCACTGTATCATTAGCTTTCATATGACTCTATTTGAAGTCCAAGTATGGCAATAATTTTTGTAATAACTTTTAGTTGCCTGTAACAATCATATAATTTTAGTAAATAGTTCCTATACATTTGTTTACCTCAAGTCCTATTGATGAAGCAGGCTTCATGATGTTTGTTGGATCTGAATGTGCTAGAAGCATCTTATTTACATAGAGTCTGCTATAAGAAAAGTATATCCAAAAATCTGAGTGTTTCTTAAAAAAAAATAAGTGCTACATAGTTTTTAAGTGAGAGTCAATTAACACAGGGAAAATGAGTATCCTATTTAAATTTTACAATGTAAATGAACAAATTCCATTTTCTGCATAAAATGAACTCTGTCATTTAAATAAACAATATCCTATTTTCCAACAGGATAATCACATGTTCATCACATTCTTTGAAGTGGAAGGCTACCAGTCTTAGAAGATAAAACAGGAATTTTATAGTTATCATTGAATATCCCAGGAAGAACTTGGTAAATTAACAGTAAAGATCTAGGGAAACTTCTTGTTCTCAGCAAACATAAGGAGAATATTTAAGTAGTAATTTTTTAACCTGTCCTGTCACTTAACCGTGCTTTTTGTTCACCATGATCTTGTGATCAAAACGTATAACCATCCAGTACCTACAAATGAACTTTGAACCTGCATAATATTTGTGGGATTCTTTCTTGGCAAGATTTATTAAACACCTCTGTAATATATAATTACTTTTTAATTTTAACCAAGACTGAAAACAGTGGTTTTAGGTTTTTGGTTTCTGTTCCCATAACCATGCTTCTAAAGAAATTCCCGTTACAATCTTTTGTTGTTGTTGTTGCATCTTTCTGAGGCAGTCCTAATGCTGTAGTCACTGAACTTTTTGACTGTCTTTCCACAGTCCCTTCAATTCCCTACAGTTTTTCTCGTCCAGAATTATTGAATTAGTTCTTTCTGTTTTCTCACAAGGTGGTTTTTCTATTAACTCTCTGCTGCTACTCTGGATGTCTTACTTCCCCTCTGCCCTTTTATTAACAGCTATTGCAGTGTTGATCTTTTCCTTTCTGCCTCACTTTTGGTCAATCACATAGCAGTCTCTAACATAGCTGTTGTAATATCCCCTGTTTTTAATCTTCTGAGAGCTCTTTCATATCTCTTGCGGGTTTATTAAAGTCATCTTAATGCAGTTTTTGACAGTTCTCAGTACTAAAGTTAGACGTTTGGTGCCAGCCGCATGTGTAAGGAATGCTTTTAGACAAGAAAGGCAATGAATATCTTGACATAATAAAGACATTTTTACAGAGACTAGTGTTATTCTTAACTGACTAATAAGCTTAACAATTATAAATGATTTCATTTACTGTTGAAAAGGATTACTGTTTTGAAGCGTGATTCATTTTATTTTTCTTGTAGCACATCCAAAACAACATATTGTATAAATTTGTCCTCAAAATATACTAATTGATTCTGTTGAACCAGCACATTTTCCTGTGGTATGTAGTTTGTTTTGTTATTCACTTCTTTTTATAAACAATAAGAATAATTAAAATGCAGTAAAATAAGGAAAGGCATTTGTCATACTACATTTGAATAGTATGAGGTGCTTCCGTTTAAGTGTGTATTTGTAAGAGTATTAAGTTGCTTAATTCATCTAGTGTATAAATGTATATACATTGTTACATATATTTATATTTGGAGGATTTTTTTCCCTTCAGTTGACAAAAAATGGATGGATTTCTTGTACAAAATGTTATGGTTTGACTTCATTCCCACCAACATTCTATATGTATTATGTAGCCTTTTAAAAATAAACCCAAGGTCATTTTTATTAAATAAACAATTAATTGTAGAAATTGTTGGTTTATTTCTGTTAGTTCTATCTCTTTTCAATTCATATTTTTACCAATTTGTTGTTTATTAAAATTCAAGCGGTGAAAATTATTTGTTCATCCTCTTTGGAAACACTTCTGAGAATTTTTCTTGGAAATACAATAAAATTAAGTAAAATTAACTTCCTGTAGGGTTTTTTAAATCATCCTCCTTTCCCCTGAAGACTTGGGTAGGGTAGGCAGTAAAATGTGACAGTTTATAGATTTCACAGAGATGGATGGAAAATACTGTTACTGGGAATAGTAACAACATGCCTACAGGATGCTAGTTTTCCTTTCTTTCAGCATTGCTAACCTGAACAGTTCCTGCACTGCAAGTGGCAAATAAAATAGAAAATGGACTTACAAAAGATAGCAATTTAGTAAATATTTGAACAAAAATTAATATTTAACAAAAAGATGGTATAAAATAATATTTGAACAAATTTAAGATCACAGTTAATTACTTTAGGAAAAAGAAAATAACATGCAACTTCCTTTTAAAATTTTACCTTTGATCTTTAATGACACATTAAAGGCATTAAAAGTAATCACATCAGTTCACTTTGGAATCATGAGCATTTCTTGGTATTTTTTTAAAGAATGAATACATGTCCACATTTAGAAGATATTATAAACTGCACAAATTTCACTGAGCATTTCCTTTGCTAGGTACAGGGTGTTATTTAATTATTGCGCAATATATTTAGTATAAAGGTGTTGGGTTTGGGGAAATGTATCAAAATATACAAAATGCTCTACATGTGCATTTCCATCCTGTGACTGGATTTATAAGTCTCGATAGAGTTATTTTGTAGATATATCTCTCTTCCTAGATCTGAATAATTTTGAGATAGGAAGGGAGCATTTCTGCGCCTCTCCAGCGACCTTTAACCAATGATAGAGCTCCACTTTCCCCTCCCCCACAAAGGAAAGCCAGTCAAATAACCCTCAACTAAAAATTAAAAGGACCTTAATTTTTCCTTGGTGAAATGAGACGTACAGACATAAGGTAGTTATTTTTCCTTTCTCCTTTCTTTTTCTGCCTTTTTACTCCTCTTTTACTTCCTTCACTGTCATTATACCTTGAAAAAATACTTTATCAAACTGTAGGCAATTCCATTTCTCATCACTAATTTGTTTCAAGGCCTCTTCACCTAGTTTGTAATGATTAGTCTGGATAATAAGAAAAATTGTGTTATCTCCAATATATGCTATAATTCATTATTTTTAGTGTTTTTCTATTTTCTATTAAGTAAATAGGTCTTTTATTTACTTCATCAGTTAATGCAAAGAATTATGCCCTACTTTTACGCTGTACAGTTAAGTCTCAGTGTAATCAAGAGCCATATTTATGTATTGATGTCTTAGATGAGTTAGCCAGCATCTACTCAGAATTCTTTTCCAAGATTCATGATACTTTGAGTTTCATTTCTACTTTAATTATAGAATTTCGTGATTTGAGGGAACTCTTGATGAACATTTATTGTACATATTTATGGCTGAAACCAAGTGGAATATAAAGATGAAAATTACACAGATATAGAAGACAAGATTCTTATTTCAAAGTATTTAATAATGTCTCATTATTTAAAATGTATTATAATTATCATGCATGCCTATGATGTTTTCTGTTTATTTTTAATAGTTTTTGATTCTCACAAAAATTCTTTTTGACAGAGTAGATATAGTTTTTCTTTACACACAAAAAATTATTAGTTTAAAAAGTGAATTGACTCTCCCAATATATAAACAGCAAGTGTCAGCATAAAGACCTAAAATGAGTTCTCCTATTTCCAAATTAACTGACTTTGCAACCATTTCATATTGGCCTCCACAAAGGAAACTGGTTAACACTCAACTCTTTCAGTTTTTGCTTCATGTTATTTTGAAACTATTCTTACATGCAAAGACATATAGGATGTATTATTTATTCTTGATAATGTTTTGATTAAATTTCCATCTTTTTCTTTGGTAGTATTGGTTGTCTTGAAGTTTACTCTGACTGATGTTAACATAGCCACTGTTTCTTGTGATTGGTGTTTGCCAAAGGCTGTCTTTTTATATCCTTTTATTTTTAACCTGTCTTTGTATATTTAAAATGTGTTCTGGTGGAGAGTATATAGTTAGAGTTTACATTTTTACCCATTATGACAATCAAGATTTAAACTGAGTATATTTCTTTTATGCTATTTTTGTCATACTTACATTTTATTTCTGCATATGTGATAAGCCCTGTTATATTGTTATTTTTACTCTGTACAGATAGTTATCTTTTATAGAAATTAAAAATGAGAAAATAATCAAAATTACCTCACCAACAGATTTACCATCTAGTCCTCTTCATTTCTTGTGTAAGTCCCAATTTCCATCTGAAATTGTTTTTCTTTAGTCCAAAACTCTCTTTTGTGGTTCCCTTCACTGGAGGTCTGCTAGAGCAGAATGAATGATCTTAAGTTTTTGTTAAAGAAAGGATTTTCTCTTCATTTTTGAATAATATTTCACTGGTTATGGGATTCTTGATTGAAGTTTTTCTCTCACTGCGTTAAATACATGCTATTTGATTATCTTAGGCTTGTATTTTTTGACTGGGAAGTTTTCAGTCATTTTAATACCTGTTGCCTTGTGTACAATGTATCTGTTTTCTCTCTGCTTAGGAATTTTTCTCCTTTAGCACTTTAATTATAATGCACTTTACTGTGGTTTTCATTTGTCTATACATTGTCTTGTATATTAAGCTTCTTAGATCTGTGTTTATAGTTTTAATAAAATTGTAAGTTTATACCACTCTTCCTTCAAATATATTTTCTATTCTTCCTCTTTTGGGACTACAGTTAACATTGTTTAGACTACTTGATATTTTTCTCTGTTCTTCATTATTTCTTTTTTTCTGTTCTGCAAATAGTTTTTATTGCTGAGTTTTCATCTTAGCTTGTCTTTTCTTCTGCATTATGTAATCTCTCAATTCCATTGAGCAAATTTTTCATTTCAGATACTGTATTTTTCAACTGCACAAATTTGACTCAGTTCATTATAGCTTCTTTCTTTCTTACCATGTTTGCATTTTCCTTTAAATCTCAAGGCTATTTAGAATAGTTGTTTTAACATCTCTCTGCCACTTCATATCTTTCATTTCTAGATTTGTTTCTATTGGTTGATTTTCTTCCTCATTAGCAATCATATTTTCCTACTTCTTCATAGTCATAATTTTTTTTGAATGCTGGACACTGTGATACTTACGGTTTTATATGTCTGGATTTTTGATATCTTCATTTACAAATGTTAAATTTAGTTCCATATAGGCAGTTACTTGTGGATATTATCAAGGCTTTTATTTTAGATTTGTTAGGATGGATATAAAGTAGTTTTTGAGACATAGGAGATGCAGGTTTGATCCCTAGGTCAAGAAGATCCCCTGGAGGAGGGCATGGCGACCCCATGGACACAGAAGCCTGGTTGGCTGTGGTCAGTAGGGTTGCAAAGAGTCAGACACGACTAAAGCAACTTCGCGTGCACGCAAAGTAGTTTTATTCTAGACATAGTTTAGTCCTTTTATCAATACTATGGCTCTGCCCTCTGACGTTTCTACAGAATGTCCTAGCTGTTCAATAAGGTCATGACCCTATGGATGGTCAGAACTTGAACATCTCTCTGTCCCTGCACATGTGGAGCTTAGTATTTGGCATCAAGGGGATCTCTACGAACATTTCTGGATCTATTTCTCTACTTAACTTCCTTTCTGATACTGTCCTCAAACTTCAGGTGACTCAGCCTTCCCCAAATTCAGTATCTCCTCACCTCAATTAGGTCACAATGCTCTGCTTTCTTTATCCATTCCTGCTCTATATTCTGCATCCTGGTCTCCAAGATCATCATAGGGTTCACTGTATTTGTTTTCCTTCTTTTTTTTTAATTATTTTTTAATTAATTTTTATTTTTCTAGTTTGTTTTGCTTTACAATACTGTATTCGTTTTGCTACACATCGACATGAATCAGCCACGAGTGTACATGAACTCACAGAATCCCATGATGCCTTTTTGTTAAATGACTGAAAATACTGTTTTACATATTTTGTCTACTTTTCTACTTGTCTACAAGGGGAGGGCATTTCCAGTAGTATTTACTCCATCATGGCCAGAAGTGGAAGTCCTTTCATATATTGAGATATATAAAATACAGATGTGAATTCATAAAGGATGTTAGTCATTTCTTCTCTCCCATTCATTTAATGTCACTCAGTAAAGTAACCATTTTTAGAAATTTAGTGCGCATTCTTCTATATTCCTTTATATATTTAAGCACATTTGTATGCACATGTGCCCATATATGCAGATATATACGTAAATCAAGTTACCTTGTAAGCCTCTGGAGAAGGAAATGACAAGTCACTCCAGTGTTCTTTCTTGGAAAATCCCATGAAGAGAGGAGTCTGGTGGGCTACAGTTTATGGAGTTGCAAAGAACTTAGTGACTGAGCACACATTGTTAAGTATTTTTCAGCAACATTTTCACTTAGAATATGTCTTAGAGATCCTACTAATAGAGTATATATTAATCTTAATTAATTCTTATATTGGGCTTCCCTGGTGGCTTAGAGGGTAAAGTGTCTGCCTGCAATGCAGGACACCTGGGTTCAATCCCTGAGTCGGGAAGATCCCCTGGAGAAGGAAATGGCACCCCACTCCAGTACTCATGCCTGGAAAATCCCATGGATGGAGGAGCCTGGGAGGCTGCAGTCCATGGGGTTGCGAAGAGTCGGACACGATTGAGCAACTTCACTTCACATTCTTTTATTATCAACCATATATTCTATAGAATGATCTTCTATATTTAATTACTCCCCTTTTGCAGTCATTAAAGTTTTTCCTTCTTATTGTTTTTATAAGCTGTATTTTTTAAAATAAGATTGTACAGCAACTCTTCATATGATGAATATTTCTGTAGAAGAAATCACAAAGGTGTCAAATAGTTTGCCTGTTGGTAAATTGCTTTCCCAAGCAGTTGCTGCATACTTATATTACAACTAAAACAGAAGACCCAAGGGTTTTTGAAAAATGGTTGATTTCAGGTCTAGGATAGATCTGAGAACTAAGAAAGATACTTTGGTCCTGAAGGCACTGCTGTGTGTATGTGCTGGGCTTAGTCGGTTAGTCATGTCCAGACCTTTGCGACCCCATGGACTGTAGGCCGCCAGGCTCCTCTGTCCATGGGGATTCTCCAGGCAAGAATGCTGGAGTGGTTTGCATGCCCTCCTCTAGGGGATCTTCCCAACCCAGGGATCGAACCCAGGTCTCCCGCACTGTGGATTCTTTACTGATGGAGCTACCAGGGAAGACCCCATGAAGGCACTACCATTAATCAAAGGTGGGACAATTGTAGGGAAAAAAACTATTGCTGTGTTTAAAATATATATATATATATATATATATATATAAAATATGTTCAAAAGCTAAAAATCTTAAGGGATACAAGCAAGATCAAACTGAAAGCAACACTGGTCACCTCGGGAGGGAGCTAAGGGAATAAAATCATTATTCTAAGTACCAATAAATAGTGAAATCATGCATTTATCCTATTCTTCCTGTACAAACCTTAATTCAGATTAATCAAATATTAATAAGAATTCTTTTATGGAATTCTATTCATGAATGAAGAGAGAATAGCAGAATCAGATTACCACAAGTTTGAAGCCTTTTATTAATTAAAGTAATTGCTACAGAAAATGCTCATCAATGACTAGTGATATCCTCAAGTAAACATGAATAGGAAACGTAACCAATGAAACCAGCTGACAACACCTGAAGCTCTTGATCAAATAATACTGCAGAATGAGAGACAACCAGCTGTTCAATGGCCACTTATATGATGCCGTAGTACACAGCTTTTTCAAAATTGAATCTCATCAGGGTCCCTGATCTAACTATTCATTTGTAGGAAGTATAGAAGATAGAGGAATTTATTAAGCAACATTTCAGTCAAATATAAAAAAGGATGGAAAACCGTTAGAGACTAAAAGAGAAAGAAAGGAAATATCAGCCAAATGTAACGGGTAGACCTTGTTTGGATCTGATTTGAGCAAGCCAACTTTTAAGAAAACATTGGAATAATTAGAGACATTTGAACAAACATAGGGTTTTATATGATATTAAGGAACTGTTAATGTTTTATTTATGATGTTAGTATTGTATTCATGTTAACAATAGCTCTTTTCTCTTAAGAAAAAATGAAATATTACCAGTGAAATGCTGTAAGTTCTACACTTGTTTTAAATAATCCTGTGAGAGGCTGAAGAGGAAGATCTGGTGACAGTTGTTTATGTTGGATGATGAGTACATGGGGTTTATTATAGTATTTTTTTATGCATATAAGTATTTGAACTTTTCCACTGTGAATTTTTTAATTAAAAAATAAATGTAGCATTCACAAGCCAGGTTGAAGAGAATTTCGTCAACCATCAAAAGAAGTGCAGAGCTTTCAGAATTTCACTCTAAACACTTGAAGTGTGTATATACATACATACTTGCAAGAACGTTACAGAATTTATTCAGCATAAATGCTACATTTGATATGGACCTTTGGACTCAGCATGCACTTATGCTGAAATTAGCATGAACCTAACGGTTTTCATTATAAAACATTCGTGGCTTTATCAATACCCTAGAAAAATCTTTGCAGTAGATCTGGCACTGTGCCTTCATTCTGTCACAGGCAGCTCTCATCAGGTCCTCGTGTTTGCTTTCCAGGTGCAGCAGGTACAGACTGTGCAGCAGGTGCAGCATGTCTATCCAGCTCAGGTGCAGTACGTGGAAGGGAGTGACACTGTCTATACCAATGGAGCAATGTAAGTTCATGTGGGGGAGTCATCTTCATTCCCCCACTCAGAGAAAAGGAATATGCTTCCTGACATCTTCTGCTCATCCCAAGTTATTTCCTTGCTTTCACAGTATTTTCTTTTTAACCAGAGTAACATTATTGAACTTAAACTGATGTTTTGAGCCTTGTTTATGTTTGTTAAAAATATGTGCTCATTTTCCTTAGTAGAATATTTTTAAAATATTTTGAAATTTCTACCCCAGTAGAATATTTTAAAATTTTAAATTGTTGTACCCATGAATGATTTTCTCTAGGTTGAGAAAAACATACCCCCTTGTTGGTGATTTCTGTATCATAATAATACCTTCTAAAACCTATGCTTTTTGTTTTTATCAATAAGGTGAATTTTTGTGTGTCTTCTGTAAAGTAATATAAATCTACTGTATTAGTAGAGTAGGAGGAGGTTTTTTTTGCATTATTAAATGAAGTACTTAACTACTCTATGTGAAAGTGCCAGATACTCAATAAATCTTATTTTCCTGTCTGAACTTACCCTTCCTCCCCAACTCTCACTCTGTCTCCTTTGCATTAACAGTAATGTCAGTTTGTATATTTTTTTCATTAGTTTTTCAGCCACTTTGAGATTCAAGATGTTATTATAAATAAAGGGACTAAGAACTGTTATAAGTCACCACGTTTGTTTTCATTTACCACAGGTTTTTGTTTGCAATCTGTTAGATCTCCCGGTCTGAAATGAATTCAGATTCTCTTATTGACTCTTCTGCCCCAGGCTGCTGTGCCTTAGGTTGAGAATCTCTGCTTTCTTAATTCTTACTGCACCTAATGTTTCCTTGGGTGATTTTATAGACCCCCATGACACCAACCTGTAAGCTCCATGAGGGGCAGGGATTTTTGTGTGGTTTTTATTGTTGTTTCACTGCAATAAATCTAACAGCAGAAGTGTGTGTAGTATGTAGAAAGTGCATGTATTCTTATTATAGCTAAACATCTTAAAATCCTGGTTTAACTATCTATTAGTTTTATAATCATGGTCAAGGTACTCAACTATTCTGTGCTTTTATTATTCTTTCCTGGAAAGTGGGAGGATAATAAACTACTCTTACTGGATTATTGGGAGGATTTAAGGCAGAGTATGTAAAGCAGCTTGCACAGGACCTGGTTTACAATAGATGATACAAAACTGAAAGTTCCTCATTGACCTTGACTCATCATCTCTTTTTTTCTTATTGCTTCTGGTCACTGAATCTGCCTACATCACCACCGCCTTTAGAACCTATATTAGCTATAAAGTAAAATGTGTCTGTCCGTCTTGGTCCCTCCCCTCTTCTTATCTCCCTGGCTTCATCTTCCATCTGTTCTAGGAACAGCCAACTTTGTACTTGTTTCCCCTTTCATGCTTCTGTATTATTGGACACGTGGTTTGTTTCCTCTGCTGGAATATCATTCTCTACTTCTTTCTTCCGTTCCCAAACCGCTCACCCAGTATAGCAATATCTTTGTAGACTGACATGTCACATCCTCCTTTGTGTCGTGAACCTTGGCTCTCCTCTGCAGGTAACTTATTTGTCCCCTGTACAGTAAAAATAGCAATGTACCCAGACTCTTAGTTCCACCATGGTGCAACGAATCCTTATATATATTTATCATACTAAGAAGAACTCTTCCTGAATGGGAATTGTTGTCATTTTGTTATTTTATTTACATCAGTTTAGGTGAAAGTCTGAGCGACTTCACTTTCACTTTTCACTTTCAAGCATTGGAGAAGGAAATGGCAACCCACTGCAGTGTTCTTGCCTGGAGAATCCCAGGGACTGGAGAGCCTGGTGGGCTGCTGTCTATGGGGTCGCACAGAGTCGGACGCGACTGAAGTGACTTAGCAGCAGGTGAAGGGCACGTGATGAAGGATAAGCACATTTCTGTTATGCTAGTGAATCTATAACACTTTATATATATTAGACACACTGTGAATATTCTTTACCTCTTTGTTGTATAAGGCCAGGACATTCTGGAGCCTGTTTTTGGAATCTCTACCATAAATCTAAACTCTTATTGGCATTTAGACCAAAAAAAATGAGGATGCCTGCCACTTGGTCCTTTATGGTATCAGGGAATGTAAATGGGTTTCTAGACACTGCTGGAGGTCACTCAGTTGTATTGTTGCTGCATCCTTGTTTGTAGTATATTTCCTTCCAGAACCTCAGAGTAAAGTCATTATATTTTCTACCTTTGTTTAAGCAAGTACCATTTTGTACCTAGTTTGTTCTCCTAATTCAAAGACATCCTAGGTAACGCCTTAGCAGACCCCACTTGAAGGCTACATTATCACTCTCTATTCCATAACGTTTTACCTTGTTTATTACTGCAACCAATCACTAAGAAACCAAAAATATATAACAGATTTAAACAAATTAGGGCTTTTATTTTTGTCAAAAAAAATCCAGGGTTAGCATATTGTACAAGTAACTAGCACTATGTGTGCAAATATAAAATAAGCCTTATGAAGAGATCTTACAAGCTGGCATACAGCAGATATCTCTAGTAAGACTGAACAATACCATGGAAATTGCTTCAGTAGATCTCTGGCCTCACAGAGTGCTCCATATTTCTAGGGGGCAGAGGTAGTAAACATTAACTGGTTATTCAGTAGAAAAAACATGGCTTTCTTATCTAAGGAAGAGTGGGTGCCTCTAAAGTTCAGGTCCCCCAGCCTGTTCTTCCATTAAGATTAACTCAGACCACCTGAGCCAGCTTAGTGCTAAGCTACTGAAAGATGACAGGAAATGAGCATTTAGAAACATCCACAACCGTACTTCCTCTCAGTCTGTTGCTGACATTAGCAGCTCAGGGATATCAGGGCAAAGATTTGCTGGTATGGTAGTAAATCTGCTTTGGTAACAGCCATCACAGCTGTATTCCAGACAACAAGAAGACAGAAGGTTGTATGCACACGTACATACATACGTGCATACAAATATGTGTGTACACACACACAGGCTTTCCCAGAAACCCCTAGCTCCCTTTTTGTTTATATCTCATTGGCCATAACTGTGTAACAAAGTAATTAGCTGCAGAGTAATCTAGGAATGCAGGTTTGTAGCTTTTGTGTCTATATGGTAGATGACAGCAAAGGAAAAGGATAGTTGGAACGGATGTTGAGAGAATTAACTCTGTTTTATCTAATGCAGTCAATTTATCACCAGCCCAAAGTAGAATAGGGTGATTGCTAGTGTGTGATATTGTAAAAGATAACACAGCCTGCTTCACTCTTTGTTTATGAAATATGGAGATAGTTTATCCAAAGTGTTTTGTATAGCTTCTGAGAAATTGAAAACACTCACTAAACATTAGTTATTACTATGCAATTTTGCTCTCTAGTTATTTTTGTTCTGAATTCTGCATATTGCCTTGTGCCTTTTAAAGCTATCCCACCACTGATCTTCTATATTCTATATGCGTAAATATGAGATCAGTGAATTCATTCATTCACAAAACCTTAGACAAACAACATCTCTAAAAGTTGCTCTTTAAAATTATAGGGCCCATTAAGTGCGGAAATAATTCAAAGTAAATATCTTGTGCCAACATAGATTTTCTGTGGCCCTCAAACTCAGTTAGTTAGATCATGACTAATGAGGTCTAGGTCACGAGTTCATTTGCCACAAAGTCCAATTAGCTTTGATCTAGTCTGTGTGTGCCCAGATTACATCCTCAACTCCAGCTAATTATGTCACAAACGTGCACCCTTGGTCAGATAAAGAAGATGCATCCTTAAAACCTTTCATTACAATTTCAGTTTTGGTGCTTCTGACTAAAGATTCTATAGCATCATTTTCATTTTTACTAAAGAAACATTGTGTTGCCATGAATTACACTCAACATTTTAGTAGCTAGAGGACTATGAACATCTTTTTAAAATAAAACAAGAAAAATTTTCAGCTTAAGCTATTTCAATCTTTCTGTAATTTTGCAGTGCTGACATTTAACTATGTACAGTTTTTTCTCTAAAGTTCATTTTAGAGTCTTTCTACTCTTTATATTTGATGCACTTCCATGTGTGTTAGAAAAGAGTAGTCCATATTCATTTTCACCACAGCACATTAATAGCCAGCTAGTGTTTGATCCCTGACTCAGATCATATTGAGAGTCCCACTTCTATGTGATAACAAATGCTTTTTGCTAGTTATTCTCCCAGGTCGGGATGCTGATCTTTATCATGAACTTTCACGCATCCAGTACATGGCCTTGCAACCTGAGCATGGTTAGTAAATCCTGGTTCGCTGTTGTTCCTGTCACCAGCAGCCTTGCCAAGTAGCCCTAATGCCCAGGGTTTGACTCAAGAGGTGATGGTAGCCCTCACAGATATGTGTCATCACTTGTGAAAATGTGTAATCCTTATAATTTGATGGTACTAATGTGCTTACTTTTTTTCTCTGTGACTATGGACAATTACTGGTAGCATAACAGGATTAATTAATGGGAGACAGTGAGTGAACATACATTTCAGATGAAACTGCTTTTCAGTACTGAGTGCTGGAGTAGAATGCTTTTTACTCAAGGGAGAAGGTAATCTAATTCATTCTTATTCCTATTTATCATTACTTCTGTAGGAACACACATTTACATATTTCCTGGCAATAGTTTTCCCAAGAATATTTTTTACTGGGCTGGTTCATAGTCTTGTCCATTGCTATAGATTCTTACAATTTATGGTATCTAATAATTTAGACTACTGAAATGAAACTAGCTGGGAAACATTGCATACCATGTAGAGAGAGTCCCATTCGGTTGAAATTTCTTGATGGAACTGAAAAATCAGTTTTTTAAAATGATTAATTTTTTTCTTTCCTGTCTCTGTTTTTTGAATCTCACTTCCCCCACTTACTCCATCATGTTAGTCAAAGGAGAAATAAAGACATCATTCTATACCTTGTCCAAATTAAGAAATATCTTTTGAAAACACTTTTAATTTTCTCATAGCAACCACTCTTTGAAGATTATCCCCTGGTTAGAGATGATCAGTGTTTTAAAATGTTAAGGTTTTCATTGTGTGGGTTTCTATTGCCAATAAGACTTGACCAATGGGAAGCATTCTCATAATCTTTAAATTACAGATATCATTATCAAATGCATTTCATAAAATGTTAGTTCTCTAAAAAAGTTCTGTGTTGACACAAGCAGAAAAACAGTACATGAACTTCTTTTGAGGACTCTAAATTTCTGTTTGTTTTTTTAAAGATTCTGAGAAATACCCTAGGAAAGAAATGCGGTGTTTTAAAAACTGGTCACAGAACTCTCATCTGAATCATATCTAATAACATGGCATTGTATACTTTAGGAGGTGGTACATTAATGATATATTGACAATTAGTAGATTTATTCAAAAAGAAAATAATATAGTTACGGTATTTTCTGAAGCCATCCAGTTATCCCTTCCATATACTTTATAATTGATTAATTGTTGTTTAGTCGCTGTGATGTCTTACTCTTTGTGACCCCATAGACTGCAGCACACCAGGCTCTCCTATCTTTAACTGTCTCTCAGAATTTGAGTTGCTGTTGCTCTCAACCATCTTTTCCCCTGCCCCCTTCTCCTTTTGCCTTCATTCTTCCCCAGCCTCAGGGTCTTTTCCAAGGAGCTGGCTCTTTGCATCAGGTGGCCAAAGCACTGGAGCTTCAGCATCAATCCCTCCAATGAATATTCAGGGTTGATTTCCTTTAGAATTGACAGGTTTGATTTCTTTGTTGTCCAAGGAATTCTCAAAATTCTTCTCTAGCACCACAATACAAAAGCATCAATTCTTCATGCTCAGCTTTCTTTATGGTCCAACTCTCACATCTGTACGTGACTCTGGAGAAACCATAGCTTTGACTATGGACCAAATGGACCTTTGTTGGCAAAGTGATGTCTTTGCTTTTTAATACGCTGTCTAGGTTTGTCATAACTTTCCTTCCAGGTAACAAGTGCCTATTAATTCCATGGTGCAGTCACTATGCACAGTGATTTTGGAGCCCAAGAAAATAAAACCTGTCACTGTTTCCACCTTTTCTGCATCTTTTTGCTATGAAGTAGTTGGCCTATATGCTATGATCTTTGTTTTTTGAATGTTGAATTTTAAGCCAGCTTTTTCACTCTCCTCTTTCACCTTCATCAAGAGGCTCTTTAGTTCCTCTTCACCTTCTGCCATTAGAGTGGTATGATCTACATATCTGAGGTTATTGTTATTTCTCCCAGAAATCTTGATTCTAGCTTGAGCTTCATCCAGCCCAGCATTTCTCATGATGTACTGTGCATATAAGTTAAATAAGCAAGGTGACACTATACAGCCTCGTCATACTCCTTTCCCAATTTTGAACCAGTCAGTTGTCCCATTTCCAGTTCTAATTGTTGCTTCTTGATTAATAAAGAACCTTAAAAAGGATATTCTTCAAGTTCATATTTTCTCTTTCAGTGAAATAGTCTCAGGATTTTCAAGTAAAATTATGCATTCTTATTATCATTTAAATGCTCTCTGCTTAGAAGAAATGGTTGTATGGTGTTTCTATAATTACGATGGAGAGGCTGCTTTATTTATGCTGTCTTCTGCCTCAGTATGACTTGGAGCATTCAAGAAATAATCTATTTCAAAACTCAAAAATACTGTTTCATGCTAGCCAACCAGAGATTATGTACCACATGAAAGCAATTTGTTGAAGATTCCAAATAATGTAGTTACTTCCATGTAGGGCTTTGGTGACTTTCACAAAAACTTCACAATGTAAAACTATTTAAGGCAGAGTTCTTGGTTTCAAGCAGCAGAAACCAAGTCTGGCTTATTTAAGCAAAACAAATAATTTATTGAAAGATATTTGTGACTCAGAATTTTCAGGAAGTCTGAAGAAACAAGCTGAAAAAAAATAGGTACAAGCATTGTTAAACATTAGCTAGACCAAAGACAAAACTGCACGCCAGGAGTTGTCCAGGCAGAACATCACATGACCACAACCCTCTCAAACACTGCTGGCCACTGCTGCCACTGGCTTCCAGTTAGAACTGTGCAACTTGTGTGACTGACTTAATGAAGATTCCATGAAATCATATACCTCTGTCCCTAACAACAGGTCTCCCCATTCGCATATTCTCCTAGCTCCCAAACTTTTTGAAAATATTTAAAACTTACTCATTCTGACTGCCTTTAATTATTTCTTCAGTCTGTCCAATCAGACATATACTGCTATCACTACATGGAAGCACCTTGCAGTAAGATCACCTCCTATTATTATATCTAATGAACATGTTTCAGAATCATCTTACATGTTCTGACTATAGCAGTGTGCTCTGATTGCCACTCCCTTTTCTCATGGTCTCCTGTTACCTCTCTGACCTCAGGCCTTTCTTTAGGTTGTTTCTCTGCCAGGAACATTCCCTTACCTCCTTGAACTCCTATCCCAGCTTAAAATAACATCCAAACTTCATTCCGTGGTCCATCATGATGTCTTTCAAGCTTTTTAAAAACCATCTCCAGTGAGAAAACTAGATGTGCAATTTTTTGCTCAGCTAAATATACATAGGCACACACACACACTGTATATGCATATGACAGAAAAAAAAGCTTCTCAAAATAATTCTTACCTCCTAGGTATAATATGTTCTCATGTTGTCTAGTCTCTTTTTTTAATGCTAGTGTGACCTATTAAATTGTGGATCATGACCCATGAAAAAATTTGTTTACACTACTTACAAGTTTAGTTTTCACCTACTTTTTAAACCTAATTTTTTTTTTCTAGTGTCCTTCTCATTCATTTTAAACAGCCACTCTAGACTTGTAGTTTCTTCCTAAATACCAGGATCTTCCCTGTGTCATGGCTTTTGTACATGCTACACTATCTTCTTGATATATCTTTCTTCCCGTTTTTCATAAAACTGGCTTCTTTTCATCCTCTGGTTTCAACCTAAATATCTCTTCTGGGAAAGTAACAACACTGGATTACTTGATCTAATATGTGCCCTTCCATTTATTATACTTTAATATGCTATTTTTCTATTCTATAAGCTTAACAAAATATCTAATGATCTTATTTCCATTTTTATTTTTGACCACCTATTTCTTATGTTATGTAACCTTTATATGAGTAGAGGTCATGTTCCTTTTTTCCCAGGTGCCATAAATATTTATTAAAAGAATATGTACAGAGTAGCCTGAAAGCAATAAAAACATTGTACCAATCTAAGATATTATAATGATCAACATCACTACATTTTATCTTCATATTGAATTTTATGGTATGAAATTTGTAAGATATTTTATTATCTTAATTTGCAATTTTTCATACCATTGCTTTATTTTATAGTTGATTAGCTTATTGGCGAGAGGATATTCAAAACCTAGATAAAACACAAAATGCATAATTTAGAGATATTATATATCTGGACTTATGGATAAGACACCTGAAGATAAAGAAAACAGAAAAATTGGCTATAACTAAAATAAATTGACATAATCATTGTAGTGAATAAGCAAGGAGTAAATATTCAGGGTCATGCTTAGCCAAGGTATATGCTGAGGCATGATGGGATGCAGCAGCACTAATTTACTGAATTCAGTGGATCAGAGTCCTGACATTTACACAGAACCTGATAATACCTTCAGCTGGAAGAACTTTCTGTCAGCAAGTATGGGCATATCTGTGTGTTTACATTCATTACTGGATACATATGCAGAACAAGGGAAAGATTCCTCTTCTATAGAATAATATGACATAGTATTTTCATAACAGTCTGTGGCAATCAATAAAGAACAAACAAACAAACAGGCATGTTTCAAACGTGAACAGAATTGCTTGGGAATTCAGTTGTTTCAGGAGTGTACAGTCAGAAATAGTTAGCTGCTTTCAATCTGATATGCCAAAAATTGAATAATTTTCTCAAACATATGTCTTGGGGATTTCTGAGGTAAATAGTGTGCAAGCAATAACTCTTATGTATTCATTATAGCAGTATGAAAGACAGCTGATCTTAGGTATCAGAATTAGAATCATTATTTCTAGTTCCTAAGAAAGAACTGTTTGTTTTTGTTGTTGGCACTTCTTTTTTTAAGCAAAATTTCTTCAGAATTTATCCAGGAGCTTAGAGCATTTAAAACTGAAAAGATACTAAGGAATTAATTTCTGCCTGACTCTGGCTCTAGCTCCAGAAAGACCTCCAGCAACCGAGTTAGTACTTTACCTTCTTACTCTTGAAGAGCAATGACCGAGGACATTGCAGTCTGCCTCTGTTACCCAGTCCAGTGTTGAAAAGTCTCCAATGACTGAGGACATTGCAGTCTGCCTCTGTTACCCTGTCCAGTGTTGAAAAGTCTCCTCTCTTCCACATTGCAAGTATTTAAGTGCCAGAGACAAATTCAGCAACAATTTGTGACACTTCATCTACAAATATAATTGTGCACTTTTCCCCCCTGGAAATTACCAATCTTTACCCCTGTGTATGCTTACACAAGCTTTCTCCTTAGCCCCATGAGTCATGATTGAGTAATGAACATAGCTTATAGATTAGACATACTCTTTAGTGACTTTCACTCTTCTCCTGTTCTTTGCTCATTTTTTAGCTAATGAATCATCTCCAGCTAGGGGGAAGTATGAAAACCAAAGCTCTTTGCTGCCATATTCTTATGCTGACTGAGGGCTATAGAGATTTTATATATATCTGTGATGCATTTATTTGTATTGCTGTTGTTCACTGAGGACTAATTATATAAAGGAGTCATGCCCAGAAGATGGCGTGATTTAAACTCCTTGGAATGATGCTCTTATAATAGAACTGCAACTTCTACGATCATAGAACTTCCATAGTCTTAGTGGGCAATGATAAATATCCTCCAAAATAGTCTGGTCTTTTCCATCTCTCTTTCTTTACCATTGCAAGTACATCTTCTGCAGATCTCATTCTGAGTAAGATAGGAGAGTATGCTGATAAACAGTTAGCAAAGTGTAGTTGTAGTTCACTGGCTCAGTCGTGTCTCACTCTTTGTGACCCATTGGACTACAGCATGCCAGGCTTCCCTGTCCTTCACCATCTCCTGGAGCTTGCTCAAACTCATGTCCATTGAGTCAGTGATGTCAGTTAAGCCATCCAACCATCTTGTCCTCTGTCATCCCCTTCTCCTCCTGCCTTCAATCTTTACTAGCATCAGGGTCTTTTCTAATGAGTTGACTCTTTGCATCAGGTAGCCAAAGTATTGGAGCTTCGGCATCAGTCCTTCCAATAATATTCAGGGTTGATTTCATTTAGGATTGACTGGTTTGATTTTCTTGCAGTCCAAGGGACTCTCAAGAGTCTTCTCCAACACCACAGTTCAAAAGCATGAATTTGTAGACACCCAGCCTTTTTTATGGGCCAGCTCTCACATCCATATGTGACTACTAGAAAAGCCATAGCTTTGACTGTATGGATCTTTGTTGGCAAGGTAATGTCTGCTTTTTAATATGCTGTCTACATTTGTCATGGACGGAGGAGCCTGGTGGGCTGCCATCTGTGGGGTCACACAGAGTCGGACAAGACTGAAGTGACTTAGCAGTAGCAGGTTTGTCATAGCTTTTCCTTCAAGGAGCAAGCGTCTTTTAATTTCATGGCTGCAGTCACCATCTGTAGTGATTTTGGAGCCCAAGAAAATAGTCTATCACAGTTTCCATTGTTTCCCCTCTATTTGTCATAAAGTGATGGGACCAGATGCCATGATCTTAGTATTTTGAATGCTGAGTTGTAACCCAGATTTTTCATTCTTCTCTTTCACCTTCATCAAGAGGCTCTTTAGTTCCTCTTCACTTTCTGCCATAAGGGTGATGTCATCTGCAGCTCTGAGGTTATTGATATTTCTACCAACAATCTTGATTCCAGCTTGTGCTTCTTCCAGCTGAGCCCTTCTCGTGATGTACTCTGCATATAAGTTAAATAAGCAGGGTGACAATATAAAGCCTTGATGTACTCCTTTCCTAATTGTGAAGCAGTCCATTGTTCCATGTCTGGTTCTAACTGTTGCTTCTTGACCTGCATACAGATTTCTCAGGAGGCAGGTAAGGTGGTATGGTATTCCTATCTCTTGAGGAATTTTCCACAGTTTGTTGTGATCCACACAGTGAAAGGCTTTAGGGTAGTGAGTGAAGTAGAGTTGATGTTATTCTGGAGCTCTCTTGCTTTTTCTATCATCCAACAGATGTTGGCAATTTGATCTCTGGTTTCTCTGCCTTTTCTAAATGCAGCTTGAACATCTGGAAGTTCTCGGTTTACATACTATTGAAGTCTTACTTGGAGAATTTTGAGCATTACTTTGCTAGCATGTGAGATGAATGCAATTGTGCAGTAGTTTGTACATTCTTTGGCATTACCTTTCTTTGGGATTGGAATGCAATCTGACCTTTTCCAGTCCTGTGGCCACTGCTGATTTTTCCAAATTTGCTGGCATATGGAGTGCAGCACGTTATTTAACAGCATCATCTTGTAGCTAAAATATAAGAAACTCTTAAATAGCAATAGAAAGTTTGTATGTTACCTGTACCACCTTTTGTGACTGTTCCACAATAGTCATTGATAAATATCTTTGGCATATTTAAATTATTTTAATGTGATGAAATGTTTGAGAGAATGGGCTAAGTGCATATTCCAAATCCAGTTTTTTACCAGCTGTGTGCTTTGGATAAAGCTGTTTAATCTATCTAGACTTCCAATATTCACCTTGTTTTTGCAAATAGAAATAACAGTATCTATCTTATAAAGTTGTAATGAAGGTTAAGTGAGTTAATCCCTGAAAAGGCACATAAGATCATGCCTGTTGCATAGTAAATAGTAAATATTGGCTATTAATAGCTATTATTATATGATTTATTTGTAAAGTCAACTTACTACTGGAAAGCATACTTAAGGGTTTTGTTCAGACTGTGAAAAGGAAAGTTGACACGATTTCCTGCATCTGTCATAGTGTTTCTTTCCCTGTATCTGTTTGTACATCTTACTTGATTATACTTAAATACCAACATCAGATTGTGTTAAGTACAGCTAAATAGGGTCACTGTCATATTTAGGGGACATAAAATGAACTCATTTCTCTTTTTATCCAAATTTAAAATCAACATGGCTGCTTTATTAAAATAAGCATATACTGACAGAAAAACATAAATGAGATTTCCAGTTAGAAAATACAGCAGTATTGAGAAGAAATGTGTATTTTAAATGATACTTTTCTATGTTTAAAAATATATATATATATTCTCTATGGAGTTGTTTCTGTCATCATCCCAAACTAAAATTTACACCTGGATCTGTGGTGGTTTTTTCTGGAAAGCAGTAACTTTACGCAGTGTTGAATACTTTTGCAGCACTCTTATTATTTTACTTAAATTTGCATTAGAAATTGCAATATAAATATAATTTGTAATGGGTTAAATGACCTATTTTAAATAATACAGAAAAATCTTGAAATAATTTAGCCCAATTTCTCATGCTTTAACAAAATAGCAAAAAAAGAATGTATGTTTTAGAAATTTATGAAAGTGACCATTATGCCAAATATACTTTTAAGTAGAGTCATATTTTATTTGTTGATTAGTGAGCCCACTATGTAGCAATAGTTAACTGTTGAGGGTACAGATGGGAAGTATGAAGACTTAAGGAAAATTAACAGTGCGTTGAGAGTTATATTTCAGGTATGTGCAATGTGTTAGGAAAGTATAGAGAGCAAACATAACAGTCTGTAAGGAGTGGCCATAGAATACAAGGGGTGCAGAGGAGTGATTCTGAGATAAGGCAATGCTTGAACTGAGAGATTAAGGGTGATTTCAGCAAAGGAAGAGAGTTGAAGACATGTAAAGGCCTTCCATTGAGGGGAAACCCTACACAATATAGCAGAGAGGCCATAGAAGATAGTGCTTTACAGGAGATCAGCATCAAGGTCAGTGAGGTGTGAGCAAAGAAATCATTTGAAGACATGGCTGGTACCAAATCTGGAGCTTGTACCGGCACTAGCCCTGAGAAGACAGGTCAAGGCTTGTGAATTTCTTCCCAGGGCAAGAGAGAATCACAGAAAGGTTTTTAAGAAAAGCTTAATTTTCATATTTTCCTTTTAGAAGTATTCCCCTGGCATCAGAGTTTGAAGATAGATTGGAAGAGAACCAAATAGAGGAAGGAAAACTAGTTAGAAGGCAATTTTAATGGAGAACATTATGAGTTAAAGGACCCCTAGTAGTTCAGTTGGTAAAGAATCCACCTGCAATGCAGGACCCCCTGGTTGGATTTCTGGTCAGGAAGATCCGCTGGAGAAGGAATAATAGGCTACCCACTCCATTATTCTTGGACTTCTCTTGTGGCTCAGCTGGTAAAGAACCTCCTGCAATGCGGGAGACCTGGGTTTGATCCCTGGGTTGGGAAGATCCCCTGGAGAAGGGAAAGGCTACCACTCCAGTATTCTGGCCTAGAGAATTCCATGGACTATACAGTCCATGGAGTCACAAAGAATCGGACATGACTGAGAGACTTTTACTTCACTTTACTCACTCATTATGAGTTGAGGCAGTGAGTACAAGAATGGAAAGGAGAATTGGAGAATTGTTTCGGAGGTAGTTAGTAGGACTGATGTCAATCTGAGCAAGAAAAGTATGCTTGCACTCAGTCACATCTGCCTCTTTACAACCCCATAGACTGCAGCCTGCCAAGCTCCTCAGTCCATAGTTTCTTTTTAAGCAAGAATACTGTAGTGGGTTGTCATTTCCCCCTCCGGGAGTCTTCCCGACCCAGGGATCAAACCTACATCTCCTCACCTCCTACAGTGACAGGCAGATTCTTTTACCACTGAGCGAACTAGGAAGTCCTGAGCAAGAAGAGTTAGCAATAATTTCCAAAGCTGAGTGTTGTGATGCTGCCCTCTACTGAGAGGGGGGAATACAGGAAAAAGAGCAGGAGAGAAAAGAATTCCCTTTTAGGTATACCTTCACTTTTACATAGGAGACCTCCCAAATATCAGGGTTTCCCTAGCAGAGATACTTAAGTGACTCTCAGAAATCTAGATTTAAAACTCTTAAAGTATAACCTAGCATGCTGCAGTCCATACGGTCGCAAAGATTCAGACACACTTTAGAAACTGAACAACAACAAAAGTAAAACTAGAAAGTGGAGGTATAAACTTATAAGCATGAATATGGTCATGTAGTATATGATCACAGTGTATGGTCTGAATAAAGGTGAGAAAAGATAAGAGCTAAAATTGGAGACCTCAGAAAATTACTATTTAATATACCAAAAAATTGAGCCTCCAAAAGATCCTTGAAACACTGTGATTAAAAAAATTAAAAGGTGAAAGAGAAATGCCATAGAAACTAATGAACAAGAAAGATTAAAACAGAAAGACCTTGCATATACTTGGAAATGTCCACAGACATCTACACCAAATTGTCAGTACTGGCTCACTCTGAGATGTAGTGTTGAAGAGAATGACCAAAAACACTGGGAATTTTAATTTGATGTTTGAATTTTTAAAAAGAAAAGTATTTTACACCTTCCTACTATTTTTGAAACTTCTTGAGAGCCTACACTAATTGCAAAATAAAAACAAAAGTCATGTTAAAATGTATGATATAGTCAATTGAAAATTAAAAATAAATCCATCAAACAAGCTGCTTAATCAGAACAGAGCAAGGAGGGAAAGGGCAACATGGCATAGTCAACAACATTGTACTGCAGATAAGTCAAGAAAGATGAGGACTGACAGCAGCCTTTTAGCTTGGTATTTAGACGAGGTCACAGTGACCTTATTAAAATCATTTTCAATGAAAGGCTAAGGGCAGAAGCTTGACTGTTGTTGGGAAGCAGAAAATGAGGACATGAGGTGGCATAGTCATCTCATTGAGGAGAAATTTGAGTGTAAAGAAGAGTTAGGGATTTAGGGCACATGCTTTGCTCAAGATCCTGCCTAATGGTTAGAAAGAGATTCATGCATGCTACCTTAGTCATGGAGGTTTCCTGCAAGTCACCAGCAGTGTGAAGTAGTTTGGGAAGCTGACTTGTCAACCCCTATTCATTCCAGATCCCAGCTTTCCTAAAAGTGGGATTTGCAGGAAGTTTTATAAGAAATTTAAGAAGTCACACAGCAGGATTTTTTGAAGGGACAAGACCTGAGCTTATTTATACACTTGAGGTAGGCCCCAATAGTGGCAAAAACTCTACTGTGCAGAAAAGTGTTGAGGTACTTATAAATAAATGTACCTTTAATTTGGAAAGTAAGCCCAGCTATTTCTGGGAATGAAGTTTCACACAAAATACAAAACTCACCATGTCCCAAAGGCTAAGCTGATATATTTTAAACATATATTCACCCTGGAAAAGCAATAAGATGATATAAATAAATTTCTTTCTTTTCTTCTTCTAAAGCCGAACAACAACTTACCCTTACACAGAAACACAGATGTACAGCCAAAACACTGGAGGGAATTACTTTGATACTCAAGGGAGCTCTGCACAGGTGACTACCGTGGTCTCATCTCACAGTATGGTGGGCACCGGTGGGATTCAGATGGGCGTCACAGGAGGACAACTCATCAGCAGCTCTGGAGGAACCTATCTGATCGGCAACTCAATGGAGAATTCTGGACACTCGGTGACACATACCACTCGGGCTTCCCCAGCGACAGTAAGTATCTTAAGTTTTTATTTGTTTAATTCAACTTCTTGGTGGCTTCTTCCATACACTTTTCTCTTTAGAGAGAAAAAAACAAAACAAAACACTGGGCCGGGGCAAGAATGTGTTGAGAAGTTTTAGCATATAACTTTTCTAATGTATGTTAAAATCTGTACTTTAGAGTAAAATTAGACATGCTTCTCATATGTGAAGTTATTTTACATTGAACCAGAGGGACACTTTGGGAAGCACTGACAAAGGCCATCTACACAGTGATTTTCACAGCGGAAAGGGAAGTACTTGCCACTTATCAAGGCCTTAGGAAAGCTGGGAAAATGGGGAGGATGAGTCCTTTGCCACTTTAATTTTCATTCCAGTGAAAAACGTTTAATAATTTGGCTCTGATCATAGGTGTGAGCAAATAATAACAGGAACACAAATACATATTTGAGTTTTCAAGTTTTTAAAATTTAATAAATATGTTTATTTTGACATGACATTTTAATGTGCTAAAATGCTATGATAGAAATAGTAATAAAAACCTGTGTAGTTTTTGATGTCCTCAAACTCTGTAACCTGGACTTTCCTTTTTACTTCAGCTTAGCATAGGGAGAGTAATCATTTAGAACCACCTAGCTAAAGTAGAAATGGAACTGATCTTACAGTTGTTTCATATAAAAGGGGCCTGGAAATTTGACTTAAGTGCATGTACCCCTTTTCTGTACTCCTACCATATAATTTGTTCTTATAATGAAATAGAAACAAATAGAAAATAATTATATGAGAGGTTTTACATTTTTCACTTTGTGGATTTTCTTCATGATATAATATATACTTGGTAAGTATTTTCTATATATATTTTCTGTTTGTAATGATTACCATGTATTCATATCTTCATCATTTAGTATCTTTTCCCTAATCTGTCTTTAAAGCTCTTTATTTTTAATTAATTCTTTCCTACTAACATCAGAATAGATGTTCCATTTTTTTCTTTGTATTTTTGAAGCATTCTAATATCCATTTCCCTCTTGCTTTTAATAACACTAAATATGGCATTTCTAAACCTCTCAGTAACATCAGTATATTTATGTAGATCAGAAACTAAATCATAGATTCTCTTGACCTCAGTTCTCCTGTCAATGAAATAAGGGATTAGTTAGACGAAATGATTCCTAATTTCTTTTCAGCTTTAAAATCATATTTACAAAGGAATTGTAAAATATTTTGGATGTAAAATAACTGTATATTTACCATAAAAGGAAAGGCGATAGATTAGGTGCCAGTACTTTAATAATGCTCCTCATAAAGGTCACCCAGACAGTATTTTCAGTGGAAAGGGAAGTACTTGCTGCTTACGAAGGCCTTAGGAAATCTGGGAAAATGGAGAGGAAGAGTCCCTTTGCCACTTTCATTGCATCCACCTCTCTCAGGCTGGCTTATCACCACTCCATCCCACACCTGCTCCTGTTTCACCTTCCCCAGACATTCCTGCTTGCCTTCACATTGATTTCTAGCTATCTGTTAAACATCCTCATGAGCTGGATATAGGTTTACTAAATTTGCTAGTGCTATCACTACTGAGATAGCTAAGTTGATTATTTCAGGTCATGTGTATACAGGTATAGATTTTAACAGGATAAATTTTATAGCTTGATTTTTTTTTTCTTTCTTTCCTATATCAAGTGTAAAAAGTGGCATGACTCTTTAAGTTATCTGTTACACAAATACAGTGTAATTTTTGTTATATTAATTGGTAAATTAAACTAACACAAGCCCAATTGACTTATACCAACTGGAAATAGGGAAAACACTATTTTTAAAAAAAGAAACCATCAATTCCTAGTATCAGTTGCACATATTAATTTACACTTTTTAAAAGGCATTCGTATTTAAGCTTTTGTTAAGGGAGGTTTGTTTGTTTTCATTTTTACAAGAAAACTTCCTTTTTAGCAAAAGGAGTTTAAATGTTTACTTAAAGAAATAATTTTTACCTGGAAAAATCATAAGGTGCCCTCATTGAAAACACATGAAATAGTGGCATATGATATCTATTAACATATACATATTAACTAAATAGACATCTGTTAGTATTATGTCACCTTGCATTTACTGCCACCGTTTATGTGTGATTTAGATTCCCTCTCAGTCGTGCTCAAGGTCTTCATCTGCTTCATTCACCATAGGCAGTGATTCGTGCACAATATCATCTCTGTTCTTTAGTATAATAAAGTTAACAAAGTTTAAGTGCCATGACACCTATTTAACATTTCCTCCTATCCTCCTCTTGCCAGATGCTAGAAAATTTGTACAGTATAGTTGCTTAAACAACTAGAACTCTAGAGTTTTTGGTAGGTGCTGTGTTATTAGAGAAGCTTTGCTTATTTTCACGTACCTTTTTCATTCACTGTAGAACCATACGAAGAATGTCTGTGAGCACAGTCTTTAACAACTTGTTGGTCAAGACGCAAGCCATTTTTTTCCAGACACTGAGCCAGACTGTGCCATAGAAGTTCAATTTTTCTGACTGTTCTTTAGTGTTCAAGCTATCACCTATAGCAAGCCTGATGAAACTAACTATGTAGGAATGGCCTCTACTATGGCCAGAATTCCTGAAGGGAAATGGTCGATTGGGCTATTCCTTAACAGCCTATAATAAATGGAATAAATCGTTAATTTAGTTGATATGAAACTAATTAAATTTGAGGACTTAGGAATAGCACAGACCAGTTCCTGGTTAGCGAGGTTTCCTGCTCCAGTTCTTAGAATAATTGCCTTGATTCTCTCTTACCTTTGACCTCTGTCTAGATAGAAATACTTCCATTTAAATTCATGAGGAATAATTTTCAAAAGATTTCAAAACCTTTCAAAAAGGTTTACTCCATTGTGCAAACCAACTTTTCAGGATAAGCCAATAAAAAGAGGTCATATTTAAAATTGAAGCCACTACTAAGAAAAACAAATGGTTAGCACTGGAGATATTTTCTTACCTAATCTAACAGTCGATATAAAACCATCTTTCTTACACTATAAGAATCTCTACACTAATGGAAAATTTATATTTGAGCAAATATTTAGTTTTATAACCTTAAGTGAAAAAATATTCTACATAAACATGTTTTAGAGTTTTATTTTTCCTATGCATTGTAAAATGTTTCAATTTTCAAGGTATAGAGAGATTTCAGAATTTTTCAGAAGATAATGATGGTAACATGTTAATTTTATTTGATGAATGTAGTATGGTACAAACTACCAGTATTCAGATTTGGTCAAAATACCTTTTCTCCTTTTACCTACTGTATTCTTTTATTTGGTCAATGGAGTCCATGTGTATAAAGTTAAATATGTATATATATATATTTTTTTTTAGTTATTTAAATATAAGTATAAACTTACATTTAAAAGGCATCTCCTGCTGATAGTATTAGATAAGAATTTTTCAAAAGATTATGTAACATTTTTCTTGGGACATCACTGGATATGACTTCAGCTAAGTTACTACTTGAATATATGTTTTACATTTCATTAAATTAATGCTAAGGATCTATTTATTGTTAACATTTTGGGAGAACATGGACATTAAGGTAGAAGAGTTGACTGCTGTCATATCTCAACTCATTATGCTTTGTTCTTCTTCTAAATACATCTATCTCCCTGTCAGTTTTCATTCCAATCCCAAAGAAAGCCAATGCCAAGGAATGTTCAAACTACCGCACAATTGCACTCAATCTCACACACTAGTAAAGTAATGCTCAAAATTCTCCAAGCCAGGCTTCAGCAATATATGAACCATGAACTTCCAGATGTTCAAACTGGTTTTAGAAAAGGCAGAGGAACCAGAGATCAAATTGCCAACATCTGCTGGATCATTGAAAAAGCAAGAGAGTTCCAGAAAAACATCTATTTCTGCTATTGACTATGCCAAAGCCTTTGACTGTGTGGATCACAATAAACTGTGGAAAATTCTTCAACAGATGGGAATACCAGATCACCTGACCTGCCTCTTGATAAACCTATATACAGGTCAGGAAGCAACAGTTAGAACTGGACAGGGAACAACAGAATGGTTCCAAATAGGAAAAGGAGTACGTCAGGCTGTATATTGTCACCCTGCTTATTTAACTTCTATGCAGAGTACATCATGAGAAGGGCTGGGCTGGAAGAAGCACAAGCTGGAATCAAAATTGCTGGGAGAAACATCAATAACCTCAGATATGCAGATGACACCACCCTTATGGCCAATGTGAAAAGGAACTAAAAAGCCTCTTCATGAAAGTGAAAGAGGAAAGTGAAAGAGTTGGCTTAAAGCTCAGCGTTCAGAAAACAAAGATAATGGCATCGGGTCCCATCACTTCATGGGAAATAGATGGGGAAACAGTGGAAACGGTGTCAGACTTTATTTTTCTGGGCTCCAAAATCACTGCAGATGGTGACTGCAGCCATGAAATAAAAGATGCTTACTCCTTGGAAGGAAAGTTATGACCAACCTAGATAGCATATTCAAAAGTAGAGACCATTACCTTGCCAACAAAGGTCCGTCTAGTCAAGGCTATAGTTTTTCCAGTAGTCATGTATGGTTGTGAGAATTGGACTGTGAAGAAAGCTGAGAGCCGACGAATTGATGCTTTTGAACTGTGGTGTTGGAGAAAACTCGTGAGAGTCCCTTGGACTGCAAGGAGATTGGTCCTGGGTGTTCTTTGGAAGGAATGATGCTAAAGCTGAAGCTCCAGTACTTTGGCCAACTCATGGGAAGAGTTGACTCATTGGAAAAGACTCTGATGCTGGGAGGGATTTGGGGGCAGGAGGAGAAGGGGACGACAGGGGATGAGATGGTTGGATGGCATCACTGACTCGATGGACGTAAGTTTGAGTGAACTCCGGGAGTTGGTGATAGACAGGGAGGCCTGGCGTGCTGCAGTTCATGGGGTCGCAAAGAGTCTGAACTGAGCTGAGGGTCTCCTTATGTGTCTTTAAATTTAAATGCTAAATTATTTTTCATATAACAATATTTTTTTATAATTTTGAACCAAAACACCTTTTGTACATGAAGATCAAAAATTTGTGATTATAGTTAGTGATATTTTTATACTCCTCATCACAACGTAATTTATCTTATATGAAACTGTACAGTAATTAGCAATTTGCTGTAAGAAGCTTTATTTACTCATTCCTCCATAAAATAACATTTGTATTCCTATAATTAGATGGTTATTTATGGAGTTGTTTTTTCTTCTTGATAAGGAAACTAACTGAATAAGATTAATTAATCATTTTTGAGACTGTGCTATGAAAGCTAATTTTCTACTTTTCTGTATATACATTTAGTAATTATATATGTTAAATGACTCTTGCTAAAATTAGATCTCACCAAAGGCACAAGGTAAATGTATCAAAACTAGTACTGTTCGTATCTCTACCTCTTTTGATTAATGTAAAATATTGTAATTTCTTTCAGTTGTTTGGAGGAAAATTTGAATGTCCATCTATGGCTATTTAAGTAAAAGTTTGAGCTATCTAATGAATAGGAAGTTAAGAATTCATTCAAGAATTGTAATGCTTTTATTTCTTTATCCTTGGATTTACACATTTGTGGATATGGTATGTGAATGCTTTTTCTAGGAAGATGAATACATTTTGTTATTGTTTAGTCACTAAGTCACGTCCAACTCTTTGCAACTCTGTGGACTATTGTAGCCCACCAGGCTTCTCTGTCCACGGGGTTTCTCAGGCAAGAACACAGAGAAAGTACTTCACAAGATAGTGCTTCAAAAAATGACCTTGTTTTCTTATTTTTTACTGGAGTGGTACCAATGGCTATTTCTTTTAAAGTTTTTATTAATTTATTTTTATGAATAAGTTATACATTCTTAAGCTGCACAATTCAAAAGACAAAAGAAAGTGGTTCATGCAGTGTCTCTCTCACTCGTTTCTCAGTTCTTCTCCTAGGAGGGAGTCATAGTTACCGAGTTCTTTGAGTATCACTCTAGAGATACCTCTGAATGTATAAGCAGAATGTCTCTCTCTTTCCCTCTCATTAAATTTTTTTACAAGTGGTAACAAAAGTAAAACATCTTGCCTTTTTTTTCCCACTTCAGTATGTGTCAGAGATTTTTTTTTTTAATTTTATTTTATCAGTACTTGAAGGGCTTCTTTCTATTTAAGGGGAAAGGATAAAAAATGTTAAAATAATGTTGGATTACTTGTTATAACTATATAGAGATGGAAAAGTAACATAGTCACATGAGATGACAACGTGTTTAATTGTCATATATATAGATACACTTGAAGAAATGTTTTGTTAGAAATGTGATGTTATACTTAAATCACAGTTATTTTACATTTTTCATATTATAGAAATAATAAATTTCTATTTAATTTTCTTATAGCCTTAATGATTTAAAAATGTAAAGCAAAACTACTTTTTCCACTTATTTTGGCAAAAGTATGTATGTCCATTATAATCTTCATATTTTCTCATTTCCTATGTCCCATTTTCCCTAGGCCAGCCTGAGGTCTCAAATAAAACTCCTCTGAAAGAGTACCATGAATCTTCTGCTTTCTGCAGTAAATCCTGAATTGACTGAAGGTTCTGGGAACTTATTTTCAAAGCACCTAATTAAATGGGACTTTGAGTGACTTGTAGTCTCCATTGCTTTATCTATATTCCATTCAGCTGTCAGTCAGTTTCACACTGCTCCAGCCTTGAAGCTGATAAGATCTAGAGGCAGTAATTTTATGGTTAAGGTTGTAAGACATTCTACCCCTAGAAATCTTGATAAAGTAGAAGGTTAAGACACACAAAATGATGGGGCCTTCAGCCACTCCTTAGCATAGCTGATGGAGTCCTTAATTTCTAAAGCAAAATAGAATGTGTTATTTTAATTTTTAGCTATTTCATACTCAAACAGCATTTCAGAACCCCAGGTATGTTGCAACATGCCAGAAATGGCTAGATTTTATTTCAGCCAAAATGTAGATTAGGAGTGTTTAATGATGTTTGTAAATTCTGATTATAAATATGGAAGTTAACTATGTTCCAGGTGACCTGTTGCATAACTTTCATCTGGTCCTTATATTTCTAAATCAAATTGCAAGCTAATTTACTAATTTGAAACTAATATAGATTTTGATGGAAAAAATCACTGATGTTTCATTTGTGGAAACTGTGTGATCCAGATAAAATATAAAATGTATTGCTGGCAAATTTAAATATACTGTCATCTCATATGTACTCATATGTACTGAGCTACATATGAGTCAGCTGTAGACCCATAACATTTTAATACTGCCTGTTCTGCTGATCCATTCTTTTAATTTAATGAGGCTAATGATCACATGATGCCTATGACCAAATGTCAGCTCTCAAATGAGAGAGAATTTCTCCGTGTTCCCATGTTTATGAGTTCATACTCCAAAAGCATGTGATTTGGTTAACACTTTCATTGGCCATTCAATTATTTGGTTTATTTTAAAATCTAGATTTAAAAAAATATAACTATTGGTGCCCCCAAATTTCATGGGTTAGGGATTTTGTAAACTAACTGTAGAATGTTAAAGTAATTTAACTCATTTATTTTAACTTTACCCACTATAAGTTTTAGTAACTTTTCTCATCATCTTCTGAGAAAAGATGTGATTTATTAATTGTGCTTTCAAAATTATAGGAAAGAAGCAGTTAGACAGGAAAAGGAAATAAAATATAAAATTACTACTACTACTACTAAGTCGCTTCAGTCGTGTCCAACTCTGTGTGACCCCATAGACGGCAGCCCACCAGGCTCCCCTGTCCCTGGGATTCTCCAGACAAGAACACTGGAGTGGGTTGCCATTTCCTTCTCCAATTTTCCTTTAAAATTGGAGGAAGTTATGGTTCAGTACACACAGGCAAAGTCGTATCCGACTCTGTGACCCCATGGACTGTAGCCCACCAGGCTCCTCTGTCCATGGAATTCTCTAGGCAAGAATACTGGAGTAGGTTACCATTCCCTTCTCCAGGGAATCTTCCTGATCCAGGGATCAAACCCAGAATCTCCTGCATTGCAAGCAGATTCTTTACTACCTGAGCCACCAAGAAAGCCCTTTCACACACAGGCAAAGGAGCCACAGTGGACTCCTAAAACCTGTAAAATCATTCTCCTGTTCCTTTAATGCAAGATATAAAGAAGTTTCCTATCTAGCATCTCTTTTCTGTTGAAGGAAATCTGATAGATTTTTCCATCAAACCCTATTATTCTTTCTTAAGTTCAAGCTGGTTGGCTCCCCATTAAGTATAAAAGTGATTTGTTTAGACAAAAATGAAGTTGAGGTGGCTATGAGCTCAGATATCAGTAGACATTTGTTTACCTAGCTCTGTTAGACATATTTTAAACCATTCTGCATAGTATGTCAGGTTATAGGCTGCTCTGGTATCATTTCTTGAATAAATTTCTAAATTCTTGTTATGATTAAGGCACTATTACAGTCACTGCAGGATTATACAAGGATAACAACAATCACATAGAACAAAGGAGTGGAACTGAAGAGTTTTAAAACCCCACATAAGAGTTATATCCCTTTTTTTGCCAGTTATGTCCTATGTAACCATCTGTGACATATAAAATTAGAAAGGGGATAAAGAGGTCAGAATTTGTAGATATGACTATATACTTGATAAAAAATCAGAGAGAATCAAATGAAAATCTGTAACAAATAATAGAATTTAGTAATGTGACTTAGTACAAAATTTATATACAAAGAAATCCATAGCTTTTCTAGATACAAATGACAGTAGTTAGAAAATAAGCCAAGACATCATTTATAATAAACTCAAAATATACCAGGCAGTAAGCTAATAATATATGTGCAAGATCCAGCTGCTGAATAAAACTTTAAAGTTCCTAAGGGACACAAAAGGAAGCTTGAGTAATTGAAAAAGTTTTACTATCAAATATTTTGAATCTCCATAAATTAACTTAAAATTTTTTAATTTAATCCCAATCAAGATACCAGTAGGTTTTTTCTTTTCTAAGAAAGGCTGTTTACATAAATAAACCTACTTACAAGAATAGTGAAGAAAGTTGTGAAAAGAAAGCTAATGATGAATGACATGGGATACAAAATGGCCATACCAGTTATTCAAATGTACATAAAATTAATACTCAAAACAATTATCTATGCACATGAATAGACTAATATAGGCCAGTAATAGACTAAAAATCATAAACAGGCCAAATGCATTAAGGAATATAAAAATGACATTGCCTATAGGTAGAAAAATGATGAACTATTGATAAATGATGTTTGGGACAACTGGGTAACTATTTTTAAGAGAAAATTAGATTGGTTTCATACATTACTCCAAATATAAAAATAATTTCACTTGGAAAGAAAAATATTTTTGTTATCATTCTCTTATAATGGGGAAACATGATATAAAATTTAGATCCTACAAAAAATACATTGGTGTGATCAGCTCGATAAAAGTAAAAAAATTCCATATGAAAGAAACCACAGTAAAAAAAGGCAACAGTGAAACAACAACCTCACATCAAGTTTGAAACATTATATTCAAAGCATGAATTCATTTAATGTACAGACTACTCTTAGAAATCCTTCAGGAAAAACAAAAAAGACCAAAAATAAAGAAAGCATTTGAAGAAGCAGTCCACTGAAAAGGAAATGAAAAATAAACTACAAAGAGATAGTATTTTTTCTCTCTCACACAGGCAAAACTAAAAAGTTAGTAAACCTTGGCAAAGGCATAAGGAAATAGGCAGTCCCATTGTTCTTAAGAAACTGTGTTGGTATAGGATTGGTGAGCAATAGGAAATTTTAATCAAGATTAAAAAACACATATCTATTGACTCAGAATACTTATAAGAATTTAATCCACTGGTGATACTCTTACATATGTGAAATGCTGCATAAACAACTATATTCACTCAAGTTATTTGTATTAGAAAAAGATTGGAAGAAGCTTAGCAGAGAAATAAATATAGATTTTTCCATTTGTCCATTCAATCAGATTTTACACAGTCATATATGTGTGTGAATAGATATGGAAAGATCCCTAAATATATTGTTAAATGAAAAAACAAGTAGTGTGTGTATGTGTGCATGCATGTGTACGTTGAATAGAAACATACTTTTTTCTATAAAAGAAAGTGAAAGTGTTAGTCACTCAGTCATGTCCAAGTCTTCATGACCTCATGGACTGTAGTCAGGCTCCTCTGTCCATGGGATTTCCCAGACAAGAATGTTGGAGTGGGTTGCCATTTCCTTCTCTAGGGAGTTTGTCCGACCCAGGGATCAAACCCAGGTCTCCTGCATTGCAGGCCGATTCTTTACCACCTGAGCCACCAGGGAAGCCCCATACATTCCTATATGCTTATATAGTACAAAGATATCTCTAGAAGAATGCGTGAGGAAAAAGGGTGGGAGGCATATGAATATATTTTTAATTAAAAAGTGATTTATTATTTAAAAAAAATTCAGGCAAACTCTTAATGATTATAAAGTGTATCTACCTAAATGCATGTAACTGCAGCAACCTTTTCTTTTACTTTATGCCCAATAAAAGATTGCCTACGAAGTATCATGGTTCAAATTAAACCTTGATCCTTGGTTTTAGAAAACGTCTTCTTTTATTAGACTGTAGAAAGTTTAGAGAATGAAAACTTGCATTAAATTTAGTAAAGATGTATAGAACCATTCTTACTGTTAAATATTTTGGAGTGAAGGTGAACATTTAGTATTTTTATTCATGTACTCAGAGCCTGGATTGTTCTCTTTAATCACTAACTCTTTCAGACATTTATTGAGCAATCACTATTGACCAGGCACTGTGTTTCTATGGACATAAAGGTTTATAGTATGGGTTAATAGAGCTAATTTCATCACTGAAAGGTACCTAATACTCCAAGGCAAAAAATGGAAATCCACAAAGAGCCCCAAACTTCTTTCAAGTGGTTAGCTTTCATTTTCTTTCTCATCACATTATTTTAAAAATCACAAATGTTAATATGTTATAAATTGATTAATTTTAGATTCACCAAAATTATGATTATCTTCTGATTATGTTACTAATATAAATTGCAAAATATCTAAAGGTTGGGTAAGATTGGCTAGCAAGAGAATGAAAGAGAGGCAAAAATTCAAATAATACTTAAGCAACACCCCTTACATAGAGTTAACCAGGGCCATTGTAGGAATACCTGTTACCGCCTTACTTATTCTCTCTGAAGTATTAATTGCAGTCTAACCCCGGCAAAGAAAACGATTTGATCTTGTTTAGTACAAGTTTCTGGAGAAGGCAGTGGCACCCCACTCCAGTACTCTTAGCTGGAAAATCCCATGGATGGAGGAGCCTGGTAGGCTGCAGTCCATGGGGTCACAAAGAGTCAGACACGACTGAGCACTTCACTTTCACGCATTGGAGAAGGCAATGGCAACCCACTCCAGTGTTCTTGCCTGGAGAATCCCAGGGACGGAGGAGCCTGGTGGGCTGCCAACTATGGGGTCACTCAGAGTCGAACGAACGCGACTGCAGCGACTTAGCAGCAGTACAAGTTTCAAGTTTCAGTCACTCAGTTGTGTCCGACTCTTTGCAACCCCATGGACTGCAACACGCCAGGTTTCCCTGTCCTTCATCAACTCCCAGAGCCTGCTCAAACTCATGTCCATCAAGTAGGTGGTGCCATCCAACCATCTCATCCTCTATCGTCCCCTTCTCCTCGTGCTTTCAATCTTTCCCAGAATCAGGGCCTTTTCTAATGAGTCAGCTCTTTGCATCAGGTGGCTGAAGTTTAGAGTTTCAGCTTCAGCGTCAGTCCTTCCGGTGAATATTCAGGACTGATTTCCTTTAGAATTGACTGATTTGATCTCCTTGCAGTCCAAGGGACTGTCAAGAGTCTTCTCCAACAGCAACAGTTCAAAAGCATGAATTCTTTGGTGCTCACCTTTCTTTATAGTTCAACTCTCACAACCATACATAACTACTGGAAGACCCGTAGCTTTGACTAGACGGACCTTTGTTGGCAAAGTAATGTCTCTGCTTTTTAATATGCTGTCTAGGTTGGTCATAGCTTTTCTTCCAAGAAACAAGCATCTTTTAATTTCATGGCTGCAGTTTTGTTTCCATTGTTTCCCCATCTTTTGGCCCTGAAGTGATGGGACTGGATGCCATGATCTTAGTTTTCTGAATGCTGAGTTTTAAGCCAACTTTTTTCACTCTCCTCTTTCACTTTCATGAAGAGGTATATTTAGTACAGTGTTCCTCAAACTTGAATGTACATTATGTTTGGAGCATTGATTAAACGCATTTCTGGGCCCCACCCTCAAGCCTTTTGATTGAGTGTGGAGAAGGACCTAAGATTTGCATTTCTTGTAAGCACCTGGTGGTTCTGATAATGCTGATCCAGAATTACACTTTGAGATAACTCTGTTTTAATGATTATATGAACTAAATATAAACTGAAAATGTTCATAGTACTCAGAATAGTCTGCAAAAGGCAGAATTGAAATCTTAAATTTGAAAATATAAATTTGGTCTTAAATCCTAGCCTAGCAGATTCCTGAAGGGTGATTGTAATCCCTAGAGCTTTATACAGTTGATATCTTAAAATTAATTTTAAAAAATTAATTAAAAAAAATTAATTTTATATTCATGCACCAGTAACACCAGTCTCAAAGAGTACTGGTGAGGGTGGAAGGATGTGGGCTTTACAGAATAATCAATGGAGAAGGCAATGGCACTCCACTCCAGTACTCTTGCCTGGAGAATCCCATGGACGGAGGAGCCTGGTGCGCTGCCCTGTATGGGGTCACACAGAGTCGGCCACGACTGAAGCGACTTAGCAGCAGCAGTAATAGAAGCCCAAAACTACAACGGTTTCAGTTCACCTAGTTAAACCAGATGTTCTCAGAACACATTCAGTTCATGCAAGTATCTTCTGTAGATGTTTTTTTTTCCTTATCAGTATTTACAAATAGCTTGAGGGAATACAAAATTGCCAAAACTTCAGGTTGAAAGCAAAACAATAAAAAAAATCTTAGATGTCATAAAATTATAACTGAGTAAAAAATTTTTCATACAGTTAAACATTTGCAAGATCTAAGACTTCTTTTCTCTAAATGCTTAATGTATAAGATTAAGATATTATCTTAGCTACTTCTGGTTCAAGAGATGAAAAGCAGAACTGGTTAGGTGTGTTTTCTGGGCATTTTAAATTTTTTTAAGAGTTAAAAGAACCACCAGTCCTGAATCTTTCAGTTAAACTTTTCTTTAATATTACTATGGAGTAATATATTCACATTTTGATTCCTATATCGGTTGAATGTACAATTTACAGAGTAGTATCATATTCACAACTTTAGCTTCAGTGAGCTGTTTCTGTCTGTATTGCAGGGATTCATGGGCCCAAGAGACACTTATAGATCCTTAGAAGGGAAGTTACTAGAAGTACTAACTGTTCATGCAGAGCATTCAAAGTTTGGGGGCCACAATCTACAGTGAAAATACCTTTACATTGTGGCCTTTTACTACTCATACACATACATACATGGATACATTCATGAGTACACACTTGTATACACACACATATGACTATTATATACATAATATGCATTCATATATGGAGAACTGAAGCCATAGTTATGTATAATGTGTGCCAGGATATTTGAGTATTTTTCTACTCTATTTGATTTCTTTAATGTTTAAAAAATGCTGGTCAGGGTAGTTGATTTCATAACCTACTAATGAGTTGCACCTTACTTTCTGAAAAGTGCTGCTTTGGAAAAACTGAAGAAGAGATCAAAGCATCAGCAACACATATGAGCAGCCAGGATGCAATTTTCATTCTTTTTTAAAAAAATTTATTTATTTTTAATTGGAGGATGATTACTTTACAATACTGTGTTGGTTTCTGCCATACATCAACATGAATCAGCGGTATACATATGTCCCCTCCCTCTTGAACTCCCACCCACCTCCCATCCTATCTCACCCCTCTAGGTTGTCACAGAGCACTGAATTTGAGCTCCATTCTTTTTATTTGTTTTTCATTATTGTTGTTTTGCATTTCTAACATGTTCAGATGATTCTAACAAGTGTCTAGGAACACACTTGGAAAACACCTGTGTTGTGATTATATAGACTAAATGCAGAGTGAAAGTGTTTTTTCCTGTGTTCCTGGTTTGAAATACTTACTGTGAAACTCCCCCTCCATCCAATACACACTAACGCACCAGGAGGTGGTCATTTCTAACAGGTATAAGGGTAATTGTCACATGGCTTATGTCAGTGATCATGGGTACTTTTTCGAAACAAGCCACCAAGTAGAAATATTTGTATCTTGCTGTGCTGTGCTTAGTCGCTCAATCACATACAGCTCTTTGCAATTCCATGGACGGTAGCTCACCAGGCTCCTCTGTCCATGGGGATTCTCCAGGCAAGAATACTGGTGTGGATTGCCATGCCCTCCTCAGGGGATCTTCCCAACCCAGGGATTGAGCCCAAGTGTGCAGTCCCACATTGCAGGAAGATTATTTACCTTCTAAGCCACAAGGGAAGCCCAAGAATACTGGAGTGAGTACCCTATCCCTTTCTCCAGGGCTCTTCCTGACCCAGGAATCAAACCAGGGTGCCCTGCATTACAGGTGCCTTGGTTCTTTACCAGCTGAGCTACCAGGGAAACCTATTTGTATCTTACTTGATCTCAAATTCAAACAAAATGTTAAGTCAATAGTTCAGGAGAAAAATTATCCCAAAGGAAATTTCCAGTCTTAAGTGTATTCTCTTCATTGGGTTTCTCTAACGAATTTACTTTTGTTTTACAAGGAAACAAAAATGATGTTTCTCCAAAAACATGTTAACTTGTGAGGTTAACAAAATAACCTATATTAATAAGAAAATGTAATCATTACATAACTATTTTATGATAAGTAAAATTAACTATCATTCAAAACTTTTTGTTGCTTTGTAATTTGATCACTTTGAAATCATTTTCAAGCAATGCTTATTAATCATATTCAAGCCCTTTCTGTTAGAAAATGAATCTTGTTAATAGCAAATCATTTAACAAATTTTAATCTTACAAGCCACTCCTCAGAAGATATTTTGTTAAAAACAGTGATATTTCCACTTGATTAATGTTGATGTTGTGTTTGTATAAAATGGAAATTATGTTGAATGTAGAGTGATAAATCTTGGATTCCAGTCTCCAGGTGTATAAATACCTATATAATCCCAGAGACACTCAATTTTCTGATCTGTGAAAAGAAGATATTGCTTGCCTTTGTTGTTTCACAAAGTTGTGAAGATCAAATGAGATTTAATCTAAAAAGGCTTTATAAATCATAAAACATTGTGGTATTATTTCTATTTTTAAACTGCTTTCTTAGTTCTAGAAAGGAAATAATTTCTACTATGAGACCAATTTTAATTGTAGTGGTAGTTGAATATATCCATCTTGACCTTTAGTCTTTAAAAAAGATTAAAAAGCCATTCAGAGTCACTAGAATATGCCTTGACCTATAGACAATGAATAAGTTGATGTAATTATTCTTTTTCCTTCTGTTAATGACATGTAATTGAATGGTCGATATTTACATTAAGACAAAGTTCTAACTGTCCATATATATGATATTCTATGTGGGCCATGGAATAGATGCCCATAATATCTATATAAATCACATGTACAGGGGAGCTTCTTTCTGGCCCTGTGCAACTCCTGCAAAAAGATTCATCATCTCTCAGTTTGAGGTCAACTTTCCTGTTCCTTTTCACTGAAGGTGATTGATGTTCCCCAGCATTGATGCATCCTGATGTTTGAAATAAGATTAGCTCTAAAACAACTGTTTCCAGAATTACTTAAATAACTCTCTCTCTTAGAAGTAATGGTGATGACAAAATTAATGTCAACAATAAATAAAAGACTCAATACCTCTCTAAGTTTCTCTGCATTTGAACCTGAGATTTACCTTTATGACAGCATCAACTGCCCCTAAATGAAGCCTGTGCTCTAGCCAGTTTTGACTACTTGTACCTGAAGTGTGTGTGAGTGGCATCAATTTTACTGACGATGTTGTGGAGGAAAGAGCTGAGGGTAAAAGGTCATACATGCAGAGTCCCTCAGAGCCCCTCTGCAACACCTGTCCTCCCCAGTCTGCCCATCATCTGCCAATGAACATTCCCTTCCACTCTGCCCAGGTCCCAGTCTCCTCAAATCTCTCAACCCTCTAGCAGAGCACTTAAAGCCTGATGATAGCTCTGCAAAACAAGACGCCATCCTGTGATAAGGATTCTCCTGCATGAAAAGGCAACAGGGAACCATAAATACCAATTATAAATAATGATGGGAATTATAAATAATAGGGAAAATGCTTTTTTCTTGTTACATTTTTCTCTTTAAAAGTATTTGCTGCGTTAGTAAAAGTACAATATTGATCTCTTCTTTGAGCTTGGGAAAAGAGAATACAAACACTGTATTTACTGGACCTCAGACAGCATTTGACCCCTCTCCTGTGCCTCTCATCCTCTTTTCTTAAGGGCTTGGTGTGACTTTTCTAAGTCCTTATCATGACACTGATCCTTGGGTGAATATGTTACTAGCCTCAAGTTACCCTGGGTGCTTGGAGACTCTCCACCTGTCCTTTGATTCTAACAAGGCAACGTTAGCATTTCAGTGATTGGGAAAGAGTCTACAGCCTGATATTTAGGTCACATTCTTAGTATGGAGAACCTTTTGCCCAAATGAGGGAAGCCCTGGTATTCTGTCTTTTGAGAATTCAGTGTTTGGTTGTGAGAACTGAGTCATACCTGTATTTACTTTAATTCTCCAGTTCCTAACTGGTGACAGAAGCCCAGACATTGTTTTGTCATAGCAACTGTTGTTACCTTCCTCTCTTTCTTCACCCAAATTAAGCTTCACTCAGAGCAAAACTCATGGGTGTCCCTGCTGATGAAGTCTGGGTTTCCCTGAGTAGTCTTCACTGTGAAATATTCGCAGCAAATGCTCAAACCAGATCTTTAGCATTACGCTTCATAGTGCTTTGTCATGCAGCACACTGCAAAGCAGTCTTCTATCTTCCTGCTATTGTGTGGTCAGGAAGAAACCTGGCTTATGCATGTAGGAAGCTCTCCACATTTCCTGAATTCTGACTCTTCAGACTTTGCCAGGCATTCTGTTGGGGTAGCATCTGAGATTGGTCATCCCACACTTGTAACTCCTATGGCTAGAAAACTTTTCATTGATCTCTGTCATTTTTCTGACCAAGAGGCTGGTCAGTCTTCTAATATTTAAATGATGTGTCTAAACACAGTGCAAAATCCTCTCTTCCAGTTTCTGAAAATGTTTCTGCAGTAGCACTGGAGCAAGGGTTTCTCTCTCTGACTGATAACCACCCTCAGAGTAGATTCCCATTCTCATAGAAATCCTGTTTTACCTGGTGAATCTGGAAGGTTTTAATTCATCCCAAGTATTAATATATTACTAAGTATCTTTTTTATCTTCCAGAAAAGACTTATTTTTCTAAGAATTCGTGTGGCCATGTGGCTGGAATGTGTATCAGTTTCTTACCTGCTCTTTCACACAGGGAGTTTTAAGTTTCACCTCCTCCAGTAATCACACTTAACGCTCTATAAGCCTGGCTTTCCAGGCCAAACATCTCATCTCAAATAGAGCATCCCATCATTTGATCTAAGAGTAGTTGCCATAGCTTCTTATCTGATTATGAGGCAATAGTACAGGATCACCATGGACCAGTCTAAACTCCAAAGCAACACATATCCTAGCATTAGATAATTGTGGAGAAGACGTGTGCACTACTAGGCACTCAGTCCAAGGATGGTTAAGAGACACACTGGGCTATAATATACCTTAGTTCTGAGAATTTATTTCTACAAAAAAAGGAAAGAAAACAAGCTAAGCTATAGTCCAAAGCTCAATTCGTTTAGGGAAGAAATGGAAAATGTTCATTTATTGCACTCAATTTTTAATTGTCAAAAACAACAAATCCTTTAGTCATAAAGAAATGGAAATTGCTGTTAACAAGCAGGTCTGAATGTGGATCTCTCCCACATTATTGCTCTGCTCTTAGATTTTTGGTGATTTTTACCTCTCACCTAAACCTCTAAAATCACAGGAAACAGATTATTTTATGTTTGAATAGACTAAAATCTAATTTCAAATTTTCCACATTCAAACTTTAAAAAAAAGTAGGCATTTTAGCAAATTAGAGTATTGAGCAAATTCTTCCTAGAAGAGATTTACAGTCACTTGAGGATGGAACTCTTCAGCTATCTTTTGATACATGTTTTCTCTCTGAAAGTAGGAATACTTATTGATACCCTTTTAAGAGATGTAATACTGAGATTCTTTAGTTCTACAATTTAACATTTAGTAAATTTAGTAGAATTTACATTACTCTTTTTGGCTTGTATAGTATCATTGTCATCAGTTTATTTTCAAGTATAATGATGAAATACATTAACATTCCATCTGGCAAAGAGTATTTCAGAAACCAGTTTACTTAAGTGTGTGATCTAAAAAAATTTAACAAAATAATAAATTTGTTCTATCACCTTATGAATTATTTTAATACGTATTTAAGAGTACTTTTCTATCATTTCTAACCTAACATCCTTCTCTGTATTACATTTTATTAACTTAGAGAAAGAAGAACCAGTAACTTGGGGAAATAACATAAAATTAAAGCTACCAATTCCTAAGGAAACTAAATTTAATGTTGGCATAGTTTAGACTGAACATTCTATCTATAAAGTATTCTACCATAAAGCAAGTGGACACTTGGTGGGAAAAACAAGACTGCTCTGCTACGGATTTTGTCATCTTTTTTTTTTTGGATAGGAGTAGACAGTATGTTAAAATTTCAAGGCATCATTAATTTCCATAGCTAGTGTAAAATATAACCTATGTTTTAAAGCATGAAATATTTTTCTTAACTGCTTATATGAGTATTGATTTGATCAGGTAGCAAAAATAAAAATAATGATTTCTTATATAGTGTGATTTTTAAATTTAACTTAGCTAATATTATTAATAAAATCCAATAAGCAAATTCAGAGTGTTTGGAACCTGATCTTACAGTAAATGCTGTAGTGCTAGGAGCTCAGAGATAGTTATCTTTAAATATGAAGGGATCAACAGCACATCTCATTTATTATTGGCACCTCCTACTTAATTAAGGTGTTACGATTACTCATCATACACTGAGATTACACAGAATAAAATTCTTTCTGTGGTTGTCCCTTTTCTTTGTTGGCTCTGAATTATTTTCTCTTCTACATTCCATTTCTGCTATCATTTCTAATATCTCTGCCTCACCACCACATCTTAAAATATGATATAAGATCCATGCTTATGTCTAAATGTGTCCATACTAATGATGCTTCACTTGCAAGTTTTAATACAGGGTTTAGAGAGAAATGGTTAGGCTTAGTAACTTTTGAACATTAATAAAGGTGTCTTTGCACATTTGCATTAAAATACTAATGTATGTAAAATACAAAATCTGTACTATTTTCCTTTTGTGACAGAATAGGGCAAATATTAAATACTTTTTAGGTGGGAGATAGAGGGAGAGTGGTTACTATCTAACATCTTGAGCTATGAAAGTCAAGAATGTTTTAACTAGCACAGTCCACTGGGGTTCCTGCTCCTCAGGTCTCCGTTCTGATTATAATTGTGGAATATTCAAGAAGGTTTACTTTTATGATTGAGATTATTATTAGTGTGCCTGTTTTTATGTTATTCTCTGGGATTGGGGGGAGGAAGGGGGAAATACACGTTTAGTGAGAGCTATTCGTTAGCCACCATTGAAGGAGAAATTGAACTTTAAAGAATCTATCAAAAATTCTCTGGTGAGCCTTTTATTACTATCTTGTCTTGAGCCCTTTTTTTAATGACATCTATTATCAGATTGAAATGGCGATTGAGACGCTGCAAAAGTCTGACGGTCTGTCCACTCACAGAAGCTCTCTTCTCAACAGCCATGTAAGTTGCCTCTTCTTCATGTAAACTAATCTCTTGCTTGTTCTGCATGTGTTGCTTGCTTCTAAATGCTTGTTTTATTTATTTACTTATTTATTTTGCTTCTTAACCTTCCTTTCTCAGCTGCTTATGATCTCTATATCACTTAATGGCATTTTTGTACAGTGGACTAGCTGAAAATAGAGCCCACAATATACTACTTCATTAGGATTTTGTACTGTTTTGGTACAGATATAACATTTCCAAGTTAATAACAAGCTGCCATGACTGGTAAGAAGTGGCTGATGATTTAAATTTTGCTAGTTTGGTATTTGTTTATAATGTTATGAAGCAAATGTTTGTAATCTGCATCTTCATGTCTGAGATGGAGAAATGGTTGTCTCTATTTGTATGACTAGTAATATCCTTTAAGTGAAAAAACATTAATGCCAAACCCAGTGATAAACTGTTTAAAATGATGTATTTAACGGTGGGCAGGAAACAGCTCCCTAGAGGAGCTCAGATCCTAAGACTTAAATAAAAATAAGTCTGGGCCAAGAGAAGTGAGGCTCTAAATAAGCCATAAACTGCTAATAATTGAGATAAAACAGTATTATTGTTGTTATATTTCTTAAAGCTTTTAACTGTTACCCAGATGCAGCATCACTATAACACTGGTGAGGATAAGAAAGTGATAACCATTTGTGAAACTATAAACATTCTCATTAAATGTTCAAATTTTGGGGAATCAATGAAAATTGATTATGAAATATTTTGTTATCATGATTTCTGAACATATGAGGAAGAGTAAATAGACCTAGACTTAAATCTGTCTAGACAGTTCTTCTGCTAAATTAGTATCAGTAACAGTATAATAAGAATTAAGAGTTTTCCTTCCCAACCGACAATGTATTCTTAAATTTAGAGATAAGTTATTTTTAATTCTTCCCCATATTTTGTGATGGGACAGTCCAAAATTGGATCCGAATGAAATAAAACATTTTTTTTCAATAAACTTTAAAACTTAGCTTATAGAAAATGTTTTCATTATGCTTTTTAAATATGTGGCTTTTCAAACATTTAAATTTTATATTCCAACATAAAACACAAAATACTTCATTATGTTCTTACGTATTTGTTTTTAGATGAAGTAGTTTGTTTTTTTGTTTTCCCAAAGGGAGGTATCATGGCAAATAAAAATAGGTTAATGCACTTGGAGAATGACTACAATTTTGGTGAAAATTATAGATTATAAGTTCTAAAATAATATATATTTTGGCCCCTTTTTTGAAAGTTTAGGGAATATGATTTTCCCCTTTCTGAAAATTTGTGTGCAGTATATCACTCTTTTATATTAATATGTTTCATAGGTATATTCCTGCTGTGTTGGCATGAATCTGTGGTTCTGTGTAAAGGCTGATTTACTGTATACTATTAGAATGTTTGTTTTGGGGAGGGGGTGAGGACCACCTGGTGTTTTGTTTTGAAAATGGCAAGTGTTGAAAGTGTTGTTTATTTAGGTCAAAATGTGCAGAGGTATAAAATAAAATTCCTTAAGTTTCCAGTTACTTTTTTGAACTTTCAGACATCTTAGAATTTGTGCTTTGATATTCAATTCACATGTCATTTTCATTTGAGATATATATTTAGTAAAATATGTGATATGCTTAATTTAACTTGAATTAATCAAATTAGTCATTTTATCAACAATAATGTGGATATAAGAAAATTTTTTCTTGTATGTTTTGATTTGATTTTTAAACTTTTCAGATATTTTAAAATTGTTATTCTCTTATAAAATTCATGAAGCACTAATGTTAACAAATGTGTATATTAAGCTGCATAAACAGCAGAGACATGTTTTTTACACTATGGCTTTGTATTTTTTATCAAATAGCATGGCAACTCTCCCATACTGTTTACAACTGACAGAGGCATTTCATTATATAGAAAGATGGGCATAAATGTTTCTAATGCAGTGATAATCTTTCTCTAAATATCCTGATTCACTTTTATTACATCTCTGAGGTACAGTTACTTTTACTTGAAAACAACACATTTATAATCAAGTCTTTGGAAATAAAAATGATTCTTTAGATGGATATAAGTAGTGAAGAAGGAGTCAGTCTTTCTGGTGATGGTCAGGTTTTGTTTCTACCTGAACAGAAAAAAAAAAAAGGTCCTCCTGTCTTTCTATCCTTGGAAAGTTAGTGATGCTACTAATTTTTGTTAGATTTATCCAAGGAATAAGCTACTACATGCATTCCAGTTGATAATCACCTGGTGAGGGTATTTTAAATTCTGTTAAGCTAATTGGTGATCTTCAGTTGTATAAAAAACATGTGTGAAGAGTTTTATTTTTAATTTAAATATGGCTAACAATTTCAATGTTAATAAACTGGAAGTTACCTTTATCCCTTACTGTATATGACATGGAAATATTTGAGGTTTGTGGGATTCTTTGAAGTGGACATGGATTCAACTTTATGATGGTGGTTCCCTGACATCAGTTTCTACAAAGGGCCAATTTCATTAGGCAAAACTTAGGAGAAATTATCAATAAGTTGTGTTCCATACTTACTAGTCATGATTTTTGAGCTGAAAGTCCATTGTCATTCTATTTTGCAATATGGAATAGAATAGATTTTCTATTTTCTCATTATGTATTTATTATTTGCAATAATTCAGGAGTCTGTTATTAGAGTCAAATAAATAACCCCTGTCAGTATAATCCATCTTGATTCCTTCATTTTTCACCTCCTTCTACACATTAGAAGATGGAGTGAGGTATTAAACTTTATATCCCTGTTCAGCATATTCTTAAGAATATTTTGTACTGCTGCTCTATTTTTATCATCATCATGCTGTTATCATGCAGGTCAAAATACATTTACAAAGTGTCTTTTTCATATCCAACCTCACCAGTGACTAAGTACAGTTACACTGAATGCCATGTTCTATTAACATTATTAACATAATGGCACTTATTTCAGTAATAGCTGAATAAATAGTAATAAATAGTAATATTTATTGACAAGTAAAAATTCTAAAACAGTAAAGATTGATATGTTTTGTCTACTGATAACATCCCTGGTGCCTAGAAAACAAATAATGGATGGGAAAAGACCTTATCTTACCTTCAGCATTCTGAGTATCTCTGCCAATCGTGTGTGCATTTACTTGGAGACTCATACGTGCATTCTTTGTTATGAAGTGTGCTTCGGTTCGGTGTATGTGTGAGCCTTATTGATAGACAGTGGTCTTTTTCCTGTATACCATTTGAATGAAAGAATATATTGCTGGTCTGTCATTTCCTCATGTGGAGCCTTTAGTTTATTTAAATATTTCTAAGTTTTTTGGCATGTGAAAATGTTATGGGTAAATGGTGGGTGGTCTTCCTAAATGGAATTAGAATATCTTAATTCTCTTCTTTGCAGATTTAAGTTTATTTTATATTCCTTCTCAGTTATAATTAATATAAATTGGTATTTAATAGTTATACTGTATCCAATTTGGGATACTTTGGATTATAAATTTAAATGTGGAAATGTTCTTAAGTGAATTATCTCTAAATTTCATGTAACATTCTTCAGCTTGTACATTTTAAAAATTCCCTTTAAAATATATAAATAGCTTTAGGCATTTATTTTATATACCTTTCACAATTTAGCAAATAATTGTTTCATCAATTTGTATTTTAGCTATTGAAATATATTCAGCTCAAAGCAAAATGTTGTTTTATGCTCACTTTCCCTTGACTTGGCTGTGTTGTAAATATAACTTATGATGGAAATAAGACCTGTCAAAATACATATCATCGGTGAACTGAACTTAAAATGAATTCTAATAGATAATAATCCATCTGGGAAAAAATGCCAAATGTTACATTTAGATGTTAATTGGTAAATGCAATATGTATTTTTTTTTTAATTTGTCAATCAGTATTTCCCTTTGGGAAAAATAGGAACTGTTCGTCTTCCTTAATCTACTCTGATTAATATAGATTAAATGCAAAGGTTGAAAGATGCAATTATCTTAGTTTCGACCCTTACATGAATTTGTTAGTTCATTAGTAGAATACTCAGGTTTTAAAGATAAAGGTTAAAAGTTCCTATGTATTTCATAGGCTTTCAAAATCATAAATATAAACAAATATTTTTAAGACATTTTATGAATGAGTAAAAGAAATAGCAGTGGTTTATTTCTAAATTAGTAAATGTTAAGGATATTGAATTACTGTCCAAATACATTTTATTAAAGACAAAACCCAAAGAAACAATGTATCTTATAACAGGCATTAACTTCCCTAGGGTAACACGCGGAGTAAATGCCTTCAGGTTACATTTAACTGCCCAGTTTCTCTTATAATAAAAATTAGTCCTTTCTTAATACTGTGTTTTAGACTCAAAGATCTGACTTAGAGTTTCATCACTGTGTCAAAACTCAAAGGTTAAGTGCTGGCATGTAGAATGTAGATTATACTCCTCAGCTAAATTTCAAAATCGTGTATGATAACTCCTCAACCAGTTTCTGCTTACACAGTGAATTTGTTGGAGCACTACCCCTGTCTGTACAGCTGTTGGCAGGCTTCCCTGCTGGAGCTGTCATGGCCACAGCAGAGCCACCTCTCAGCCTTCAGGGCTTTTACCTCCACTTGACCTCTTTGTGCTCTTCCCACGAGATCTCCAGGCTTCTGGCAAGGAATAAGAGTTCTCTTCCTGCAAACAAGGCACAGGGAACAAAGCCCAGCTTTGCTGCTGTAAAACTTTATATATATCCACTAGAATATCCACCTTTGTGGAATTTTTCAAACCACTAATGATTTTGTGTACATAGTATGTGTATAATTATGTATACACATGTGGATGTGTGTGTACATACACAGACACACAAATACATATTACAAATAAACTCAGATTTTTAAAAACTGGATTAGAAATAAAGAAGAATCTTTAAGAATGTAGAACTATATAATAAAAACAATGTTTGCACAACAGCCAATACAAACTGAGTGACTTGCTTAGCCACTTCAGAGGACCACATGGGCAATCCAATAAAAACTTAGTTTTCTCCAGGTTGAGTAATATTATTTAGGCTTATGAATATTTTAAGTCAACCTGTGCTGTAATTATCTTACTATTTCAGTGGAAGCTTTTCTTTGATTAAGAATGGCCTGATTAACATTTTTATATGTGCAAACATACTTTTGGACTAAAAGTATTTTATGTTAAACTTTAATTTTGGCACAAGTTTTCACTTTCACAAAAAGCAATTTATGCTAGTACCATTCAAATATTTTATTCTGGATTTTTTTTTCAAATTATTTTATAGATTTTAAAAATTTATTTAAAAGACAATTTTCTTGATCATGAGATAGTAATAAACTCTCATTTTAAGATATTTATCTTTACTTTTAAGTAACTAAATATTACAAGGAGACTAGTAAGCCATTAAGGCAGTTTTTGACATTTTAATTTGTATCTGATTAAATAAATTATTTTCACTTACTTTATATCTTATTAAAAGTATTTTACATCAGATCTATTTTTATTATTTGTATACTTTTGGTTATGAAGTTCACATTTAAAAATTGATTATTTTTCCATTTCTGAAAAAGTCCTTTAAACCAATACTTCCTATACAGATATATGTTTTGTTCATTAGCAAAGGGGTAAATATTTGATTTTTTATTGACTTTATTTTTTGATAAATAATCGTGTCATTTTGGCTTTGACATATGCATTATTACGTGAAGACGCACATATATATACCTATAAACATATCTGACATTCTTAACTTTGACATTTTACTGGCATTGTGTGTTTCATGCTGGTGGATGGGGGTACTTCATAGTTCAGTTGCAAAATATTAACTGTTTTTCAAAAAATACTTATAGTTTTTAATACATTTGCCCTTTTGTAGTATTTTCTTTATATTTCTTGATCTCAAGGAATTTAAGTCCTCATAGAATATTCCTTTATATATATTCTGTATTTTGATACTCTTTATTTATTTTCTATCCTTTATATATTTAGAATACCAATGGAAGGCTCCATCTAGTACATGTACACAAAACAAGAGTCATTACTTTTGTGCAATATGGTTCACTAGAGCTGTCCTAACACTATTAAGTGCAGAGACAATGCTTTCCAATCCTGGTTATCTTACTGAAGCATGTGGATAAAATATGTGAAACAGGTTTAATTTGCCATGTTTTATGTGTTGTCTCCATCAGTTGTGCTCATAATCAATGAAGTCTTAAAAATTTAAAAAGGATTGCTAAAGAGAGTTACTGACCCACTGTTGTAGGCAGAATACTAGGCTGAGCTTTAATAACTGAATATCCCAATCAGTTTACCGCTTCTCTTTACCCTAAATGAATATGTGTATGTGAACTTTTTCTATGTGTCATGTAGAATATTCAGGAATCATTTGTGAATGCCTCCAGAAAAGTTGTGTACTGACAGTAGGGTTAGAAATGACTCATATTAAAAAAAATTCTTAATTTTTTGACCATTATAAAAATAAATGCTTATTTTGTACAACTTTAAAAAAAATGTTTAGGGGATGATTGTGTATGTTCAGAGGCAATGGGTATATTTAAATGTATTGATATGCACATGTGCTTCATAGCAAACTTAAAGGCTTCCTGACCAGAACATTAATTTTTTTTTTTTTTTAAAGTACTCTGCTCTGTCCTTTAGGCTTAGTGGCCATATTTTCTAAGCCAACATCAATTTGGGTTTAATGACATAAGTTTAGTTACATATAAATATCATGTATGACTATTTGAAATTGAAATGGTTCTGGAATATTGTTTTGGTTAAAGGAAAAAAAATTTTTAAACATTTTAATGGTCTTTTTTATTAGGATTATGAAAGTGTAAGTTTGAAGTTTGATCACAAATCTTTATGTAAGCAAAATGGAGAGATGCTTTAGTTTATTTGACTGTCCATATTATCATTTTTAGTATGTGTGAATTACCAGAGGACAGGGGTGAGGTCACATTCATTTTTGCATCTGATAGGTGCCTAGCACATTGTCTGGCTAATAGTTGATGCTCAATAAAGGGATTCTTTTGCTTCCATAACTTATATTTAACTTGAATTGCATGTAGAATATCAGCTTTTTATCACACTTCATATATATGGCATGGAAATTTGATTTAGACAAGTAATATGTGATATATATATGCTACTTTTGTAGCAATAATAACTGATATGTGAGTCATTAGGGAAATGTGTTGGAAACTATATCAGGACCTGAGACAGTTCATGTATGGCCTTAAGAAAGTTATTTATACCAATTATTTATTTCAATTCTCTTTTTGTAAATAAGGGCTTCCCAGGTGGCACAGTGATAAAGAATCCGCCTGCCAGTGCAGGAGATGCAAGAGACCTGGGTTTGACAGTCCATGGGGTCACGAGAGTCAGATATGACTGAGCATGCATACATGTTTGTAAATAATGAACAGATTGATGATTTAATTTTACTAACATTGAAACTTGGTAATAAATGCTTAGATTTGATTTTTCTAAAAATTTCTTGCACATACTGTACTTTAAAGATGATTTTTTAAAAATACACACAGGACAACATAAAACTTAATTTTCTTAATTTATTTTTCAATTGGAGGAATATTGTTTTACCATGTTGTGTTGGCTTATGCCTTACAACAACTCAAATCAGCCATAATTATACAGACAGCCCTTCCCTCTTGAGCCTCCCTCCCCTCCCTGAATCCCACCCCTCTAGGTTATCAAAGGGTGCTAGGCTGGGTGTCTGTGTTCCCTAGCAACTTCTCACCAGATGTATATGTGTAGATGGTGTGTTCTCCATTCCTCTCTCTTTCCTTCCCTCATTGTGTCTACAGGACCATTCTCTACATTTACGTCTCCATTCTTTCCCTGCAAATAGACTCATCAATACCATTTTTCTAGATTCCATATGTCTATGTTAATATACAGTATCTGTTTTCCTCTCTGACTTCACTTTGTGTAACAGGCTCTAGGTACATCCACCTCATTAGAACTGACTCAAATTAGTTCATTTTTATGGCTGAGTAATATTACATTGTGTGTGTGTGTGTGTGTATATATATATATATATACATATGAAAACTTCTTTATCCATTCATCTATAGAGGGACATCTAGGTTGCTTCTGTGTCCTGGCTATTGTAAATAGTGCTGCAGTGAACACTGGGGCACATGTGTCCTTTAGAATTGTTGCTTTCTCAGGGTATATGCCCAGTAGTGGGATTCCTGGGTCATATAGTAGATTTATTCCTAGTTTTCTAAGGAATCTCCATACTGTTCTCCATAATGGCTGTATCTGTTTACATTCCCATCATTGATGTAAGAGGGTTCCCTTTTCTCCAGATCCTCTCCAGCATTTATTGTTTGTAGATTTTTTTGATTATGGCCATTCTGACTGGTGTGAGGTGATAACCTCATTGTAGGTTTGATTTGCATTTTTCTAATCATTCGTGATGTTGAGCATCTTTTCATGTGTTGTTGGCTACCCATAAAACTTTAAAATATGCACTACAGACTGAGAAAACATTGCTTTACCGACTACCATTGTAGTGTGTTTTCCAAAATTATGAAAAAAACATAGAGAAACTCAAATGATTGTAAAAAATGATCCCTTTTCGTTACACATACTTTTTAAAAAATCAGTGTCAAGCGAGTTTCTTTCTGGGGAAGAAAAGACTGAAAAATTTCCTTACTGCTTATAGAATTTGTCCCAGTAGATAATGCTGTTATTGTATTATCTTATGTAAGTAAATTAGATAAGTAATTAGAATTCTGTAAAAATGTATAGAGCCTTAATATAAAAATTTATACAAGGCAGCCTGCTGATTATGTGTTGTAACAAACCACCACTGAAGACATATTATGCACCATGCTGCCAGGCTTGGTAATATATTTATTTCTGTAGCAATTGTGAATTATATTTATAAGCAGTTAATGGGATTATTTGAATTCCTTGAAGAGGTTTTTATCTCCAAAATAGGAATCAATACAAGGAAAATCAGTATGTCTGTATAGGTGCTTGAATGTTTGAAGGAATGAACATGGTCTGAGGTCAATAAATGCCGGTCAGCTATCTAAACTCTCAAGAGTTTTCACATGCAGATTACACAGGCCTCCAAATTGCAACAGTTTCCCTGTCATACAGTTTGAGGAAGATCTTCTATGTATTTCTGTGTGTTGTAGTTGCAGTGTCTTAGAGGCATTTTGGTGAATGATTCAGTTTCTCTGTGTTTACCCTGTCTTGTTTACACTAGCTCCAGTGGCTGTTGGACAATTACGAGACAGCAGAAGGAGTGAGCCTTCCCAGAAGCACTCTGTACAACCACTACCTACGACACTGTCAGGAACACAAACTGGATCCAGTCAATGCTGCTTCTTTTGGAAAACTAATAAGGTCAATTTTCATGGGGCTACGAACCAGGAGATTGGGAACTAGGTTAGTACTAAAAGATAATATCATAAACTAACCTCTCTTTTTTAAATTCTAGTCATTCAGTATATTGTTTGGGCAAAAGTATTTGATTACAGATAATACATTAAGAAAAAAATTTCAAAATTAGCTCAGTTTATGAAAATCCTCAGGAAAGGGAAAGCCATTATTCACTGAAAACTGACAATACAGAATGATGTCTTGTCATAAACATCCAAGTAGCAAACCTTTAAGAAAAACTGATTCTCAAATCACATAGAAATGAACAGACCAATGAGAGAGACCCTGGTTTGATCCCTGGGTCTGGAAGATCCACTGGACAAGGGGAATGGCAACTGACTCCAATATTCTTGCCTGAGAATTCCATAGACAGAGGAGCCTGGTGGGCTATAGTGCATGGGGCTGCAAAGAGTCGCACACAACTGAGCAACTAACGCTTTCACTTTCACTTTTAAAACTATTAATGGAAAATTTATATATGATGCTTTAAAAATCAGTGTATACCACTTTCTTCTCTTTTGGAAAATCAGTGTACTAAAGATGATGAATAAAGTGACATAGTCAGTGGAAAACCATTTATCTCTTGATTTGTAAAATTACATTGAAAGATCTTTATAAATAACTCTTTTATTTGCATAGAGTAAGAAATTAAAGCTGAGTTATTCGTGTCACTTTTGGAGGCCAATTAAAAATTATTTGGTGAACTTACAAGTTTGGGATGTTTGAAGCTCTCAGTTAATGACATTGTCCTTTTTAACCTTTTATTAGCCTTTTTAAAACTCTTGATTGTGAAGCCATGCATTTATGGAAGCAAAAATTTAGTACGGTTCCATTGCAAGGAAATCAATAATGTGAGGAAGACTCTTAGAGTTTCTGTGTCTCCTTCTTTTGGAAATACATATGAGTGTTTTTATTAGTCGAAATATAATGAAAATAATACTTAAAACTGCAGAGCTTCATTTTACTGCTGTAACTTTTTACAAATTATCATAATATATTTTGACTAGCTGAGCAGAGTCTTATGCATGCTTCTGATTTCTTATATCTTATGAAATCTATATTTAAAAGTATAAATGTAAAGATGCTATACAATATATATAAGATGATATACCTTTAATGAGTGATAAGTCACAGCCCCATAGTATTCTAGCAAAGAGTTTTTAATATTCTTAATAAAATAAACAGAGCCTTTGTAATTCACTTCAATGTCAATTTATCCAGAAAAAAGGAATATGACAATTTTATGAGGATTACAAGGTCTGTATGTATTCAGAGTGTGAATTATTCCTTTCTGTTGCATTTTAAGTGATTGTACAGCTTTCAGATTGCAGAAGGTTCTGTTCTCTTGTAAATGTATTTTCTTCTATCTATACTTCAAAGAATAGTATATTTTAAACTGAAGAATATGATTATTTATTCGGAGTAAAGGAACTAGCTTCCTATCACTTGAAAAAGTCTTTTGTTTTGCTAGTATCTTTTTCCTGGAACCACAAAAATCATTATTTGGGGATCTAATCTACTATATCCTAGCTGATGGATCAGTGGTCATGCATACTGTGCCAATATTTTGAATCTCTGGGCTTTATTCAGCATTCTAATAACTGTATTGTTGTGCCTCTTTTGTTGCTGAAAGGGATTTCAATGAATCCTATTTTGAGGCTCCATTCAAGCTTTGAAAAGCATCTTTAAAATAGAAAAGGACAAAATTGGGGTTGTTTGGGTTTGCGAATGAGTGGAATCCATACTCTAGGCTCTATAAGTACATATTGCAATATTGCAGCTCTTACTTTCTATGTTCTTTTCTTCCCCTTCACACTATATAACAGTTGTGTCTCCTGTTCCTTTTAAAATTGTATGTAATGTTTGAAATTAGAGGTGAAAAACAAAGCCTAGAAGAATAAGGAGAAAAGAAATTCTATGGAGAAAGTTTAAGCAAATACTGTGTTGTGAAGATAGCAGGACTCTAATGTAGAAAAGCTGACATGGTAGAGGTAAAGTACCAGGGACTCTTTCTACCGTGGAAACTGTTTTAGCATTCATTTTCTATGCCTAACCCAGGGAACAGAAAGAAAATCAGTATAAATCATGAGGCAGACCAACTCAGATACTTTTTTTTTTCCGAAGCAAACCCTATGTGAATTGTTACTTGCTGCTGCTAAATCACTTCAGTCCTGTCAGACTCTCTGCGACCCCATAGACAGCAGCCCACTAGGCTCCCCCGTGCCTGGGATTCTCCAGGCAAGAACACTGGAGTGGGTTGCCATTTCCGTCTCCAATGCATGAAAGTGAAAAGTGAAAGGAAAGTCGCTCAGTCGTGTCCGAGTCTTAGCGACCCATAGACTGCAGCCTACCAGGCCCCTCCATCCATGGGATTTTCCAGGCAAGAGTACTGGAGTGGGAGCCATTGCCTTCTCTGAATTGTTACTTATCCATCAATAAAATTATCTGGTGAATTCATTCAAACCAGAACCAGACTGTTTCTCAAGTTTCTGGAGCTAAGTAAAAGATGACTAAAGTCACTGTGTTTCTAAACAAAGGGTAGCTTTTCTTACATCCCATCTCCAAATTAAGTTAAAACAAGACCACAGAACATACTGCTATGCCCCAGCCATCTCCAGTGGCACGGAAAGAACCACCTCCGCACCAACACACCCAAAGTGCTGATTGATAGGTAACTGAAGAGAAACTGCTGATAGATACTTCATGTATTTTGGGGTCTCACAAGAGCAATGTCATTTTACTTTGCAACTTTGTTATTGGCTTTTCCCTCTTGTTCTGCCGTTTGTGGGGGAGAACAGGGCTAACTGAGTTTGTAGTATTTGATTGTTTGTTTGTTTTTGTAGTTTGCTCTATTTGGCAGTGGATCTTGGAGAAAAAAATCTAATGTTTGCAAATGGAAGGCATTAAGTTTTCCTACTGGTTTATTTTGCTATAACTGTGTAGGTATTCAAATGCCTATACCAATAACTATGTAGGTATTCAAATTGGTAGTCTACTTTTTTAGACTACCAATATTATTTATATAATAAAAATTTAATGTGTTTTCAAATGTATAGGATTCATCTAATGTATGTTCTTGAAGCTTGGAAGTAAAATTTTGTTTTATTTTTTTATAAAATATTGAATCCACACTCCACTTGCATTTTTTTTTTGTAAATGAAAGAAAAAGTTGGAAAGAGCACTGATGGCTTGCTATAGATAGACTTGTGAAAAACTACTATTTTCTATTTGCAAAAATTTACATATTTAAAATGTTATTTTTGAAAGAATTTGCAAATTTCATTCAGGGTAAAACTTTGTCGTTTCTAATAACAAATATGGTCTTTCTCATGAACATGAGGAAATTGTGACAATTTTTTTATCCAGGTGGAAATTTGCCATTTTCACAGAGAAATTTCTCCATATCTGTTGTGACACATCTTTTCAGCCTGCAAAACTGATATGAATCCATAAAAACAGAGACTAATAAAATATGTTTTGAAATCAGTAGGATTAAATGCCTGCTTTTTTAGCTTTCAAATTTTTAAATAATAGACTTCACAATGTCTTGTGTCAATGAAGTTATTTTAATCACCCCTGCAATAATAGAACTAGAAAAATACAGGACTTCTCAAGACAGTAGAATTAATATTTTTTTCCTCTTTGTTCTGCATAACTACTTTATAGTAGATTCTTAGTGTGCAGCCCTTTATCCTGTTAGTGAATATCCTGTTAATGATTTTCTAAATTATAGCTAAAATATAAATTTGAAAACAAAATGTAATTTAAATCAAACAAATATACTGTGACTAATATTTAAGCAAAAGTTTATAAGGAAAGATTTTTCTTAGAGCCTTGAACTGATTGATTCAGAATCTTATTTTGATTCTTCAAATGTAGCCACCATAAAAATACACAGGTGTCCAGAACAGGTAAATCATAGATATAAAACATTAAGTTTGCCTTTACCTAATTTTTCCAAATATGAAACTAAATGGAATCCTATATGATTGATATTGACTTGACTGACTTTTTTGTGTCTCTGTTTGCTGTTCTCTTATGAAGAGGAAACTCTAAGTACCATTACTATGGGATTCGTGTCAAGCCTGATTCCCCTCTTAATCGCCTCCAAGAAGATATGCAGTATATGGCTATGAGACAACAACCCATGCAACAGAAACAAAGGTAGACTTTGAGATTGTCATTGACATGTCAAAATTATGGATTTCTTTGGCTGTTTCAGTTTTTTTTTTTTCTGAACGAGTAGAACAAATACCTAAGTGTGCAAGAATGTCACTATTCTTGATATGCTTTCGCTACAGACAGTTCTCAGATATGATTTAGAATTTCATTCATTCTGTTTCCCAAATCTTTTAAAAATTACTCATCAAACAGCCTGTTTGGTCCCTTTAAATAAAAGTGACATCCCAAACTATTCCAATAAGGAGACTAAACACATGCTATAGAAGCATCTGGAGAAATCTGTCAGTATTCATGAGCTTCTTGTTAATCTGCACATGTTTTTAAGTCATTCTATTTGACAGTATAAATTCTTGCAGAATGTTTGGGACTTCTTGCATTTTCTTTGACACCGACTTTCATGAAGTAGAATTGTAAATGTTAGGACTTTAAGGTATCTCAAGCATTCATGAATGGATGGGTGGATGATGAATGGATGGATAGATAAATAGAGTTATAGATCTTAGAATTGAAAAATACATCAGAGTAGTCTGCCTCCTCAGCCTTGTGACAGTCAAAGCACTAAACCCCTGTTTTGTTTTGTTTTTTTCACATAAGTCCCAGAGAGGTTAAATGATTTGCACAAGCATATAAAGTTGCCACATAGCCAAAGGCTTTCTATCTCATGTGACTTATATCACAGTTTGGAGTAAAATGAAAAATCTTTCCCTCTTTACTAATATAGCTCAGCCATGGCAGTAGTTCCAGTTTTTATTTTCAGTTGAGCATGCGATATTTGATAGGGAGAAGAAACACTGCACAAAGGTAGTCAGATAATCTATGTCAATCTGCTTGATCCATTCATCTAGGATAGTGAGTCACCTTGGCAAGATCTCTTCCACATCATACTAGCGTAATCAGATGCATTAGTTCTAAATCACTGCTGGAGAAAAAGGATACCATGCAGTGTGCGCATGCTCAGTCATGTCCAACTTTTTTGTGACCCCCATGGATTGCAGCCCACCAGGCTCCTCTGTCCATGGAATTTTCCAGGCAAGAATAATGGAGTAGATTGCCATTTCCTCCTCCAGGAGATCTTCTGACCCAGGGATTGAACTTGTGTCTTTTTCATTGACAGGCAGATTCTTTACTACTGTTGGACCTGGAAAGGCTATACCACACAGTAGCCCTTTATCTATTTGGTAACTGAGCACTGGTTGCATCTCTACCGTATGCTAGGTCCTGAGTACAGAGATAAGACACAGTTCTTACTTTTGAGGAGTTAAGAAATTAGATGACCAGGTCATGGAATTTTTTTTTTTAAGGTAATGCAGCCTGTGTGCATGCTGTCACTAATCCTATCTGACTCTTTTTGACCCTATGGACTATAGCCCTGCAGTCTCCTCTGTCTATGAGATTCTCCAGGCAAGAATACTGGAGTGGGTTGCCCTGGTCTCCTCCAGGGTATCTTCCCGACTCAGGGATTAAGCCCATGTCTCTTATGTCTCCTGCATTGGTCAGCAGGTACTTTACCACTACTGCCACCTGGGAAGCCCATAATGCAGCCTGTTGCTGCTGCTAAATCACCTCAGTCGTGTCCAACTCTGTGCGACCCCATAGATGGCAGCCCACCAGGCTCCCCCGTGCCTGGGATTCTCCAGGCAAGAACACTGGAGTGGGTTGCCATTTCCTTCTCCAGTGCATGAAAGTAAAAAGTGAAAGTGAAGTTGCTTAGTTGTGTCTGACTCTTAGCGACCCCATGGACTGCAGCCCACCAGGCTCCTCTGTCCATGGGACTTTCAAGGCAAGAGTACTGGAGTGGGGTGCCATTGCCTTCTCCAATAATGCAGCCTAAGAAATACTAAAACAAAGTTTTCATCAAGGAACTATTGGAATACTTTGCCAAACTGTTTGAGCAAAGTCTTGGAAAGGGAGGACTGGGAAGTTTCACAGAGAAGGTGCTATTTGAGTAGGGAATTAGAGGGATCAGAATAAGAGAGGACATTTAGGCAGAGGGAATAATGTAAACACATGTACCACTGAGGCATAAAGTCCATGACATCTCTGGTGAATACACTCTGATATGGTGAGGTTGATATTGCAGGAGGAGAACTGAGAAGATTGAGTCCTTTAGGGTTAAGATTAGACTTGAGTGAGAGATGGGATTTTAAAAGTAGTTTGGATCACAGATGAAGGGATTTGGTTGTATTTGGAGTTAATGACTTTGTGCTTAGAGACTGTCAAGACTTCAAAGACTTGCTTCCAGACAAAGCAGTGACACATTCAGATTTTGTCTGAAGAGATTACTTTTTGATTTGGGGTGAGACATATTAGTGGGAGGAGACTGGAGGTAAAGGTGCTTGTTAATACAGATATAATCTCTAATGCAAGTATTTAAGACTGAAGAGTCAGTTCAAGGTTAGCCATTATATAAATTATGTTTCACAGATTCTCAAACTTAGTTTTGAAATTACTGATTCCTGTTTTTTGAAGTATAGTCAATGAAATATATTAAGAAGAGTTCTAGGGAAGAAACATAAAACAGTCCCTTTTATGTTTGGAAACAGAGTTTGTGTGAGTTGGAATAAACTGTTTTTTGTCTTGATTTACAATTACTGTTTCCACCCGTTAGTGACAATGCTTATAGCTCTTACTTTCTGGTGTGGTGTCTGCACTCATGCATAGTAGCACTTCACACTGGAGATGCTGGTGCAATAAAGAAAGAAAAGATCAGTTCAAAAATAACATATATTCAAACTTAAATACGAGCAATGCCGTGGTAAATTGCACCTAAGATATCTGAAGCTTACTTTATCCAGTGATTTCACTGCAAGTTTTCATGGAAATGGAAGCCTTCAAGGAACTTTGTTTTTACAAAGCCTGGGTTAGGTAAGCAAAACCAAGAGTTACAAAGGTCTCCTTATGTAACAGATTTCAGAGCTATAAAGTTTAATGAGCTATGAAAACTCTGCAATCCAAGTACTGCTTTTAGAATTAGATATAATATGGTTATATTTAAGAAGTGATATAAAATTCTCAGTGATATTCATAGTTTATAAGACTTTAGTTTCTTACAGTGTTTGCTTTCGTATGAAATAAGAATATTAGAGAACCAAAGAAATACTGAAACTTCCTTTAGTTTGTTGTTGTTATTTGTTAATGGTAAAAGTTTTGGAATGTGGACAGTTTCTCTTGGCACAGTGTCTTGGATAATCGCTTCTATTATCAACTTCATCAACCCCTCATTGGGATTAGGAGGACAGAGGGAAATGCTTTTTTTTTTTTAAGTATCTCTGAAGGGTTATAACATTGGCAACATTGATGGGCCTTAAATGAAGCCAATTACCCCCACGAGAGGAAACACTTGTACAGAAGAGGAAAAGTGTCTCTTCATGAGTCTAAATGCAAGGGTTAAAGTATTTGTTGAACACAGTGGAAAAAGTACTTATTGTATCATTTGCTTTATAGCTTATAAAATAAGATGGTTCCAAAATTCAAATGAGTCCACTGAATGTATTAAATTTCACATAAGATACTGCCATTCATCCTGGTAAAGTACGAGGGACATTTGAAAAGGTTAAAATAGTTTATAGCATCTAAGAAGGCAATGGCACCCCACTCCAGTACTCTTGCCTGGAAAATCCCATGAGTGGAGGAGCCTGGTAGTCTGCAGTCCAGGGGGTCGTGAAGAGTCTGACACGACTGAGCGACTTCACTTTCACTTTTCACTTTCATGCATTGGAGAAGGAAATGGCACCCCACTCCAGTGTTCTTGCCTGGAGAATCCCAGGGACGGGGGAGCCTGGTGGGCTTCCATCTATGGAGTCGCACAGAGTCGGACATGACTGAAGTGACTTAGCAGCAGTATTTAATATTTTAGAATATTCAAACTGTTTAAATACATTAGAGGTTTTTTATGAAACTATATGTGCACATCTTCCATAGTGTAAATGTATGTGCTTCACCTGTTCCTATAAGAAAATTCAAGTATAAATATTAATTATTTTATCAAAAAAATCATTTTTTGGAGGTCAGTTTGTGCATTTTTTTCTGATTAGTTTGGAATCACTGTAGCTATAGCATTTATAATGATTTTTGTTTTGCATAGCTTTATAATTTTTAGAACTCCTTTACACATGGTATCTCATTTGAAGATCTGATAGGGCAGTAGAGGAAATTTCCATTTATCTGCAAATCAAATTCCTAGCAACACCACCATATGGGAACATAGCCATGAGTCTGGAAATAAATGGAAACAGCTTCTGATTGAAAAACAGATGTCACAGAGCCCATAGATTAGCTTAATTGAAAAGATGAAGCCATCCTCAAGTCATTTACCTAAAATAAAGGAGCAGATTAGAGCCCACTTGATTCTAGGCAATCGTGAGATATAACAGCTGGCAAGAGGAAATAAAAGTAGACAAGTGTCTTTGATTCCCTTTTGGGTTATTCAGCCCAGCAATCTGTGCACATTCCATGGAGGAACACATAGACCTAGGCACTCCAGTAGGCCCTTTAAGTAGCACTATAGTGACTAAAACCTAGTGATAACTATTTGGCATACTGATGTCATTATAAGTAATCAAAAAGAGGTTAAGTACTCTGATTAAGGAAGCAGGAGAATGTGTAATAATTGGGTAATTATTAAGACCTTCCTTTTGAAAATATTTCACATGAAAATAACTTCTGCACTTAAATGAAGTAATCGTCAGTTTTCAAGGAATTTCACTCATGGACTAATTTGCTTACTCTAATATAGACAATAAATAAATTAGGTTAGTGTAGAGCAAAAAGGAGGTGAATAATTTTCAGCTATATGATCTAAATAAAAATCTTTGCTGCAGTTTCTTTTTAATATTTAAAAGATGCACATAGAGAGTGTTGGCACATATATTTCAGTTATTCTTCCAAATTCTAGTAGCAAAAGTGGTGGAATAGAGTCAAGTGCTTTTGACAATGTGCTTTGCTGCATTTGATTCCTTCACCAAATACATAACAATCAATGGTGCATATAGAATATGTCCATCACATCTAAAAGCAAAGTCACAGAGTCAAAAAAAGAGCTGGAGCAAGGGGTCACCAGTGCACGTGAAAGTGCAGTTTTCTTGATGAGAAAACTGAAGTCCATAAGAGTAGGTGATATATGCATGATCATATAGAAACCAGGACAAGAACCCAGGCCTCTTATCTCTGATCTTATAAGAATTCTTTCCCTAAAGAGGTAGTATAGCCCAAAGAGAAATGTACACATGCATATGAAATAAAGGGGAAGATTACAGTTGAGTGTGTCCTAAATAAGTGAAGAAATGTGTCACTTCCTGACTCTGTGAACAATCTCTTCATAGTAATTGGATTCTGTGAAAAAAAGGAATTTTTGCGGCAATGAGGGGAGGAAATAGAGGCCAGTTGAAAAGCAAGGCTAGTTGTGCTTTGGCTGTAGACAGATGTGAAAGCATGCATGTTCCTAAGGAGTGAGGGCGAGAACCTCTGTCATTAGAAGACCTTTCTTAATATAGGTTTGTAGACTAGTGAAAAGAATTCTATATTTAAAGGTTGAAAGTAGGTATTTGAGTATAGGCTGCTTGACACTTTGGTGTGTGTGACTGAACTTCACTGAACCTCAGTTTCTTCATCTGCAAAATAGAAATTAATAATAATTGTTGTTTTTCAGTCACCCAGTCATGTCTGACTCTTTGCAGTCCCATGGACTGCGGCATGCCAGGCCTCCCTGTCCTTCACCATCTCCCGGAGTTTGTCCAAGTTCACATTTCATTGCATCAGTGATGCCATCCAGCAGTCTCATCCTCTGACGCCTTCTTCTCCTCCTGCCCTTGACCTTTCCCAGCATCAGGGACTTTTCCAATCAGTCATTTGTTCACATCAGATGACCAAAATACTGGAGCTTCAGCTTTAGCATCAGTCCTTCCAGTGATTATTCAAGGTTGATCTCCCTTAAGATTGACTGGTTTGATCTCCTGTGTCCAAGGGACTTTCAGGAGTCTTTTCCAGCACCACAGTTTGAAGGCATCAATTCTCTGGCATTCATCCTTCTTTGTAGTCCAGCTGTCACAACCATACATGACCACTGGAAAGACCATAGCCTTGACTATATGGACCTTTGTCAGCAGAATAATGTCTTTGTTTTTCAGCACACTGTCTAGATTTGTCATGACTTTCCTGCCAAGAAGCAGTCTTCTGATTTCATGGCTGCAGTCACCATCTATCACTGTCTGCAGTGATTTTGGAGCCCAAGAAGTGGAAAGTGAAAGTTGCTCAGTCATGTCCGACTCTTTGTGACCCCATGGACTGTACAGTCCTTGGAATTCTCCAGGACAGAATACTGGAGTGGGTGGCCTTTCTCTTCTCCTGAGGATCTTCCCAACCTAGGGATTGAACCCAGGTCTCCCACATACCAGGCGATTCTTTACCAGCTGAGCCACAAGGGAAGCCCAAAAATACTGGAGTGGGTAGCCTATCCCTTCCTCAGGGGATCTTCCTAACCCAGGAATCGAACCAGGGTCTCCTGTATCGCAGGCGGATTCTTTACCAACTGAGCGATGAAGGAAGAAGGGGAAATCTGTCACTGATTCCACCTTTTCTCTTTCTATTTGCCATGCAGTAATGAGGCCGGACACCACAATCTTAGTGTTTTTATTTAGTCTTAGGCCAGCTCTTTCATTCTTCTCCTTAACCCTCATCAAGAGGCTCTTTAGTTCCTCTTCTCTTTCTGCCATTAGAGTGGTAACATTTGGACATCTGAGGTTGTTGATGTTTCTCCTGCCTTTCTTGATTCCAGCTTGTATCTCATCCAGCCTGGCATTTCTCATGATGTGCTCAGCATATAGATTAAACAAACAAGGTGACAGCAAACAGCCCTGTCATGCTCCTTTCTCATTTTTGAACCACTCAGTTGTTCCATACAAGGTTCTAACTGTTGCTTCTTGATCCACATACAGGTTTCTCAGAAAACAGGTAAGATGGTCTGGTATTCCCATCTCTCTAAGAGCTTTCCAGTTTGTCATGACAAAGGTGCTGATGAACCTATTTGCAGGGCAGGAATAAGAACTCAGACATAGAGAATAGACTTATGGACACAGTGGGGGAAGGAGAAGGTAGACCAAGTTGAGAAATAGCTTTGAAATATATATATTACTATGTGTAAAACAGACAGCTAACGAGATGTTGCTGTGTAGCACAGGGAGCTCAGCCTGATACTCTGTGACAACTAGAGGGGTGGGATGAGGCGGGGGGAGATGGGAGGGAGATTCAAGAGGGAGGGAATCTATGTACGCCTATGGCATCCCACTCTAGTACTCTTGCCTGGAAAATCCCATGGACGGAGAAGCCTGGTAGGCTGTAGTCCATGGGGTCGCTAAGAGTCTGACACGACTGAGCGACTTCACTTTCACTTTTCACTTTCATGCATTGGAGAAGGAAATGCAACCCACTCCAGTGTTCTTGACTGGAGAATCCCAGGAACGGGGGAGCCTGGTGGGCTGCCATCTGTGGGGTTGCACAGAGTCGGACACGACTGAAGCGACTTAGCAGCAGCAGCATGACTAATTCATGTAGATGTATGGCAGAAATGAACACAGCATTGTAAATCAATTATCCTCCAATTGAAAATATTTTTTTTAATTAAAAAAAAAAAAACACAAAAGCACTCAGCTCCTCCGCCTGCCCATTCTTCCTCCGTTCACCACTCCCTCCATGGGCATTGATCCCCTGGGTGCTCCCCAGCAAAATTCCTAGATACAATTCTCTGTCTCAAGATACGATTCCTTCTTCTATATAGCAAAGGGAAATATACTCAGTATTTTTGAATAACCTACAAGGGAAAATATTCTGAAAGCGGACTGTATTTTATATAATCATTGAGCTGTACACCTGAAACTAGCACGAAATTGTAAATCAACTATACTTCAACTTCAAAAAGTTAAAGAATAAGTCTGTTTTGGAGAAGAATGAAGCTGCGAAATTGGGCAAGTTTGGCTTTCGTTTCTTTACACCTCTGGGCCAGTCGTTTTCAACTGTGATTGATGTTAATGGTTTACAGTTCCTTTCCTGACCATAAATTCCCTGAGGTCATTACTGAGATAACCATCTAGGACTGGTAAATTGCTCTGAGGCAGCTAAAGGTGGCAAGAGTCTTTAGTGAGAAGATGATCAGATGTCTGTGCGTTTGGCTTTTGGAAAAAAATAAAGAATCTTGGCACTGAGGTATTTAATGTTCACTATACTGCTGCAGCAAGTCCCTAATGTAAATATATTTTCCACTGATGATAGAATCATAAATAATCACATTCAGTAATTATTAAGTATAGTAATTCATGTAAAGTTTGTTAATATTAATTCTTCTGATGAACATTTATTGAACTTGTGAAATGTTCATTGATATGCAAGATCTCATTTGGCAATTATATTGTTTGTTATTTACTGATAAAGAAACAGGCTTATTTAATTTGCTTTATGCAAGAAGCTCACTAATTTATTTTTTCTGAGATAGAGCTTCAGATGCTCTTTTTTTGTTTTTCTTACTGTCTTGCAGTCAGATGGAGTCATGTTGTCATTATCCAAATAAAGGAAGAGTAGAAGCATTCCTCTAGGATCAGTTTAACAGAAAGGACCAGCTATACATAAAAGAAGTGTCATAAAGGTGTCATACATATTTGTAACAACAATATATCAGTTCTACATAGTTAAGCCTAAATTACGTACAGTAGGAGAATTCAATGAAGGAATTCATGAGCTAAGGGAATTGTATTTGCTTCTTTCAGCAGTGAATTTTCAGCACCTAGGAGAGCAGTGAGCATCATTTGTGAAATGAATAAAGGATCCACAGGCTTCTGTTTTAGCCAACAGCTTCAACCTCTTCCCTTCCCTGCTTCTCCCACATTTCCTACTGAAACTGCTGCAATGAACTCAAATACTCCCATTTGAATTTAATTTTTCCTACTCTCCTTTCCCAATTATAGATGTAGAGCTGATGATGAGACAAATATAGAGCTACCAACAAAGATTGAAGAGTTGTAATAACTGTCATTAATCAGCAGGGTTGATGCTAGAAGTCAAGATAGAAACATACAGTGTGACATCAAGAAGTCCATTACTATTCTGAAAAGATGGCACTCAACATTATTTTCTTCTGATATGTTCATGTTTATATCATTTGATTTACTTCATACCTCAAGTCACCTAAGAATTTTCTGGGACAATTTTTCCAAAGGGAATGTCATGATTCGTGCAGAAAATTTTAGCCTTTTGTCCCAGTTATGAGCTCAACATTTAGGTTTGTTCATGCAGATCAAATGATTCTGTACTCTCTATAATTATAAGCATAATGATGACTCTAAATGCCTATACAGCTCAGATTTTACATCTTGCTTGTGCATTTTTCTCCTGGTTCAAAGATAGTTGTCCAAATGGTTCATTTAGTCTGTTGAAAATCCTTCTACCTGTTACTATTAGTTGAATGTAATGGTAATATATACCCTTCTTTGCCTTCCATTGAACTCCTTCAGTGTCTGTATGTGTGAGATTATTGACAGAATTAGATATTATTTTACAGTAGAGTTATAGCTGTCCAAGTTCTAAATAACAGCTATGACTAACCCCATGGGGGAAGATTCCTAACAATTTTCCAAGTTTCTTTGTTAGTGACAGGTTTCATGCATAACGCTCAGCTATTAAAGCATTAGAGTTTCTTTGATTTCTTAATCATTAACAACTTTAGCTTTGATTGCCCATGGAGTTGCAAACTGTTAAAATTATCATTTGCCTCTTACTAATTTTGAAACCAAGAGCTGTTTGTTCATTTGATGTAGCACAGGTCTTTATCAGAGCACATACAACTCAAGAGCACTAAGAATCTAATATAAGAAAGCCTATTATAAAACAATAAATTTGTAAAAATAAATGAGAGTAAAAGGAGAGAATTCTTGAATACTAAAGAGTTGTTTTTTGAAAGAGTCAACAAAATTTTTCAGTAGAAAACAGTTTTTTTGTAATTTTAGTATTTAAATAGTGATTATTTTCTTTAGAAAGGATAGAAACATGGCTGGTTCTTGTTGATGTTTGACAGAAAACAACAGAATTCTCTAAAGCAATTATCCTTCAATTAAAATATAAATTAAAAAAAAAAGATAGGAAATCTGAAAGCTGTGTTTCAATGCTAAAAGGTCACTTGAAGTTCAACCAAAGGTAAGATAATGTTGGATTATCATGTAAGTCAATGGAATATTAAAACATCCTGGAAAATTCTATGCACACACAGCCTGTTCAAAGCTATGCCTCCACAATACTTTACCTATAGTAAAATAGATATTTGTTATCTAGGTTTTCTATTTGTTAAAATCAGTTGATGGTCTGATACAGTGAAAGGTGTTACCTTGAGCATTCATTCATAGATTCATTTAATCATCCACCATCTATTCAGAGCTAGTTATTTATATTCCAAATATAGTTTATTGAAAAAAATTGAGAAGGAAACAGCAACCCACTCCAGTATCATGCCTGGAAAATCCCATGGTCCGAGGAGCCTGGTGGGCTACAGTCCATGGGGTCTCAAAGAGTCGGACACAACTGAGCGAGTTCTGTGTGTGTGTGTGTGTGTGTGTGTGTTGAGAAATGACTTATAAAAATGACTTTTCTGTAATGTTATGGTTCTATTTCTACAACATTTGCCTGAATGAATTTATTAATGGACCAAGATGCTCCTATAGACTAGTTCTGTGAAGACTACCTAAGAAATATATGAGAAGCTAGTTAAAATAATAAATTCCTAATCCCCATTCTCAAAGATTTTGTTAGATAGATCTAGAGTAAGCCTAGCATTTGAATTTTTTTGAAACCTACTCAGATACTGATATATAAATAGTTTTCAAAACCTAATATAATATTATCTATCACTATTGCTTCTAAGAAGAGTCAGTTACCACATGTATTTGTTTATCTTATGTTTAATGTGGCTATTCAACTTCCTGTTAAACTCCCTCCTTCTCTGGGAAGCCCGAGTGCTCTGAAGTAATGGCAAGGATAGGATGTTATCCTTAGATAGGATGTCAGGAAAATGAACATCCAGCTTTCCTCAGTTCAATATTTCTAATTTCTTGAGGTTTCTTTCTAAGTATCAACTTAGTACCAGGCAATACCTGGCATTTGGAAATGCCACTACTAGGAAAAGTCAGCACTGCCTGGAAGCTCTCTCTTATTTATAGGCCCACGCTCATACTGTTCTTGTATATGAGCCATATATCTGCCCTTCTGATGTCATTCTTTTGTATTATTTATCTGTTTGGCTGCATCAGGTCTTAGTTGTAGCATGTGAGATCTTTTGTCGCGGTGCATAAACTCTGGCTGTGACACACAGGCTCAGTGGTTGCAGTGAGCAGGCTCCAGAGTGCACAGGCTTTAGTAGTTGTGGATTGTGGGCTCTGAAGTGCTTTGAAGCATGCAGTCTCTCTAGTTGTGATGTGTGGGCTTTGTTGCTCTGTGGCATATGGAATCATAAGTTTCCCGACCAGTAATCGAGCCGAAGAATTGATGCTTTTGAATTGTGGTGTTGGAGAAGACTCTTGAGAGTCCCTTGGACTGTAAGGAGATCCAACCGGTCCATTCTGAAGGAGATCAACCCTGGGATTTCTTTGGAAGGAATGATGCTAAAGCTGAAACTCCAGTACTTTGGCCACCTCATGCGAAGTGTTGACTCATTGGAAAAGACTCTGATGCTGGGAGGGATTGGGGGCAGGAGGAGAAGGGGAGGGCAGAGGATGAGATGGCTGATTGGCATCATGGACTCAATGAACGTGAGTCTTAGTGAACTCCGGGAGATGGTGGTAGACAAGATGAGCAGGCTCCAGAGTGCACAGGCTTTAGTAGTTGTGGATTGTGGGCTCTGAAGTGCTTTGAAGCATGCAGTCTCTCTAGTTGTGATGTGTGGGCTTTGTTGCTCTGTGGCATATGGAATCATAAGTTTCCTGACCAGTAATCGAGCCGAAGAATTGATGCTTTTGAATTGTGGTGTTGGAGAAGACTCTTGAGAGTCCCTTGGACTGTAAGGAGATCCAACCAGTCCATTCTGAAGGAGATCAACCCTGGGATTTCTTTGGAAGGAATGATGCTAAAGCTGAAACTCCAGTACTTTGGCCACCTCATGCGAAGTGTTGACTCATTGGAAAAGACTCTGATGCTGGGAGGGATTGGGGGCAGGAGGAGAAGGGGAGGGCAGAGGATGAGATGGCTGATTGGCATCATGGACTCAATGAACGTGAGTCTTAGTGAACTCCGGGAGATGGTGGTAGACAAGGGAGGCCTGGCATGCTGCAGTTCATGGGGTCGCAAAGAGTTGTACACGACTGACCGACTGAACTGACTGAACTGAACTCAACTGAATTGAACCCATGTCCTCTGCTTTGCAAGGTGGATCCTTAACCACTAGACCGGCACAGAAATCTCTTTTGTCGTCTTTATGTCACAAAATCCTCCCAAACTTGTCTTCACAGCTTTTTCTAAAGAGATACAATATAAGCTTCTGGCATATAGAGGTCCTATTACTGAGGCAAAGGGCTTCTCTGGTGGTTCAGACAGTGAAGAGTCTGCCTGCAGCGTAGGAGACCTGGATTTGATCCCTGAGTCAGGAAGATCTCCTGGAGAGGGAAATGGTAACCCTCTCCAGTATTCTTGCCTAGTAAATCCCATGGATGGAAGAGCCTGGTGGGCTATAGTTCATGGGTCGCAAAGAGTCAGACACAACTGAGTGACTAACACTTTATTATTACCCAGGCAAGCAAAAATAGAAACACTTAGTGCATTTTCACCCAATCCATTCAATCCATCATTCTCTTTGCAACCCTTACTCTGTGGTTAGAATTAAACCTCCTATTGCCCAGTTTTGAATGTATTTTCTTTTTTTTTTTTCACCTCTTCTTAATAAGATTTGTTCTTAAGTACTGACCTGCAGAAATTTCTCCATAATTAACTTATTTCCTTTTTGTCTACAAGCTAATCTTAATGAATTTTTGAATCTCCTGTATAATAGAATATACCTTTAATCAGTGCTTCCCACTCAATATCATTATTATTAAGCATAATCATTCATTAATTATAATGTGTTGTGATTTGAGTGCTTATTAAAAATACCTCTTTCTCGTTTGGAACTTCTGCTGTCTACATCTTTCTGAGGAAGTAGATCATTTTCCTTGCAGACTATAGGCTTGCTAAGCACAATGTGCCAGTAGAAGATGACACAGCATGTGTACAATGTCTGTATGTCAGTCTAAGGTGAATATATGTCATATCCTTTTATGGTCCTTAATATTTGTGCCTACTAAACATCTGTAGTATACTAGATGCTGTGCAGGACAAAGGAAACTGATAAAGCATAGCTGGACAAAGTCTAATAATTACTCTCTCACCCTACATTGAAAATTAATATAATTGAAGATTATAGGAAATATTTCCATTTTGCTCTTCTCTAGACTAAGCAATCAAGTCCCTTTATCCACTTTTGTTTATTAATTCCATGATCCCCAAACTCTATTACATAAATGAAGAAACGTGGTTAAACAATTTTAGCTTCTTTTATTAGTGATATAAAATTTCATAGTTGAAAAAGGGAGGCTAAAATCAAATGAAACCTAGAATGGATCAATGAGGATAAAAGCTTCTCTAACTGTATTCCCTAAAGATAAAATCATTAAAGTCTTCTAGAACAGAATGGTTAGTAACTGCTCCCCCACAAAAGTACTCAAAGTTCTTGCCTCACAAAGGATTTATTTATTTTTTTGCCTAAGATGATTCTTTAAGGAGGGAAAAAATCAGAAAAACATTCTTTTTTCTTTTAAATAAATGGCACTTCTAGCACAGTACAATATTAAACCATGTGTTATCTCTTGATGTGGCCCCAATTGAAAAGTACTTTTAGATTTTTTTTCCATTATATAAAAGAATAGGCTTGAGTTCTTTTATATCATTAGAAAACAACAACCAACATTTTGTGTACAGGGTCATCACTATAATAACAAGAATGAAGCATGTTGTATCCTTTGTTCACCCTGTTCATCTTCTGACTTTATTTTTGCTTTTCATATAGTTCTTTGTGAGATTCCTGTCACATAAAAAATACAAGTAAATGTCATTATGAGTGACTCTGCAGTTTTTCATGGAAGTTTCTAATGTTATCTAAGTCATCATAACATTCAAGGTTGAATTACTTCCTAAGGCAACCTCAACATTAGTTTGTGTGATGTCTCACCAGATCCATTCATTTCCTATCTGTTGTCAGACTGTAGGCACCTTTGAGTATATCTTGTTCATTTATTGGGGACATTGCTACTCACAATAACTTCATATTAACACACTATTAACAGTTAACTTACAGTATCAGTGTAAGAGTCAAGTATCTGGATGGTAAGACTATTAGATGGTTCTGTTTATAAATATATTTAGAAATGGGGAGAAATAGAAGGACAAACAGCATAAAGTGCATAAGTGTAAATAATAAACTTACGTAGATTTTAACATTTTCTTAATTTATCTGTTTTTTTAAATTTCTAAAATGAATAAAAAATATTTGAGATCTTAGAAACAGAAGAAATTATAGTTGCTGCTTATTTCTTATTTTATATTTGCTTATCTTAGGAGACTTACCTATGCATTTTTCCGATGGTATTTCTCTCCCAAGCATCTTTCTTTCTTGCCTATGCTGTTGAAGCATATTTTTTTCTATTTCAAAAGTATGGAAGGCTCTTGAGGTTATATAACTAGGACCTAAAGATAAATACATAACTATAGGTGACTTTTATTCTTTTTACTTTTTAAAATTTGATGACTCAGGTTTATAGGTAGATTTTTGCATGCATTTTACTACAAGCTGATGCTTATAGTCTTTATATTTGCAGATGTGGACAGAAGTCAAGGGAGATGAATGTGTTGAGATGCATGGGAGGCTTTAGGTGAAATAGAAAAACAGTATGGTTGAGTTTTAGGCTGAACCACATTTTGGAGATATTAATTAAATAAAAGCCATTTTAAACATTTTTCAGGCCCAAACTCCTAGATTTTCATTCAGATTCACATCCCAATGTATTTAAAATGTTTCTCCCTTGATCCATTGGCCATTAAGAATTATGTTCAAATAGTGTATTAAAAGTATAATCATGGACTTCCCTTGCCACTGATATCCGAGGAAATACCTCATAACTCTTTCATTCTTAGCTAAATTTCTGAATTTTTGAAAATGAGTACCCTTCCTAAGTGCTTTTCCTTTTTTCTTTTTACAATTTAAAAAATTTCTTCATCCTAACTTTATGAGACTATCAAGGAAGAAAATCTTTTACAACTATCATGAGACAGTTAAAGAAGATAAAACAAAATTGAATGCCTTGGGAGTTTTGTGTAGTACAAAAAAGCAAGGAATAATTTGGTTTATTTGTTTTTTCCCGTCTAATATTTTTAGGTACAAGCCTATGCAGAAAGTTGATGGGGTTGCAGATGGTTTCACAGGAAGTGGTCAACAGACAGGCACATCTGTGAGCAAACTGTAATTGCCCAAAGTCAACATCATCAACAGTTTTTAGGTATGTTAAGGTGTAATGCATATTAGTTGTTATTAGAATTTTGAAAACAAGAGAACTGCAGTAGTGTTTTATCCAAGTACCATGTCTATTACAGATATTAATTACATAGATTTTTTTGTGTGTGCTGAAACTATGCACATTATGTGATAGTTCTAGTTCATTTCTACTTTTTTTGTGTCCGCTAAAATCTCAAGCTATGTAAAACTTTTAAATTCGTATGAATTAAAGGCTCATTTCTGTGGAATTGTTTCCCAGAATTTGTATTAATTGGGCATTTGTGATCAAAATTGTGTTGTAGTTTCGGTAGTATTAGTAACTTCAAGTGCCAAAAGCAATTCTCATTTCCTATGTAAAAAGTTGCATGTGCATACAATCTCAGATTAGAAAAAAATATAAACTTTTAAGTAATTTATTCTTTTAAATTGATCATAGTATTTCCTATTTTTGTAATTTTGTAAATGGTATACATGTTTCTTGTTACTTAAGAGTTAAGTGGAACTTGAACATTTTGCATATTCCTGTAAAAGCTAAAAGTGCAAAATGCCATTTTACACTTTAATTGACAGCTTTTCTAGAGATGAACATGCATAGTTTCAGTACGACAGATCAAAATTAGTAGACTGTATCAGAGTGTGTGTATGTGTCTGTGTGTGTGTATATGTGTCTATGTGTACTTTCTGACAAAGAGAACTAAAATGTATTCTCAGGACAGAATAGCTACTGAAGTATGAGAACATTATGGCAGCATTCACAAACTAGAGTCTTCAAATATATTCTTATAGACGTATGAGCTCTCAACAAGAATTTTTATGTTTCTTATTTTATGTTCTTATTTCAATTATAATCTTTTTTTAAAAAAGCATATTTTGGATTACCTAGAAGAGTAGAATGAATACTGTTCTGAAAATTTAATTTCCACATTTGTATTTGAATTTATGATAAGGCTGGCACCAGAGTGTATTGCATTAATTGTCCGAGCTAATGAGAAAAGAACAGACTCACTATGTAAATCATGGCTTCATCCCAAGGGAAGGCTAAATGATGTCCCAGTGCTCTGTGTGGAGGAAAGTTTCACAGCTCATTTGAATATAGAAACATAATGGGAGAACCAGCCACCATGAAGTATGTGTTGGTTGTCAAACTCAAAAGTTTCTGCACTGCAGCAGTCAATACCATAGTCATGTCATGAAAGATTCAGTTACAGGACAGCATCATCATCTATCATATAAATTTATCAGATAAAACATTGTTAAGTTTAGTGTTTTTTTTTAGGTTTCTTTACACTTACTTTGTAGGTCTTTTGGTTTATGATTATATGAGAGGTATAAGCATAATGAGTTTAAAGCTAATGTATTTTATGTCCCTAAGTAACAAAATGATAAAAATAACTAAAATTGATACTGGCCAGCTCAAGGTATCTTTCTTATTATAGGGGTCCTGTATTGAGAGACACTATGATATGTTATTTCCAGTGTAATCATAGTGAAAATTTAGTTTCTCCAAAATTTTAAAACTATTCCTTCTATTCTTTTGTGCTGCTGCTGCTGTAAGTTTTGTTTATAAAATACTAGTATGCAAAGTCCTTGCTTTTTGGACCTCTGACCTTTAGTTTTCTTTCCTTTTTAGTCTGCTTAAATTTTCCTTCATTAGTCTTTAATTGGCACCATCCACAGTAACTTTTTTCCATTGTGTTGTCATGGTAACAGATGCATCTCGAGCACTTCCAGAGTTTGGAGAAGTTGAAATCTCTTCTCTGCCAGATGGTACTACCTTTGAGGATATCAAGTCACTGCAGAGTCTTTATCGAGAGCACTGTGAGGTAGGTCTTTTCAAAACATAGTATGGACACAAGCTAAGTTTTTCCAGACAACTGGCTAAAACACATACTCCAACGTATTTCTAGAGGACAGATAAAGTTAGTTCATATTTCTTTGAACACTGATAAGCTGTTTTTTTCTTGTCTCAAACTGGAGAAGTGAAGAATGCAGGAAGGGGAGATAAGTTTTACTTTCCATCCTCTTAGCCTAGTCTGATACGAATCCTTTGATGAAGCAGTTCCACTTCTAGGTACTCATCCTAGAAAAATGCTTACATGTGGTTGAAGAGATAAGGGTATAGGGAACTTGTTGCATTATGGTTTTTAATTAAAAATATTGATTATAACTTCAGTATCTAACAGGGAACTGAATAAATAAAATATGGTATAATCTATAGAGTGGAATACTATGCAACCATTAAAAGGAATAGGCAACTCTAAATGTGCTTTTGTGGAACAAGCTCCAGGATTTATTTTTAAGAAAATATACAAGATGTAAAACAATGAGTATAGCATACTATTGTTTTCATGAAAAAGAACTTGCTGTATACATCTCTCCATAAGAAAGAACAAAATATTAATGCTGGTTGCCTTTGGGATCAAAACTGATTTTAAGGAGTCAGGGGAAAGAAACTTAATTTTTTAATACACTCTTTTTAATCTTCTGAATTTTATACTGTAAGTATGTATTTTTATCAAAAACGATTTTCTGGAAATGTTTACGCATTCCTTCCAGGGATCATTGAGGTTCTAGTTTTGCTTGTTTCTTTTTGGCCCCTTGAGTCTTCTCTTGGTGTTTTCCATCCCTCCTCCTTCCTTTCTGATTATCCCAGATTAGAATTGGATACGTTGTCTCCAGATCAATTCTCTCCAGGTCCACATATACTGGCCACTTACCTGGCAGAAGGAAGATAGCAGATTGCAATAGGAGTTTTCTAAAGTATCCCTCCTTTTCAAAGAGGAACTGTTTAGAATTTAAGTAGCTTTATTCCAGGGCTATTTATGATCTACTTAGAAGTAAAAGATAATCCTTGGGCAGTCCTCCTGACTGCTGACGATGCAGTATGTAGTGAGAAGTCTCAGCTCATAGCATTCACAGGTTTTTTTTTCCCACTCCAGAAATAAGAACCGCTTGAGTGAATCTGAGTGCTTGTCAAGGGTGCTAGGTTATTAACAACCAAGAGCAAGTTCTCTCCTTATTAAAAACCATGTGCCATAAGTATTTTTCAACATCTCGCCAGTTTGTTCCAAAAGTTGCTTGTTATGATGAAAAACACTGTCCATTTCTCTTCTACTGCTGTACTTTTTCCAGTATTAGAGAATTTCTGGATGATTCTTACTTATCAAGGAAAAAAAAAAACTTCTTTCTTGCTTTCTATGTGAATATCATGTCTATTCAAAGGTTTATGTAAAGATGCTCTAATCATTTTCTCATTGCTCTGTGTCCAGGTGAAACTTGCTTGAAGCAACCCAGCCTATACAAATATAATTTAGATTTTTTTTAAAGTTTATCATATTATTCAAAATATAACTTGGGGAATGATTATTTACAACTCTAAAGAATATACACTAAAATTAATCTAAATGAAAAACTCCCCCAATAAGATGAAAATATTATTTGAATTATAAAATTTCCATTAATTGTCAGGAATACTCTATATGAGGGCTTCCCAGGTGGCACTAGTGGTAAAGAGCCTGCCTGCCAGTGCAGGAGACATTTGAGGCGTGTGTTCCATCCCTGGGTCGGGAAGATCCCCTGGAGTAGGGTACGGCACTGCACTCAAGTATTCTTGCGGGGATAATCCCATGGCCAGAGGAACCTGGCAAGCTACAGTTCATAGGGCCACAGAGAATTGGGTGCAACTTAGCATGCACGCACTCTATATGAAGAGAAATGAACATTTATAGTAATTAATCTTCATGGGAAATGGCAGTTCATAGAATGATCCTCATTTGTTTCAGAGTTACCAGGATTCATGGTCACTCTCATGGAGCATAAAGTCATCTATGAAAAGAAAGTCCCCAATTATTGTTGCCTGTCACACTTCTAAACTTTTGATGGACAGGTGCTTGGGTCTCAGATCCAGTCCTGTAAATGGTTGTTTGCTTTAGGCTAGTGGCATTAGGATTATTTTAAACTGTATTTGCCATACATTTCAGTCAGAACAAATTTAAAAGTAGGTGGACAAATGACAAAACATTTTATTCATTTGTGAATGAGGCTGTACAAATGTCCTTTCAACAGAGTTATTTGAGGTTATTTAATTTGAAGAGATACTTAATTTAAGGTGCACTGAATTTGTTACTTGTCTTATTTTATTTCATATTTCCTATTGTTCATGTTTTTAAGAAAGAGTAGCATACCTATTTTGACGGTTATTTGGAATTCTCATAGTTGGTTTATCAAAGTTACTTTGAAAGGATCACTAGTTATGTAAGGAACAAATATAAGTTTCAACACAAGTTGCTCTAACAGTAATTTTTCCTTTCAATATATGCATAGTGTTCTTACAGCAGTCTCATAACTAGAGACATATAAGGTATTAGATCAGATATTACTAGTTGCTCCATTAATAGACGTCTGTCAGAAGAAGCCTAAGTTAGAATCTTTTGAGAAAGCAGCTATAATAATTTGCCTCCTGAGAAGGTTTTGGGTTTTGCTGGGAGCAGCGACATCTGGATGCCCTTTACTTTCAGGGCTTGCTTTTGCATTTTTATTGTTGCTGATATTAAAGGGTGAGGAGTGTGATATTAATTTGTCTCCTTCCTTTCATTTTCATTATCCAACTACTTGTAACATTTCCTACTAGTTCCCAGAACATGCTTTCAAACAAATTTTACTTAATATTCGAATTGGTCTCAAAGTGTCTCTGTATAGAACATCAGTTATTCTCTGTACCATGTACCAGGCCAGGTCTACACAGGTAGCACATACTCCAGCATTAGGAAGTCATGGTTTCCTCTTTCTTCCTTAAATGTTCAGATTGATTCTCTAGTTGCTTCTTATTGTCTCTTAGTTTCTGTGAATTTTGCAGATCTTGAAGGTGTTGTTTTATGTGTTTTTGTTCTCAATGCTGATGACATCAAACACATTATACTGAGGACTTGTCTTTTATACTCAAAATAATCACAGAATCACGTGATCTTTGCACAAATAAGTCATTTAGTTTTATGACTGCTTTTATCTGAAGGCAAATTTGCAGACTAATTGAAATGACAGGGTGAAATTAAATATGATCATCAAAAGTAATGAAAGTGGCAAATTTTAGCATCATCGAAAAAAATATCCTGATGCAGCTGGAGATCTAAGAGATAAAATTAAGGAGAAGGAGAGGTGAGGCCCATGCCCTCAAGGTTAGAAAAGGAGAGAAAGTCTTATAGCTTCTCTCTAAAGGGAGCGTGTGCAAAGAGGATTGAGTGGAAGCACTGTGTGACCACAGAGAGGTTTTTTTTCTGCCAAGACAGGCACTACCCTTGGAAGGTCAGCCTAATCCTAGTTTCTGCCCCCAGCCTCTGCTTGGCTAGGAATGCTTCAGAAGCCATGGTCTGCAGCCCTAGACACAGCTAACATAGCCCTAACTCCATCTGCCACACACAGGCACCTCCACACCTTTATCTTTTGTCCTCTTTTATGACCAGGGAACACAGTCCAGTACAGGCTAATGTGACTCAAATCTATGTTCTGTGCCCATATGAATCTGAGAATAATAAGAGTGGAGGCAACCAGGGAAGCAATGGGTTAATGGGTGAAAGAAAAGTTAGGGAAGCAAGCATGAAAATGGAGAGAAAAGAGGTAAAAAATACGTCATTTTGAGAGGAATACAAGTTACCCTTCTTAATCATTTATGTATGAGATATTTTCCTCCTCGTCTCTAGCTAATCTCTTTTGTGTTCCCATTTCCATTGGCAAAACTTAGTCTAGTTTCACTATGTCAGTTTATGAGCCCAAAAGTATCTTTATCTTTTAAGTCTTGTTACAGTATGTACTCCTCACACATCCCCATATGTAATTTTGTAAGGTAATATTGATAACCATTTTGTTTTGTAGGCAATATTGGATGTTGTTGTGAATCTTCAGTTTAGCCTGATAGAAAAATTGTGGCAAACATTCTGGCGCTATTCTCCCTCAACTCCAGCTGACGGCACTACCATTACCGAGTCAAGGTCAGAATCAATATGCTTTTCCAATTCGTTTTCATGGCTGAGTAGATGTCACAGCTAATAAATTAGAGATATGTATACCAGTTGTGAACCTTACCTGATAACCTTATTGAAGAGATTGAAATAAACCACAAAGTACTCTCTTGAGGTTTCAGCGTGTGTATTGTAGCTCCCATTTTTATTGATTTGGGGGACTGCGGTAGAACTATTTCATCCTCATGGGTTTAGTATCATATCTGCCTTTCATACCGTCAGAAAGTCTTAACGTGCATAGGCAGCTCCGGGGGAGTATTTTATATATCCAGCCGTATGGCACCAGGGCAGTGGTGGTATAGTTCTAACCTCAGTAATATTTGATAAACTAAAACTATTTTTAAAGTCCATTTTCTTTTTTATCCTCATTTGCCATCTATTCATTTGCTACATTTATTCACACCAGCAATCTGAGTGAAATAGAAAGTCGACTTCCGAAAGCAAAGCTGATAACTCTGTGCAAACATGAGTCTATCCTGAAATGGATGTGTAACTGTGACCATGGGATGTACCAGGCTTTGGTGGAGATTCTCATCCCCGACGTCCTTAGACCTATTCCTAGTAAGTTAAATGCAGACAAGTACGGATGCTTTTGTTCTCCTACATTCCACCCAGGAAGTTTCGGGTAGTGACGTTGCAAACTAGAGTGATTCTAATCTCATTTAAATTTGCCACATAGAAAACAGGCAACACAGAGTATTGCATGAAAGCAGCCTAGAGCAAAACTGTAGTTAAAAGGGAAAAACTCTGTTTTTCAATCTTTCATTTTCTTTTTGATGAAAAAAGACAACCTAAAGATGTGACAGCCCTGATGACTAATTGCAAGAACACTCCCAGGTCAGTCAATCAGTGTGAAAATCATTCTACCCAAGGACACAGTGTCCTTCATAAAACCCCTAATTTTTGAAATCTGTGATTGCTAGACCAGCCTCTTTCATGGTTGCTTTTGATTTGAAATGAATTTATCTTGGTTTCTACTGAAGTTGAATTTCTTTATAAAAGCATTTACTTTGTCACTGACATCATGTTAAAAACTACAAATGCAGTTTCCATTAACAGTAATGGTTAACTGGCATTTTGAGAGAAAAATCTATGTACTGCAAGAGCATTGTATTCCCGCCATGAAGCAAATAGGAATTACGTGGATAAGTTAGATTACTTTTTTAAGTGATAGTGCTTTTTAAGCTACCCTGTTGCAAAAAAAGCTATTTTTTTTTTTTTTTGCAAGTGAGTCTAAAAACCACTCTGGATACATATGTTGGAAGCAGTTGAAAAGATTTTAGGTCTACATCTTTATGAGCACATACTAGTAAACTTAACCTTTAGAGAAATGGAACAGAATTGCTACTCTACAGTGACATTAATAAGGTAAAACAATCTTTTAGCTTGTAAAATTAGCAACTGTGTACTTCAAGTACACTGTTCACAGTAAATTTGTATTAAAGTATTTCAGAAAATATTAATATAGGGATTTAGTAAGAAAAGGTGAAGATTTAACATTTGTATGTTTATACTTTCTTTTTAAAAATACGGTAGAGTGGAAGATATGTATGTTTCCCACCACCTTAAAAAGTATGCTTTGATGTACATTTATATATAATATCAATGAACACACACATAAACATACATAAATATGTACACAAATTAGTTTTTTAAAAATTCAGCAGCATAGTCTCACATTGTTATAAATTGCTAATATCTTCTCTACTGCACCAAGTTTCCTGACTAAAGATTGATTAAAAGTGACATTGTCATGGAAAATTTCAACATGTAAATTCTCTACTGATTTATGTTCCAGAATTTGATTTTCCTTGTTTTTGTCTTACTCCCTGTGCTCTGAGTAATAATCTCTAGAGATGTTTAAGAAAAGTTGCATAGGGTAGCTCATTAGCCTATGACATCTTGCCACCAACATAAATTTCTCTCATGAGATATAAGAAAAAAATGCCAGTGAGCACCTTCTTTGAGGCAAATCAACAACATCAGTATTTGTTAAACAATTCTAAAACTGTTGCTTCTATGTTAGCCTCACAAGAACAACTTGTAAACTCAGCCATTACCTAACATAAACCCTGTATCAAGTTTAGATGGTTTTAAGCCCCATAATTTTTAAGTACACATACACATGACTTTCATTCTCCACAAATTTTTGTTTGAAAAACATTTTATTCTGTCTCTGCATTCAGAGAACTCAAATTCAGGAAGTTTTATATAAGTACAGTTTTGTAGTTTCTCTGAAATTACAAGATTCATTAATGTGCCATCCTACCAAGTAAGTTGGCATTTTAATTCCTGTTCTATAATAAGATTTAACAAAAGTAAAGCTTAAAATATAGTTTAAATCACAATCTTCTGATTGTATGCATTTTTGTATTAATCATAAGCAGGCTGAGACAAGTTAGCTTTAGAATAGCTTTAAATTTCTAACCATCCATTCATGAGAAAAAGTTGTCAGTCAATCTGCACAATTTAATCTGACATGAATCCCTATAGAGAGAACAAACTTAATTTTATTTTTGAAAATTTTATTTTCCTGGCTACTAGTACTTCACTCTACCATTTACTGTCCAGATGGGATTCCTTTTTTTAGCCAAAAAAAAAAAAAAAGTTTGCATATCACACTAATTTAAAGTCAGCTTGAAGCTACTATACTCTAAAATACATTTATCTGAAAATGGAAAAAATAAAGTGAAGTGTAAAAAAATTGTATAAGAACTCAACTGGTAGCACTTAAATGTACACTTTATGATTTCAGTTAAAGGTGACCCAAAATGTCATATAATACAAAAAAGTAAAAACTAAAAATCATTTGAGATATAAAACACGCCTTTTTATTTTATAATCTCCCTAGCATTAAATTTGTTTAGATAAAAGAAGACCCATATTAAAAATTTTTAAGTAGCTTTTCCCAGTTCTTGGTTTTTTCAGATTAAATAATTATTAATTAGAGAAAAATACATAATACAGATAGTCAAACTGAATCTTGAACAAAATTTTACTGACTTTCAAAAAGGGTCTTTAATTTTTTTTCACTCTTTTTCATTTCCATTCATGCCTGCCCTCCATGGTTCTAGTACATAATACAGCAGAAAAATATTTTTCTTTCTTTTTTCTTTTTGACTAATATGGGAAGCTTTGGAATTTCAAAAACTTAGCTCTCAAGAAATTTCCAACTCAGGGTTTCCAATGGATGATTCTCATGTTTAAAATCTGCACTACTTGAGTATTTTTCCAAAAAAAGATAGCCATTTAAATCTTTTTTGTCATTTGACCACTTAAATAAATAACTTTTAAAAATTAGTTATTTTATTATTGGATCAGTATAATTTATATCTGATGCAAGCAATTTGAGTAAGCTAAATTATGTCTAACTCTGCTTTAACAAAAGTAATAAAGATGCATGTCAGACTATTCTGAGCACAGAAGAAAAATGAGGGAATTTGATCCCATCATTAATATTAATACTCTTGGGAGCCTTGCGTAAAAATGTGACTTCTCTGTCTCTTATCATGGACTACCAACTGGACTACCTACCCGCATTATAGGGAACCCACAAGGATTTGCTTTGTGTTGTGGGTGCTTCAGACATTTATTAAATGTCTTAAACGACTCCCTACACCGTGTAGCCTTGGGCACAGATGAAGTAAAATGCTCTGACTGAATTACTTGTTGAACAAGAGAAGAATTCTGTTTCCCATCTCAGTAAGGGATCTCAGTAAGCAGATCCCTTAGAATAAAATAATCATAGTCACCCCTGATACTGGAAAATGCTTCCAATTGTTTTATGACCACCATAAAAGTTGCTCTCATGGGACCTGTACTTACTTAGGTTTTAACAGAGATGCAAGGAATATGGAACAGACTATTTTAGGAATATCTTAAGAATATTGGTCTCTATGACAGCAGTTATATCACAGTAATCTTTTATCGCTACCTGCCAGTGAGATGGAGGATAGTTATCCAGAATATCAAGTCAGGCAATTTTAATTTTACCTTACTTTTCAACAACAGTGAGAGAGAACTACTCTAATTGACATGTTCTAATGTAAAGAGATGCATAGAGAAAGCAAGCTTTGCATTATTTTCTTTCTAGCTAAAGAAATGAAAATAAGTTAAGAGCTTGAAAAAAGTCACCAGATTTCTAAAGACAATACTTAGCCTTTAGCAAAAAGCTGTTTTTGAAAAGAGTATTTTGTCTAAGATAGAAAATTCCAGAAGTATATTCACAACTGGTATATGTTGCTATAAGCAAAAAATGCTTGGATGTTTTCATTTCCCAACGAAGTGTCATAAGTATCTGGGAACAAAATAGCTTTAAGACAAAAAAAATCCCACGATATAGTATTTGGATTCTTTCATAGTTAGGAATAATGTTAAATAAAGTCTTGTTAATGAGGATAAGTTCTGTCTGCGCTATTTCAAATGTTATGGTTGTATATTTTCCCTTATTCTAGCATAAAGATTAATGTTCTTTGGTATTTGTTTCGTTCTGCTTCTGTTCTTTAACATTTAGGTGCCTTGACCCAAGCCATTCGAAATTTTGCAAAAAGCCTTGAAGGTTGGCTTTCCAATGCCATGAACAATATTCCACAAAGAATGATACAAACCAAGGTACACTTTCATGTCCTTGCCTTTTCTTTTGTGTTTAGGAAATGGTCCTGAACTATGAATTTTAAATGTGTCCTATCAAATGATGTTATGTGAAATATAGCATTGATTTTTATATTTGTATTTTATAACCATGTGGCAAAGAACTTCACAAGATATGTTGTTTGATAATGCTCCTTTCAGAGAGACTAGAGAAGCATTGTAGGTGTGGTGTATTTATCAGCCCATTTCTAAAGTGTATATTTCAGGTTGCTTAATTTCAAATATTAAAAAGAATAGCGTAGAATGTGCAAATAATTTCCATTTGAATGAGTTTTAGATTTTTTTTAAGTCCCTTACTATACTCGTATTCTGAATGCTCATGTAAAATAATAACCATTTTGCTTTTCAGGATATTTTGTTTTTAACACTGGAGAATGCTTTTGTGAATCAAGTAATCATTTCTTAAAGAGAACTGTTATCTCATAGTTAAGTATATTACAGGAATATGGATTATTTAGCTGGAGATATTAATTCTGTTCTTGACTTTTTTCCCTACTAACCATGTTACTTTAATCTGTGAACACACTTGACAGATGGACTGATTCTGTCTAAACTTTGATAACAAAAATCACATTTGTGGCCTTTTGTCAGGGACTCTATCTCCTGTCAGACTCCAACAATATATGCCTTGGCTTTCAGTTTGAAAATGTAGTTGAAGCTCTTGTAGCTGACAAGTCTGTGATAGCACAAGTAACTCTCAGTTCTTCCTGTTTTGGCTTAAGGTTTGCAGTAACACATTCCAGCTCTAAAACATACTGAAGGTCACATTTCAAGCACATGTCCACCTTAGATTGTTGCTTGATTGAGCTGTGCTATCAAGATGGTAGGGTTAACCACGTGTGGCTATTTACATTTAAATTTAATTAAATTGCATTAAAATTTTAGTTCCTCAGTCACACTAGCTACATTTCAAGTGCATCTTAACCCATGTGACTAGTGGCTGCAATATTAGGTAACACATATGTAGAGCATTTCCATCACTGTAGAAATGATTCCATCCATGGCAGTTCTGTTCTAGAGTGCCACATTGAGGTGAGCAAATAAAGGAGGTGCTCTTTGATTAAGATGATCAGAGGAATGCTTTCCAACTTGCAAAGTCAGTCATAGTCATAACAATACTTTCAAACAACTAAAAGCATCTCCTACCCCAGTATCATCAAGTGGCTGTGATAGCAATCCAGATGCACTATTGGTCATCTCATTGATCTCCAGAATTGATTTGGGTGGTTTCCCTTGGTAAAAGATGTCTTCTGCTACTCCTCTCTCAAGGATGTGCAGCCTTTTTTTAGCTGAGCATTCAGTCAACAAAGATGATCCAGCTGAACAGTAGAAACAGCATAATGAGGATGTGACTGGAAGTTGTTATCAAAATGCCTGGATTCATATCGCACCTCTGTACTTTAGTTTCTCTGTAATCTTGAGTAAGATAGTTAACCTCCCTAAGGTATAACATGTGTCTAATGGGATGTTTATGAGAACTGAACATGGTAATGTAAGTTAGACATTTAACACAATGCCTGGCACATAATACATACTTGATTAGTACAAACCTCAGAGTGGGAAAATGTGAAATATTCTCTTTGAGGATATGTGGATGTCCCCAAGCTCCACATGGTCCTAAAACATCTCACTATCAAGACAGGGCATCGTCTTGTGGAACATTTACTCCCACTCAGCCAAATGACTGTTCAATCAGTTGCTTGTTTATATACCCACAGTGATTTAATGGCATTCCATCTATTCCTGTAAATACATTAAAATCCTCATCAGATCTGCTATGAGAGTAACAAATTTTCATGAGATCATGACATTTAGATATTTATTTAGACTTTTTTGTCATTATCTTTGCTATCTTTCTGCATAACCTGATTTGTTCAGGGTTTCAGCAGGAAATAAATGGTGTATCCAAAGAGAAGAATAATTGAAGAAAGTTTAGTAAGGGTCTGTTTCTAAATGTGTAAACAAGAGCTAAGAAAACCGAGGACTGGCATTAGTGGGAGAGCATGCCCATCCCTAGGTCTGAATGGGAGAGAAGTGATTATGGCATCAGGAGCTCTTCTCTTCTGTGCAGGACTGTGGCCTTAGGAAGGAGAGGGCAGAAGTTGTGAGGGAATAAATACTTTGACCACTTTCTTCTGTGCTTCAGTCCCTTACCAGTGCCTCTCATTGACCAAATCCAACTGGAAGCCCAAGGACAAGGGAGGCAGTTAATGTAATTTTTTCAGTTCAGTCTTCCCGGGCACAGAGCAGAAGGGGGAAGGATAAAGTACATTTCAGAGGGAAAACAGGGATTTTTCTGAATAACCCTTTTACATACATCCAGATTCTGGAAAAAAAAAAAAAAGAGTTTTTCTTGTTGCTTGTGTCTGAGAAGTTTATTAGCTATCTATTTGCTAATATAGGTTTTGAGTTCTCCTATTTCACCTCAAAATTGACCACTCTTATTTCACCTCTATAAAATAAAGATTAAAAGAGTGAATCTGAATGATAATGCTGTGAAAAGTGTATTTTTTAATCCAGTTAAAAAGTGAAACTGGACAGTTTGGTTTTCCAAGTAAAAGGAAATTCTGTTGTTTGCTAGTTTGTAGCTGACTGTCACACTGAGAATAAGAAATGAAAATCAACATTTTCCCTATTTTCCTAGACTAATCGTAGCTACTTGCAAGACTGGTTTAATTAATGGTACACTCAGATGTCTAAGAATGTGGGAGTTTGTTTTAGCTTTGACCTCAACCTACTGAAAAGGAAAATAATACTTGGTTTAGAGGTTTAAATACTACAATTTACAAGTAAACTGTCTCACCAAATGAATTTGAAGTAAGTATCAGAGAGAAGCATTTAAAATTTGGCAAGGGAATAAAGATTTGAAAATTGCAGTGGTTTCTTTTATTGGAGGAGAAAAGAAATCCCAATTTAATTGGGTTTCTTTACAGGTTGCAGCTGTAAGTGCCTTTGCCCAGACTCTGCGAAGATACACGTCGCTCAATCACCTGGCCCAGGCAGCTCGTGCAGTGCTTCAGAACACTTCTCAGATCAACCAGATGCTCAATGACCTCAACCGTGTCGACTTTGCCAATGTCCAGGTACTCTGTTTTCTTTCAAAACAGATCTTTTAATGAAAGGTATCCAATATTTTTCTTCTTAATTAGGATCATATTTCTTTTCCAAAGTTACATCAATTCACAGGCACATCTAGATTCACAGTGTCCTGAAAGAGGAGAGTTTTACTCAGCTATAACTTTACTGCTCCTCTGTTTTGTGGTTAAAGCCTGGGAAGACTTTTAGTGCTAGACTGCAACACATGTCACCAGCGTTTGCTGAATGATTAATAGAGTAAGGACAGCCATGGTCACTGAACATTGGTAGGCAAGAGTCAAAGCTGTGGTAGTCATGTATGGATGTGAGAGTTGGACCATAAAGAAAGCTGAGCATGAAAGAATTGATACTTTTGAACTGTAGTGTTGGAGAAGATTCTTGAGAGTCCCTTGGACTGCAAGGAGATCCAACCAGTCCATTCTGAAGGAGATCAGCCCTGAATATTCATTGGAAGGACTGATGCTGAAGCTGAAGCTCCAATACTTTGGCCACCTAATGTGAAGAATGACTCACTGGAAAAGACCCTGATGGTGGGAAAGATTGAAGGCAGGAGGAAAAGGGGACAAGAGAGGATGAGATGGTTGGATGGCATCACCAACTCAATAGACATGAGTTTGAGCAAACTCCAGGAGATAGTGGATGATAGGGAAGCCTGGTGTGCTGCAACCCATGGGGTTGCAAAGAATCAGACATGACTTAGCAACGAACAGCAACAACATACACTAAAATAGGTATTATCAAAAAGAGGAATAATAGCAAATGTTAATGAGGATGTGGAGAAATGGGAACCATTATACAGTAGTGATTGGACTCTAAAATGCTACATCCACTTTTAAAGCCGTATGGCAGTTTCTTAAAAGGTTAAACATAGAGTTACCATATGATTTGGCAGTTTCACTCCTAGGTACATACCAAGAAAAATGAAAACACGTCCACCTAAAAACTTGTTCATGGATATTCCAGCAGCATTATTCATATTAGCCACATTAAAGTGGGAACAACCCAGATGTCCATTAACTGATGACTATATAGACAAAACATGGCATTTCACACAATTAAATGTTATCAGACAATAAAAAGAAATGAAGTTCTGTTCTGATACATCCTACAACACAGATGAACATTAAGTGAAAGAAACCAGATACAAAGGACCTTATGTTTCAAGATTCCATTTATATTAAAAGAGCAGGGTAAGTAGATCTATAGAGACACACAGTAAGTTAGTGGTTGCCTAGGTCCTGTAAACTAGGTGGTTGGGATATGATAGATAAGGAGTATGTCATTTCTTCTTTAAGAAATGAATACATATTAAAATTAATTGTGGTGGTAGATGGACTACTCTGTGAATATACTGAGAGAAGCCATTGAATTATATACTTTTATCGAATGAATTATTTGCTATATGAATTACATCTCAATAAAACTGTTTTAGAAAACAATAACATTGTTCAAAGGTAAACTAATTATTTCTCCATTTCCTACAAATTTTAATCTACAATTCTGGGCTCGTTTTATCATTTAAAATAAAGTAATATTTGGGCTTGATTATTTTTTAGGGCTAGGATTTAGTAGTTAAGTTCATTCTAACTTTGATGAATTTGATTTAGTCTTCTAATGTGCATAGTTTTTCTTAAATCTATATAAACATCTGTTTATATATATGCATATAAATATATATATACATACAAACATACATACATGTACATGCAAATTCATAATCTCCGTAAGAACAAATTCATGTTTACAAATCCATTAACTTTACATATTTCAGTGGAATTTTTCCTGATTTTAGTGGGAATATTAAGAGCTCATACAGTATTGTCTTAAAATGTATACTATAATGTTAATTTCAAATCTTCATTCAGAAAAGATATGTTTAAAAGTACCTTAAGAAAACTTGAAATGGTAAGGAAACTTCTAGTCTCAAAAAATAATTTAAATTTAATAGCAAAAAAACATATTTAAGACTGATTCCTGATAAGATCTGAGAAAGATTTTAAATTTTCTGTTAACACTGTTTTCACTTGTATAGCTGTGTGCCTGAATCATGTGAAGTATTTACAGAAATGAGTTCTTCGTGGCTATAAATGCCATCCTTGGCAACATTATTACATATAAATCTAATAGTTATACATCTTTGCTCTGCTCATTCTCATCCTCTCTACTCACCAGTTGAGGCTACCTTTTCCCTTCTTTAAGTTCCAGATTTTTCTGGGTTTCCACAACATTTATTAGTGCTGAAACCTGTGTGCTCAAGTATCTATCCTGCAGGGCCTCCTTCCTTCAGTTTAGTTCAGTTCAGTCACTCAGTCATGTCCGACTCTGCGACTTCATGAATTGCAGCACGCCAGGCCTTCCTGTCCATCACCAACCCCTGGAGTTTACCCCAACTCACGTCCATTGAGTTGGTGATGCCACCCAGCCATCTCATCCTCTGTCGTCCCCTTCTCCTCCTGCCCCCAATCCCTCCCAGCATCAGAGTCTTTTCCAATGAGTCAACTCTTCGCATGAGGTGGCCAAAATATTAGAGTTTCAGCTTTAGCATCATTCTTACAAAGAACACCCAGGACTGATATCCTTCAGGATGGACTGGTTGGATTGGACTCTCAAGAGTCTTCTCCAACACCACAGTTCAAAAGCATCGATTCTTCAGCACTCAGCTTTCTTCGCAGTCCAACTCTCACATCCATACATGACCACAGGAAAAACCATAGCCTTGGCTAGACGGACCTTAGTCGGCAAAGTAATGTCTCTGCTTTAGGACCATGAACACAGTGGTAGCCCTGCATTTCCCTCTACATTTTGCTTTTCACCACTCTTGTTCATTTTAATACGTAATCTTTCTCAGGTTAACATATTTGATTTTAACTCCCTTCTTTCTTTCCCTTTCTGTTCCACATTTTGCCTGGTTTTCTGAGTCCCCAGGTTTTCTCAGTCTTCTAGCCTCCCATTCCACCTTCATCACCATCTCCTGTTCATTTGAAAATTGTCCCTGTCCTCATGAGATGAACCTCAGTAAGACTGATACATGTAAGGATGATGCTCTTGTAATAAGGAAACTTAAATTTAAAACAATGAAACCACGTGTAAGGGTTAATATTTTAATGCTCTGAAAGAAAAGTGAAAGTGTTAGTTGCTCAGTTGTGTCTGACTCTTTGTGACCCCATGGACTATAGCCTGCCAGGCTTCTCTGTTCGTGGGATTCTCCAGGCAAGAATACTGGAGTAGGTTCCCCATTTCCTTCACCAGGAGATCTTCACGGCCCAAATATCAAAGTCGGATCTCCCACAGTGTAAGCAGACTTGTTACCATCTGAGCTGCTGTCTAGCCACCAGGGAAGCCTCTGTCATCACTTCATCATTCTCTAATCAAATCTTTTCCTCATGCATTCAGGATAACCTTTTCTATCGCAGTACAATTGGTTTTCTGTTTAACTGATAGCATTATAGTAGTATTGCTTTCTAATTTTTTTGTGTGTAAATGGATAGTTTTTCAACTACAGTATGGGCTAAATATACTTGGGTTAGTTGACCTGATAACCTAACTTTTGCATATACTTGTGTTTCTGTATTAAAAGAGAATCTGATTTTGAAGTTACTGACTCCTTATCATCTTAGAGATATTTATTTCCAAGATAATAATATCTTTAGTTTTCATCCTTACCTTTTTCCAGTAAAGAATTAAAATATCCAAATTCCTTCACAAGGGAATATTTACAGGGTACTCAGTTGTTAGTATATTTCCAACCTTGAGAGTAGTAAAATGAAACATAATTTGAAAAGCCAGAATAATGTCCTGTGGCTTTATTTCTCTAAGCTTAGTCTTAGATTATCATTTTCTCTTGGCAAATCTAACTGTAGGAAGTAGTGAGTTTGATTTTATGTTAAGAAATGAAATTAAATTCTTCCAAGGATACCAGTAAGTTCCTTCTGTTCCTTGCCAATATATAAAACATATCTCCCGCAGTGGCTTCCCATAGAATTTCAGTTTTGCAAGATGAAAAGGATCGAATGTACAGTATTGAGCATAAGTAGACACTCATATTGTTATTGTTTTGTAGTCACTAAGTCGTGTTCAACTCTTGTGACCCCTGAGAAACTGTGGGATTTCCCAGACAAGAATATTGGAGTGGGTTGTCATTTCCTTCTCCAGGGGATCTTCCTGACCCAGGGATTGAACGCACGTCTTTTCATTGGAAGACAGATTCTTTACCACTGAGCCATCAGGAAATGCCTAACACTCCTATACTGTATACTTTAAAATGTTTAAGAAGATAAGTTTTATGTTTCTTGATTTATACCACAGACCAAAAAATGCTTAGATATTTGTGGATTTTAAACACACACACACACACAACAGCATCCCCTGTCTTTTTCTTGAGGCCTAAATTCTTCACTCCTTATCTGCATCCCAGGTGGTGCTAGCGGTAAAGAGCCCATCTGCCTATGCAGGAGACATAAAGATGTGAGTTTGATCCCTGGGTTGGAAATATCCCCGCCCCCCCCCCAACAGAGAAGGGCATGGCTACCCACTCCAGAATTCTTGCCTACAGAATCCTATGGACAGAGTAGCCCAGGCTACAGTCCATAGGGTACAAAGAGTTGGCTATAACTGAAGCAACTTAGCATGTACGCAACTTCTTCCCTGGGTGCTCTCCTCAGCTGTTAAACTGATATAAAATTTCTGGGAGTCATTTAACTGTATTTTGAAAGATCTTAACTATTTTTATGTAAATCTATTATATATAAATAAGTACAAACTAATTAAAGATGTAGTTACAAGATTGCTAATTCCAGCATTATTCCTAAGAGTAAAAATTTGGAATGACCATAAATGTGCAGCTATGTGGAACTGACTTTGTAAATAATGGATATTCATGTATTGAGGCAAATTGAGTCATTGAGCAATAAATGTAGCTCCTCATTTGCCTATATATAAATTGAAACTAAGCAAAATATCAAGTAAAATATATCATATGATCCATATATACATAAATATACATGTATATGTATATATTGCATGTGAACAGTTTGAAAATTAGCATGTTGTAGTTCTCTCTTAATGTTGGCATTTTAGATACTCTTAATATTGTGTTTCTTTTTATTTGTACTTTCAAATTTAATAGTCATATTTTAGTGTACTTAAAATACTTAAAAGTGATACTTAGGAGGTAAAAATCTGAAAGCCTTTATTATTAATTAGATAAGAGAAGGAAGGTTAGTAGATGGCATCATCAGCTGAAAATTTGGAAGAAGCCCTAAATTTCCCTGAGAAAGAAAAATGAATTTAGTTTAGCCATTTTCTATTTGAAGTACCTCCCAGTTGAAATGTCTTTTGAGTAAAGTCAAGTCTGTGGAGTCAAGAGAGATCCTGGAATCAGAAGATGGAGATTAGGGATTGATTCAGTTGAAAGGTTGATTTAAATAAATTTGTCCTCTAAGAACAGACAGATCGAACGCTAAAGAGACTTTTCAGAAAAACACACACATATTGATAAGGTTTTACATATAGAATTAGGACCTTCACAGACACCTCTCCAAAGAACTCTACATTGAAAATATTATCTGGACACAATGAACCTAGCTTAAAAATTCTTGTCACATTTCACTTCTCTATTTTATGTTTGGGAAAAACGAGGCCCACATAGATTAAATGAATTGCTTAAAGTCAAGTTAGTGGATTCAGGCCCTATGTTAAAATCCAAGTCTTCACTCAAATATTATATTAATATTATCAGATAATTATACTCTGACCTAAAAGAGTATAATATTTTTTTAATCTTAAAATGCAGCACAGCACTAGAAACATGGTAAAACTTACAGCAACCACTGAAAATTAACTTTAAAAGTTTCTATTTTCATCCCTATTACAAATCATGAAACTTTCCTATCAGAACCAGAAGGAAAACTATAGTAATCAAATTTCTTTGTAGGTAGCTTCCCTATATTTTCTTGAATGTATTTTTTGTTATTGTTGTTTTCGGTTCTGTGAATTAATTTGCATTCGTAGCTTGAGAGTCCTTGGGACTTCAGTTTCTTTCCCATGAAACTCATACAGCATATGCTTCTGCCTTGTATCATTCATTGTTTTTGTCTTAATCCTGAGGGACCACTTTTGGCCAATTGAATCTATTTATCCATTTTGACTTACCCTGAATATTTTCAAATGAATTGGCTTTCGTTTTATCTGATTGAGAAGTAAAAGAGTATAAAAACTAAAAAAAGACTCTATATACGGTAAGTTCAGGCTCCTCTTCTTCTTAAGTAATGATGTGTTTTAGTCTTTCGCACAGACTAGCTAATGTAGAACACCAAGTCATACCTTTATGTCACATCACTTTTTCCTGCACAGAAGTGATGTTAGTTTCCTTAACAACTACCAAGTAGTCATTCATTTTTCTTAATTCATTTGTTTTGCACTTTCAAAATCATTTGCCATTCATGCATATGGTTTGTGTGCTGATATTCAATGCAAAAATGCTGACTTGAACTTGTCCTTTGCTTTCTGTGTACTGTCCCAGGAGCAGGCTTCCTGGGTGTGCCAGTGTGATGACAACATGGTTCAGAGACTAGAAACAGACTTCAAGATGACTCTTCAGCAGCAGAGCACCCTGGAGCAGTGGGCAGCGTGGCTTGACATGTGATGATGCAAGCACTGAAACCCTATGAAGGAAGACCCAGTTTTCCTAAAGCTGCCAGGCAATTTCTGCTTAAATGGTCTTTCTACAGGTATCATCTCACTTTTTCCTATTCTGCAATTATGTATGTACACGCTTCTCAGAAAAAAAGAAAAGTGAAGAGTGAGGAGTTTAGTATGTAGAAACTCTCTGTTGTGATTATTTTCAGCCCAGCTCATGATTACAACATCATGGAATTGAACCAAGAGGCTTTTGGAAATAAAATTTCTGATGGGAAAAGAAAGCCTCTTATTCAGAGCCCGAGAAGTTCTCAGATGGGAACATCAGAGATTCTAGTCTAGATAATGTGCTTAACGAGTCAGGAAAGTCCTCCTTTTGGCAGACATGTATCATTTAGGCTTTCCACCACTCTTCTTTTTAATCTCTACTTCAGGGATTCTCAACTGTCCTTCCCTAGACCAGTAGCATGGCTGTTGCTTGGAAACACATTAAAAATGTGTATTTTCAGACCCTCCCCCAAAACTACCTTAATCACAAATTGCGGAGGAGAGGCCCAGCAATCTATGCCTTGTTTAAAGTTCCGTTCAGGCAATTCAGATGGATACTGAGAACAATCTAGTTAATTTTTTAATTTGACCAATTAAAACTGTTTTCAAACCTAGCTGCACCTCAGAATTAGTGGAAAGAAAAAAAAAAGGGCCTACCTACCTCCCAAAACTTACACACTCAAAATCATGGTGGTTAGAAAGTAGTAATTAGCAGTAGGGATAATCAGAAATTCTTTTTTCTTCAGAAAGGATACTCCTGGTATTCTAATGCATAGCTAGTTTAATATCAAATAATCTAGTAGATAATTCAAAATAAATAGCTTTTCAGTTCAGTTCAGTTCCTCAGTTATGTCTGACTCTTTGCGGGTCGCATGAATAACAGCACGCCAGGCCTCCCTGTCCATCACCAACTCCCGGAGTTCACCCAGACTCACGTCCATCGAGTCAGTGATGCCATCCAGCCATCTCATCCTCGTCGTCCCCTTCTCCTCCTGCCCACAATCCCTCCCAGCATCAGTCTTTTCCAATGAGTCAACTCTTCGCATGAGGTGGCCAAAGTACTGGAGTTTCAGCTTCAGCATCATTGCTTCCAAAGAACACCCAGGACTGATCTCCTTTAGAAAGGACTGGTTGGATCTCCTTGCAATCCAAGGGACTCTCAAGAGTCTTCTCCAACGCCACAGTTCAAAAGCATCAATTCTTCAGTGCTCAGCTTTCTTCACAGTCCAACTCTCACATCCCTGCATGACCACTAGAAAAACCATAGCCTTGACTAGACGGACCTTTGTCGACAAAGTAATGTCTCTACTTTTCTGTATGCTGTCTACGTTGGTCATAACTTTATGGCTACAATCACCGTCTGCAGTGATTTTGGAGCCCCAAAAAATAAAGTCTGACACTGTTTCCCCATCTGTTTCCCATGAAGTAATGGGACTAGATGCCATGATCTTCGTTTTCTGAATGTTGAGCTTTAAGCCAACTTTTTCACTCTCCTCTTTCACTTTCATCAAGAGGCTTTTTAGTTCCTCTTCACTTTCTGCCATAAGAGGGGTATCATATGCATATCTGAGGTTATTGCTATTTCTTCTGGCAGTCTTGATTTCCAGCTTGTGCTTCTTCTAGCCCAGCATTTCTCATGATGTACCCTGCATAGAAGTTCAATAATCAGCGTGACAATATACAGCCTTGACGTACTCCTTTTCCTATTTGGAACCAGCCTGTTATACCATGTCCCGTTCTAACTGTTGCTTCCTGACCTGCATACAGATTTCTCAAGAGGCAGGTCAGGTGGTCTGGTATTCCCATCTCTTTCAAATTTTTCACAGTTTATTGTGATCCACACAATCAGAGGCTTTAGCATAGTCAATAAAGCAGAAATAGATGTTTTTTTGGAACTCTCTTGCCTTTTCAATGATCCAGCAGATGTTGGCAATTTGATCTCTGGTTCCTCTGCCTTTCCTACAACCAGCCTGATCATCTGGAGGTTCATGGTTCACTATTGCTGAAGCCTGGCTTGGAGAATTTTGAGCATTACTTTACTAGCGTGAGCGATGAGTGCAATTGTGCGGTAGTTTGAGCATTTTTTGGCATTGCCTTTTTTTGGGATTGGAATGAAAATGGACCTTTTCCAGTCCTGGGGCCACTGCTGAGCTTTCCAAATTTGCTGGCAAATTGAGTGCAGCACTTTCACAGTATCATCTTTCAGGATTTGAAATAGCTTCACTGGAATTCTATCACCTCCACTAGCTTTGTTCGTAGTGATGCTTTCTAAGGCCCACCTGACTTCACATTCCAGGATGTCTGGCTCTAGATGAGTGATCACACAATCATGATTTTCTGGGTCATGAAGATCTTTTCTGTACAGTTCTTCTGTGTATTCCTGCCACCTCTTCTTAATATCTTCTGCTTCTGTTAGGTCCATACCATTTCTGTCCTTTATCAAGCCCATCTTTGCATGAAATGTTCCCTTAGTATCTCTAATTTTCTTGAAGAGATCTGTAGTCTTTCCCATTTTTTTGTTTTCCTCTTATTTCTTTACATTGATCGCTTAGGAAGGCTTTCTTATCTCTCCTTGCTATTATTCTTTGGTACTCTGCATTCAGATGCTTATATCTTTCCTTTTCTCCTTTGCTTTTTGCTTCTCTTCTTTTCACAGCTATTTATAAGGCCTCCCCAGACAGCCATTTTGCTTTTTTGCATTTCTTTTCCATGGCGATGGTCTTGATCCCTGTCTCCTATACAATGTCACGAACCTTCATCCATAGTTCATCAGGCACTCTATCAGGTCTAGTCCCTTAAATCTATTTCTCATTTCCACTATATAATCATAAGGGATTTGGTTTAGGTCATACCTGAATGGTCTAGTGATTTTTCCCTACTTTCTTCAATTTACGTCTGAATTTATATATGATATCAAATGTTGTGATGAGCTATTGACCATAGGTGTACTCCAGGGTTTAAAAACAGACCCTGTGAAAGTTGGTGTATATATACCATATATATGGCATAGGATGGAATTACAGATGGAGTTCCATTTCCTAAGATGTTAGGTAAATTATATTTTTGACTGCAGCATTTACTCTTGTGGTGAGAGTTCATTTCTTTTCTTCGTTAGATCATAATGGACTTTCTAAAAGCCATATCTACTTTGAACTTTAGGCAGTCCCTAATTTAATTCCTGTGCAACCATGCGCTCATGAAAATAGTGGCTACAGGACCTACCATTGACTGTGGCTATGGGTACACTGTGGTCATCATCTGGACATCAGTAGTGAGTCCAAAACAGTTGTGAGGAGAGATGATATGCAAAGGAGTAGCCAAGTTTAGAGACTAGTAGAAATTGTGAACCTGCTAAGCCCAAATTATAGGATTTCCATCTTGTTTTGATTACCTTTATAAGGATTGAACCAAAGATTCCATTTTCATGGTGGAAGGTTTTTATTGTGACTTCTTTCTTTTTCAGTTGATTTAGTCCAATTCTTATTTCTTAAACTGAAGTAGAGTTGATTCCATATGTGTTTAAGGAATTAAATTATCCTTATATCCTTTTTAGTGTCTGCATACCTGCCAAGTATACCTGTCAAGTCTGACACTTTGCAAGCCCATGGGCTGTAGACCTCCAGGCTCATCTGTCCATGGAATTCTCTAGGCAAGAATACTGGAGTGGGTTGCCATTTCCTCCTTGGAAATGGAACAGGCGATCTTCCTGACCCTGGGATTGAACCCATTCCCAGAGTTAAATAAATGCTATGAAAGAAAGCCTAGCAGTGGTGTTATTGTTTTGTTTTTATTTTGGAATGGAATAATTCCACCATTTTGTCTCTCATACACATAATACTTTCAGCCCACAGGGTTTGTAAAGTACCTTATTAAGGTGCTGTCTAACTCTATGACCCACTGATACGCTTCATTAAAGCCAGCCCTAGGTTTAGATCTGGGTGTCAATGAGAAATGTGTTGATATGTTTTCCCTTGATATATGGGAAAGATTTAGAAAACAATATCACAATATTCTCAAAGTAGATGTAGCAATAGTAGTAGTTTAATGGAATTCAAAATTTTAACTTGGGAAGATTTCTTTAAAAGATTTCAGATATTTCCCCATTTGTTTACAAGTTGATTTCATCCATTTTTTCTCAGAAAATTATATAGATGGTATATATGCTTCATGAATGATAAAACAGATGTTATACTAACTGTTGCTCCAAAACCTATAGGTGCAAAAGCACAGTACATCCTCTATATCAGAAAAAGCAATGGTTTTTTTTTTTTTTCCTCTTCTTCTTCTTCCTGCTTTCTTATGTAGTTACATGAGACTTGCCCTTACTCCTCCCTGAGGATTTTTTTAAATCTGTTTAGTAGATATCATTTCAGAAATACACCCCTGGAGCCTTTGTCTCCACAGAGATCTGTTGACGTATCTTGAAAGGAGAGAAAATTACTTACTCGTGTTTCTTGTTCTCTGCAGATGTACAAGCCCAGATCATCACTTGCCTGCCCTCTGTCTGCCCTGAGTTGGGGATAATGGCTTGTTATTATTAGACACTATTATGGTTATTATTTTCATTTCAAAAAGTCTTGAAGGTGTACAGTTCAGGGCTACAAAAGGAAAGGCATATTCAGAAAGATGCATACCTCCTGCTGGTAGGCGAAGTCAATAGCTTAGTAACGTAGAAGACTAAAATCTGACCTGTTTCTTACTGAGGCATAAGAACATATTGAGTAATGAAAACTTCATTCACAAACAGAAGCAGAGTTTCAGAGTATTTTTTAAATGTTTTTGGCTTTGTAATAAGAATTTTGCAGTCACATATACCAACTGTTCATTTTCTAAAGTTGATTAATCTCATAGTTCCTAAAATTCTGTGTATAGATTCACATGTATATGCAAGAAATGGACTGGCAGAGAGTTGTGATAGCAGTAGTGGACATACTGCTACAAACACCCTCTGCTCCAAATGGAGATCTCTCCTTGCCTAACATGGCTTTGAATGTCTACTGCTGGCTCCCTGGGAGGTGGAAAATATATTGCCACCTTTCCTGGGCAGCAGTGCACAAGTTAAGAGGCCGTTTCTCAGCTTGGGTGTTTTGTGAATAACAGAAGACAGACTTCCTCAGGGCCACCCTGAGGGTCAACCAAACATCCCATTTTTAAAGAATTAAATGTATAGCTTTGATACAATAACTTGAAAGGGGGCACAGAGAACCTAGTTTGCCTACAGCTGAACAATATATAAATCTTCCAGTTTGGAAATTAGCTGTAATCACTGTTTGACGAGAGTTCACAGGGTGGAATTGGGGGGTGGGAGTGGGGTCACAGGTTTTCACTTTTCTTCTTAGGAATGTGTGATGTCTCCCCAAATACATAAAGAAATGGATTGAGTATCATGTGTTCAAGTATATGTTTTAATTTTCATGCCATGAATTATGAAGATATATACACAAAGGTATTTCTCATCTGTTACAAAATAATTAACAGTTTTAACTCCAGTTTTAAAGAGTTGAGTTCATGGTAACTTAGCAACATGAAATTCAGTGGAGTCAATTTTGTAACATGTCATATAGAAATCTGAATCAAACAATAGGTTTCCAATTAAACAGTTAATTGTGTCATTTGATACTTGGCTTGTAGGGCAGAGGCCCAACACAGACAGCATAAAGTAGATGTAGACATTATTAATAATATAATATTCTATTATTGTATTAATAATATAATTTAACTGATTCTCTTCTACACATATGATAGTAATTTCATAGCAGATTATCAGTACTTTCAAAAGTAAGTATTATAACTGAAGGTCAGCACATTTTTTTTGTTTTTTCATTTTCCAACAGAATTTTGTGTTACCTATGTCTTTATGCTGCAATAAGGTGATTGCCCAATTGTCAAAGTTTCCAAAACAGTTGGGATAGAATATGAAGCCCTTATCATGGCCTACAGACCCTCCATGGTCCAGCTGCTAGTGATTTCTAGTCCCATCATATATATTCTCTTTGCTCATGTCTTCCCAGCTGCAGCTTCTGGGCTATTGTTTCAATAAAACAAACATAGTTCTGCCTCAGTCTCAGCATTCGCTCTCCTTTCTCTAGGAAAGTGCACGTGTTCACATGGCTCACTCTCTCACTTCAGTCTCATTTCTGCTCACTTATCACCTCCTCAAAAAGTTTTCCTAACACCCTGACTTTAAGTGCCAGAGCCCATCACTCTGCAGTCTCTTGACCTGATTTACTTTTTTCATAGGATTTACCACTACCTAACTTTATATCTACTCTGTTTTTATCAACCATCTGTCCTACTAGAATGTGAGCTCTGTTGAAACCAAACTTTTGTCTGACTTGCTGTAGAACAAGACCCTGACACACAGTAAGAACATAATAAATCTCTATTGAATGAAAGAAAATTAATTCTCTTGGAAAAAAAAATTGATTTTGCATTTCTTTTATAAATACCATAAAGCTACTCAATATGAATGTTCTTCTCAGTCATTTACATTATTTTGAGGGAAATAAAAAGGCCTAGAAATTGGATTTTTTATATATATATATATATATATATATATAAAATTTATTCTGTGTCATATCTATCCCTGTGAAGATTTACTGACATTCAACTGACACAGGATTGTTTTTCTATATTATAATAAATGTCTTCTTTTAAAATAAACCATTTTTATTATGAAATTAGTATATACTCACTTTAGAAAACCTGAAAAATACAAATACTGTACAAAGAATAAACTTAAATAATCCATAATTTACTGTCCAGAAAGACCAATGGTAAAATGTTTTCTTTCAGTTTTATACGAAATTGAGATCCAGTTTATCAGAGTTTATTATCTGTATTTTTCCCTTAACATTACACCTCAAGCATATCTTAAGAAATACAGTTTTGAATGTCCTTCCAATATTCCATTTTGTATACAATGGCAGCCCACTCCGGTGTTCTCACCTAGAGAATCCCAGGGACAGAGGAGCCTGCAGTCCATGGGGTCACAGAGTCAGACACGACTGAAGCGACTTGGCAAGCACTCATCCATACGTTATTTAAACATTCCTTTTGTCTCTTATTCTTGAATATTTAGGTGGGGTTTGGTCTTGCTGTACAAATTGAAACATACTTTCATGCTTATCTTTATATAAAGCTACATGTTTATCTTCAAATAAATTTGCAGTTTTAAGTTGGCTGATACTATTTTAATGAAGTATGTTGTCTTGAAGCTAATAAGTATTAACCATTCCCATTTATTTAGAGGTAGGACTTTTCCAAGTACTTTGCAGTTAGTTTCTATGTTAAATGGGCTCATATTACACGTTTTCCATCTTTCATTTAACATCTTATCATAGACATCTTTGCGTCTTACTACCTTTATGTGTAATAGCTCTCATTTCTTTAAAGTGAGTGAAATTGCTCAGTCATGTCTGACCCTCTTTGTGACCCCATGGACTGTGACTCACCAGGCTGTTCTATACATGGAATTCTCTGGGCAAAAATACTGGAGTGGGTTACCATTCCTTTCCCCAGGGGGTCTTCACAACCGAGGGGTCAAACTCAGGCCTCCTGCATTGCAGGTGGATTCTTACCATTTGAGCTACTCAGGAAGCCCAATTTCTTTAATATCTTGTATAAATTTCCATATATGAATGAGCCATTTTTTACCTAGTATCCTACAAGTGGTTATTTAGTCTTGTCCCCTAGTTTCTCAGTAGTATAAATATTGCTGCAATTAAAACCATCTTTGCTCATTTGTGTAAATTTCTAGAATTAGAACTGCTAGGTGAAAGCATTTGTGCATTTCTAATTTTGACATTTGTTGCCAAATTTCCCTTCATTAAAAGTTTTGTGATTGTATGCTTGAAGAAACAATAAATGAGAGTTCTTTCCCCATAACCTCTTCAATGCTGATCTTTTAATTTCTTATAGTATAATAAATAATATATGGTATCTTACTTTAATTTGTATTTCTTTTAATTTTGAATAAGGTTAATCATATATACTTGTTATGATTCCCTTAGAAGAAATGGAATAGCCATCATAATCAACAAAAGAGTCCAAAATGCAGTACTTGGATGCAGTCTCAAAAACAACAGAAGGATCTCTGTTCTTTTCCAAGGCAAACTATTCAATATCACGTAATCCAAGTCTATGTCCTAACCAGTAATGCTGAAGAAGCTGAAGTTGAACAGTTCTATGAAGACTTATAAGACATTCTAGAACTAACACCCAAAAAAGATGTCCTTTTCATTATAGGGGACTGGAATGCAAAAGTAGAAAGTCAAGAAACACCTGGAGTAGCAAGCAAATTTGGCCTTGGAATACAGAATGAAGCAGGGCAAAGACTAATAGATTTCTGCCAAGAGAATGCACTGGTCATAGCAAACACCTTCTTCCAACAACACAAGAGAAAACTCTACACATCGACATCACCAGATGGTCGACACTGAAATCAGATTGATTATATTCTTTGCAACCAAAGATGGAGAAGCTCTATACAGTCAGCAAAACCAAGACCGGAGGCTGACTGTGGCTCAGATCATGAACTCCTTATTGCCAAATTGAGAGTTAAATTGAAGAGAGTGAAGAAAACCACTAGACCATTCAGGTATGACCTAAATCAAATCCCTTATGACTATACAGTAGAAGTGAGAAATAGATTTAAGGGACTAGATCTGATAGACAGAGTGCCTGATGAACTATGGACAGAGGTTCATGACATTGTACAGGAGACAGGAATCAAAACCATCCCCAAGAAAAAGAAATGCAGAAAAGCAAAATGGCTGTCTGAGGAGGCCTTACTAATAGCTGTGAAAAAGGGAAGCAAAAAGCAAAGGAGAAAAGGAAAGATATACTCATTTGAATGCAGAGTTCCAAAGAATAGCAAAGAGAGATAAGAAAGCCTTCATGGCTAATTCATGTCAATGTGTAACAAAACGAATACAGTATTGTAAAGCAAAACAAACTAAAAAATAAAAATTAATTAAAAAAAAAAAAGAAAGAAATAGAGGAAAACAACAAAATGGGAAAGACTAGAGATTTCTTCAAGGAAATTAGAGATACCAAGGGAACATTTCATGCAAAGATGGGCTCAATAAAGGACAGAAATGGTCTGGACCTAACAGAAGTAGAAGATATTAAGAAGAGGTGGCAAGAATACGAGAAGAACTGTACAAAAAGATCTCCACGACCCAGATAATCACGATGGTATGATCACTCACCTAGAGCCAGACATCCTGGAATGTGAAGTCAAGCGGGCCTTAGAAAGCATCACTACGAACAAAGTTAGTGGAGGTGATGGAATTCCAGTGAAGCTATTTCAAATCCTGAAAGATGATACTGTGAAAGTGCTGCACTCAATTTGCCAGCAAATCTGGAAAGCTCAGCAGTGGCCCCAGGACTGGAAAAGGTCCATTTTCATTCCAATCCCAAAGAAAAGCAATGCCAAAGAATGCTCAAACTATTGCACAATTGCACTCATCTCTCACGCTAGTGAAGTGATGCTTAAAATTCTCCAAGCCAGGCTTCAGCAATACGTGTACTATGAATTTCCAGATATTCAGGTTGGTTTTATAAAAGGCAGAGGAACCAGAGACCAAATTGCCAACATCTGCTGGATCATCGAAAAGGCAAGAGAGTTCCAGAAATACATCTATTTCTGCTTTATTGACTACACCAATGCCTTTGACTGTATGGATCACAATAAACAATGGAAAATTCTAAAAGAGATGGGAATACCAGACAACCTGACCTGCTCCCTGAGAAACCTGTATGCAGGTCAGGAAGCAAGAGTTAGAACTGGACAGCAAACAACAGACTGGCTCCACATAGGGAAAGGTGTATCTCAAAGCTGTATATTGTCACCCTGCTTATTTAACTTATATGCAGAGTACATCATGAGAAACACTGGGCTGGATGAAGCACAAGCTGGAATCTAGATTGCCGGGAGAAATATCAATAACCTCAGATATGCATATGATACTACCCTTATGGCAGAAAATGAAGAAGAACTAAAGAGCCTCTTGATGAAAGTGAAAGAAGAGAGTGAAAAAGTTGGCTTAAAGTTCAGCATTCAGAAAAATAAGATCATGGCATCTGGTCCCATCACTTCATGGCAAATAGATGGGGAAACAATGGAAACAGTGACGGATTTTATTTTGGGGGCTCCAAAATTAACAGCAGTGGTGACTGCAGCCGTGAAATTGAAAGACCCTTACTCCTTGGAAGAAAAGTTATGACCAACCTAGACAGTGCATTAAAAAGCAGAAACATTACTTTGCCAACAAAGGTCCAAGGAGTCAAAGCTATGGTTTTTCCAGTAATCATGTATGGATGTGAGAGTTGGACTATAAAGAAAGCTGAGCACTGAAGAACTGATGCTTTTGAACTATGATGTTGGAGAAGACTCTTGAAAGTCTCTTGGACTGCAAGGAGATCCGAGTCCATCCTAAAGGAAATCAGTTCTGAATATTCATTGGAAGGACTGATGTTGAAGTTGAGACTCTAATACTTTGGCCCCCTGATGCAAAGAACTGACTCATTGGAAAAGACTCTGAAGCTGGGAAAGATTGAAGTTGGGAGGAGAAGGGGACGACAGAGGATGAGATGGCTGGATGGCATCACCAACTCAATGGACATGAGTTTGAGTAAACTCCAGGAATTCATGATGGACAGGGAGGCCTGGCACACTCAGTCAATGGGGTTACAAAGTTGCAGACACGACTGAGCGACTGAACTGAATTGAACTGAACTGAACTCCAACATACATAATAGTATAGCAATAGGCAGTTTTCTTAGGATCTCACACACGTTATCTCACTTGACTCTTAAGCTAATTTTGAACCTTAAAATGTTGAATGATGTACAGTCAAGACCATATAGTGGTTAATGTGGATCTCACTCCAAACCTATGGATGAAAAACTATGGTTTTTTTTTTTTCTTTTTAGTAAGTAAATCCACAGAAGGAGAGATTCTCTGCCATCTTATTGTAACACCTATTCTTGTTACCATAACCAAATGAGAGTGAGAAGCTCAGCTCCTCCTGTTCTGTGTATTAGGATCATAATCACTTACATTTGAGTCTTATTCTATTCATTCATAAGTTTATTTCACAACCTTTAACCCACTTTATCCTTGAAATAATCACATAAATTAGATAAGGCCAAAACTATTGCTTTTATTTTCACCCAAAAGGAAAACACTCTGAGGAAATGGTGTTTTTTGAGATTGACAGTGAATTAATGAGAAACCAGAATCAGAATCCAGGGCTTTAGGGTTTCAGATGTACAGTGGTGATCTATCACTTGCTGAGTTGAATGTGTAGAATTTGATGCATTAGTAGCCACTGTATAATTATGGTTAAAAGTGAAAGAGAAAACAAAAGTACAGTCTTCTGTATTTCCATCTGTCCAGCATTTTACAGTTCTTCATTGCAAAATAAGGCTTAGGAATATTGTTGTTTGTTGTTCAGTCACTAAGTCGTGTCTGATTCTTTGTGACCCCATGAACTGTGTAGCCTGCCAGGGTTCTCTGTCCATAGAATTTCTCAGGCAAAAATTCTCTAGTGGGTTGCCATTTCTTTCTCCAGGGGATCGTCCCAACCCAGGGATCAAATGCACTTCTCCTACATTGACAGGTGCATTCTTTACCACTGAACCATCAGGGAAGCCCCTTAGCAATATTAACCCATACATTTGTGAGATTCTATCTCTTCCTCCTATGAGAATATAATGGCTATTTTAATTTGTGTTGGACTAAAATCCCTAGAGAAAAGACACTAAATGAAAGTGAGGAGAAACACACAGACGCAAACACACACATCCTACTCTGACTCTAAGTTAAAAATATTAAGGATATTTGAAATGCATGGTCAAGCTTAATAATTGACATGTCCTCAAGGAAGCCAAAATTTTATTTTGACTTACTTCTATTTTGAGTATAATAGAGTGTACTGTTTATATTTAATTAAAGATATATTTCATTTTTTGGTATTTTATAGTTACACATTCGTATTTTTCAAGGTTATGCATTTTTAATTGACTTTATTGTGCTGTTGCTAATGGGAAAATCACCGTAATTTAATGGAAATCAGTACGGAAGTAGAATCACTTAATAAGTTTGCCTTCCAACAAAAGTTGCAAGGATCCCTGTATGTCCTCTCCTACATTCTACATTGCCACATCTGGGAAGATTGCTTAGTATATTTGTAAACTTGCTTGTGTATTTTAAACATTGCATAGTATATTTTGTAAACTTAGGGACAAATACATATTTTCCCCAGTGTACCTCAGAAGTCACTGAGAGATGGTGATACAGTGTTTACCCATAATCATAAGACTTTTACTTTGAGATGCTTTTTCTTACGGTGATGAATAAAAATCTTTTTTAAAATTAATTCTGACCCATTGGTCAGCTTGCTTATGATAGTAAAATGGTTTTTCCCAATGAGTGCCTATCTAGTTCTCATAAGGAGCTAGTCAAGTCCTAATGAGAATTACCTCTTTACCACTCTGTTTGAAAAAGTTGAGCCAACTGCTTCATTTATGGAATTATTCCATGGGAAGTCATGCACTATACCAATCTATTAGACCTATAACTTCTTTTAGTGGGAAAAGTAGGCTGAACGCTAATCCTGGTCACTAACACTGGCTGCATCTGTGTCTTTTCTCTTGGAACAGCTCAATGGTTATTCGGGACTTAACTCTACGCAGTGCTGCTAGCTTTGGCTCCTTCCACCTGATCCGTCTACTCTACGATGAATACATGTTCTACTTAGTAGAACATCGTGTTGCTCAGGCAACAGGAGAGACACCCATAGCAGTCATGGGTGAGGTAAGAGAAGCTAAATGAGCTATGATACACAAGGCTTTCTAAAAAGATCTGAATTTTATTTTAATCTAAATATTAATTATCAAAGTGATGGTTTACAATGAGTCTTGGACTACAGAGAGCCTGTATAGTTATTTCAGGGGGTCCCTAAATCCCTTTGTTCATATTTTATTAGTCAAAAGATTCTAAAATTGTAGATGATATCATGGAAAAGTACATGGAATATTTCAGTATGCTATAAAAGTCTCTATATAAAAGAAAAGCTTGAGAATCACTGGACTTAAAAATCCTTAGTATTACTCAACCATAAAACAGAATCAGATAATGCCATTTGCAGCAACATAGATGGTCCTAGAAATTATCATACCAAGTGAAGTAAATCAGACAGAGACAAATATATGATATTTATATGTGGAATCAAAGAAAATAGTTACAAATAAGTTTATTTACAAAACAAAAACAGACATACAGACATGGAAAACAAAATTATGGTTACAAAAAGGAAAGCAGGGGAGGGATAAATTGGGGAATATAGGATTAATAATAATGTAAATCAGGCTTCCCTGGTGGCTCAGATGATAAGTTGCCTGCAATGCAAGAGACCCGGATTCAATCCTTGGGTCAAGATCTCCAGGAGAAGGGAATCGCAATCCACTCCAGTATTCTTGCCAAGAGAATTCCATGGACAGAGGAGCCTGGTGGGCTACAGTCCGTGGGGCCACAAAGAGTCAGACCTGACTGAGCGGCTAACACATAGGTTTAACAGATGCACACTACTGTGTATACAGTAGATAAACAAGGTTTTACCATATGGCACAGGAAAATTTATCCAATGTTTTATAATAAAATATAATGGAAAAGAACTGAGAAAAAAGTTTGCAGATATATATATAAATATATATATATAGCCAAATCACTTTATTGTATACCTGAAACTACCACAGTATTGTAAATCAACTATACTTGAATTAAAAAATAAAAATGTTATTGACTGGAAAATAAGGAAGATTGATGCTTCTGATAAGGCTATGGCCTAGGACCTGAGAGGGAAAAGTTAAATATGTATCTTGTTGACTCCATCCAAGTGCCCAGGAAAAGAATGAAGGATAATAACAATGATGATGAAAGTGATAGCGAACATTCCGGAAGCACTTACTATGTGCCAAACATAGTCCTAAGTCCCTTATATATATAATAAAGCATTTAATACATATAACAATGCTTTGAGATAGGTGCTACCTCATACTATTTTACTGATAAGAATCTGAGGTTCAGGAAGGAAGCTAAGGCACAGAGAGATTAAAAGGTTATATATCTAGCAAGCAGTGGAGACCTCTTTTAAGTATTCAGTCTGATTTTCACACCCATGCTCCTAATCACTAAAGATGTAGGAAAAAAAATTCTCTTCTTCATAATTTCTGGATAGTGCCAGGATGTCATTATATGTTCAACATGTTGTAAAGCTAAAATGCTGAAGTTAATATATGCAAGGTTGGTTAATATATTGAGGGATATAGATGTACATGCTTATATGATTCAGTACGGGCTCACTTTGTTGTACTGTACTGGATTTTGACTGAATCCAGATTTTACTAGATTATACCAGATTAGGCAGTGTTACATTTTATCACCCAAAGCAATCAAGAAGACATATTCACTTTTAAACTATGCATATATGCTCATTTAAATTAGAAAATAGTAGTTTTATAAATATGACAAAGTATAAATTAAAATATATAGTAAAATACCTCAAGGATCTATGTAGGTATTCTATTATAAATAAAATACATGTGAATTTTAATTTGAATGTTGGTTAAAATATTCTTCTTTCCCTCTTTAAAATCCCTTACTGTTTGCTGATCTACATGTGTTTGTATGTTTCTTAATGGTGATTGTGCCTAAATGATGCCAATTATGTATATATGAGAATTAAGCAAGATTCATTTTAGCTTTTAAATTGCAGGCAGATCCTCATGTGACCAAAGCAGTCTGAACTTTTCTTAGATTTGACTTCCCCTCAGTGTCTCTTTAGTTCTTCTCTGATTGTCTGGTTGCAAAATGCCCGATTGGCAAGTAGATTAAATACTATAAACTTTTTTAACCCAGGGCCCAAAAAGTTCTGAAATAGACATCCCTTTTGGTATATTTAACACATTTGGCACATACCTCCTATGCTCCAGGACCTCTATAACAGGATGACCAGGATAATGATAATAGGGATTCTCATTAATACCATGTGGCTAATCCTGATGTATGGTCTTTGCTTCCCTTGCATCTTTAGGGAATAAAAGCTGTGGCTGTAAGCCACTGACATGGCATGAAGACTTAACTACTTCCTCATATGCTAGTACAGGAAGTACTGGCTCACCAGAATTAAAATGGTTTTATATAGTCTGTACTGCCAACAAACATTCTAAATGGCTTTTTTTTACCTTATGTAAACAATGTAAATGAATAAGACACGCCACATGATTCAAAAATATGACACAAAATCTAGATCAGAAAGTGATCTTCTCTGAGATCAAAGATCTAAGCATACCTCTTGATGTCTTTGCTTACTATCTCCTTACTCAGTTTATAGGAAAACCCTCTGAGTTGTCTGTGCTCATCATTATTCAGTTCAAGTCAAGTAAAGTTAATTTTACAGGTTTGATCTCCCTATAACATTTATGCCTCATAGAACACTCAGCCATTATAGACTTGTTAGCTATGGTCATACTATATATCTAAAATTTCTTGATTCTGGAGGAAAGGAGAAAGAAATGCTAGATAAAGGAAGGCTGTTTTCCCATGTATCTTTTCATGTGTTACCCTAAGCCTACCCTAGAAGTCAGATGGGAGGTAAAAAGGCTTTCATGTGTCAAGGCTCAGCTGTAATCTAACTCCTTAGATGACTTCCATTTCAAAAGAAAAGGTCCAGAAGTACCTGTGTATACAGTGGGCACGACACCACAGGCCAAAATCCATGGAAATCCATAAAAATTCACCATTATTCTCAATTGCAGCTAGTGGTTTTCAATCATCAGTGATAACAACCACAGTTGTCACTATTTAGTGTGAGTTTATCATACCCTTAATGAAATTAAGCTCTTGATCTATCTACTAATGGTCCTTTCTAAGTAAACAGTACTCTCCCTCTGGATCAGGTTGAATATGTGAGCATCATCTTTACATATCTTTCTGTTTTGACCTGCGTGTCCAACCAGTTACTAAGTCTGCCCTTTCCCAAACTCCACATAATGCAGGCAGTATCATCTTATGAAAATGCAAACCTGATTGTGTCATACCCTCTTAAAACTCTTTAGTGACTTTATCTTCTGCTAGTTAAGAAACAAAAGTCTTTCTGTGGTATAAGATCTGACCTTTCTCTCTGATCAAACTCACCCTCTCTCTTCCAGGTCCTTCTGTTACAATTACAGTAGTCTTTTCTCTGTTCTTACTCAAGTTTTTCTCATCACTGGACAAGTGTGTAAATGGTTCTTTTACTAGAACTCTCTGCCTGACTCTCTTTGCCTATTCTAACTCCTTCATGTGTTAAATACCATTTCCTCTAAGAGGTCCAGTTTCTCTCAGACTACATTAGATACTCCTTTTCTCTCTATACTTTTCATTCTAGAACCTGCAGAATAATAAGTGCTTTGTGTGATTTGTGTTATTATAGATTTAATGGCTGGAAATAACGGAGAACTTTGAGTCAGAAGAATTGAACTCTGCCTACAGTTCTGTAACTTATGGTAGTATAATCTTGGGCAAATCATGTTAACTTAGGCTGATTCTCTGACTTATCTCTAAAATTAATGTATTCATTTATTTAACAAATGGCTCTTAAACATCTTTGTTGTTGTTCAGTTGCTCTGTCGTGTTCGACTCTTTGCAACCCCATGGATTGCAGCACACCAGCCTTCCCTGTCCTTCACTATCTCCCAGAGTTTCCTGGAAATCAGGTCCATTGAGTCAGTGATGCCATCCAACCATTTCATCCTCTGTTGCTCCCTTTTCCTCCTGCCTTCAATCTTTCCCAGCATCAGGGTCTTTTCCAATGAGTCAGCTCTTCGCATCAGATGACCAGAGCACTGGAGCTTCAGCTTCAGCATCAGTCCTTCCAATGAATTTTCCGGGTTGATTTCCTTTAGGATTGACTGGTTTGATCTTGATGGCCAAGGGACTCTCAAAATTCTCTGGTACCACAGTTCAAAAGCAGCAATTCTTTAGCACTCAGCCTTCTTTATGGTGCAACTCTCATATCCATACATGACTACTGGAAAAACCATATCTTTGACTATATAGACCTTTGTCAGAAAAGTGATGTCTCTCTTGTCTAGGTTTGTCATAGCTTTTCTTCCAAGGAGCAAGTGTCTTTTAATTTCATGGCTGTAGTCACCATCTGCAGTGATCTTAGAGCACAAGAAAATAAAATCTGTCAGTTTCCATGGTTTCCCCATCTATTTCCCCATGCCATAAAGTGATGGAACCAAATGACATGATCTTAATTTTCTGAGTGTTGAGTTCAAACCAGCCTTTTCACACTCCTCTTTTACTTTCATCAAGAGGCTCTTTAGTTCTTCTTAGCTTTCTGCCATTAGGTTGGTGTCATCTGCATATCTGAGATTATTGATATTTCTTCTGGCAATCTTGATTCCAGCTTGTGCTTCATCCAGCCCACCATTTCGCATAATGTACTCTGCATAGAAGTTAAATAAGCAGGGTGACAATATAAAACCTTTACGTACTCCTTTCCCAATTTTCAACCAGTTTGTCATTCATGTCTGGTTCTGTTGCTTCTTGACCTGCATACAGGTTTCTCAGGAGGCAGGTAAGGTGGTCTGGTATTCCCATCTCTAATAATTTTCCACAATTTGTCATGATCCACACAGTCTTACACATCTATTCTATAATGTTTAGGATATAGTAACGAACAAGATGAATTTTGACACTGCATTCATGGAACTTATATTTTAGTAGTGGATACATATTTGTTAAATGTTCACATAACTATATAGCTATAAATTCTGATCAATACTGCAAAGGAAAATTAAAGGGATATAGGAATACTTAGGGCTCCCTGGTGGCTCAGCTTATAAAGAATCTGCCTGTAATGTGGGAGACCTGGGTTTGATTCCTTGAGTTTGGAAGACCCCCTGGAGAAGGGAAAGGCTACCCATTCCAGTATTCTGCCCTGGAGAATTCCCTAAACTGTATAATCCATGGTGTCGCAAAGAGTTGGACATGATACTTAAAGAATAATATGTTATTACTATTATATTAATAATACTTAAGGAATACTTAAAGAATAATATTCATTTGTGAGTGAATATTATTTTTAACTCATTTTACAAACAGTGAAATGAAACGCAGAGCCATCAAGTCACACAGAGTCACACAGCTACTAGGTTATAAAATCAGGTTCAGAAGCCAAGCACCCTGGCACAGTTAACCCTTGCTGATATTCCACCATGTTTGTTGCCTGCTGCAGGATAGAGTCAGACTGAAGCAAGAATAGTTCAGATATCAGTGATGGGAAAGTGGAAAATAGTCACAAACTTACTGGACATTTGTTTTGCATTTATAGGTGTTGTATGTGGGACAGATATCAGACAGCTAAAGGGCTTCCCTGGTAGCTCAGCCATAAAAAGTCTGCCTGCAATGCAGGAGACATGGCTTCAATCCCTGGATTGGGAAGTTCCCCTGGAAAAGGAAATGGCAACCCACTCCAGTCTTCTTGCCTTGAAATCCCATGGACAGAGAAGCCTAATGGGCTACAGTCTATGGACTTGCAAAGAGTCAGACATGACTTAGTGACTAAAGAGAGAGTCAGCTAAATAGATCCAGACGCAAGGAGAAAGGTTTCCCTTTTAAAGTAGCTTAAGGGACAGTATATCTTTTCATTAATGTGAATTCAATACATGTTTTTAAATTAAAATTATTTACATTATTTGAGCAAATGGGAGAGACCAATACATCATGTTTTACATATAAACACTGTATATAAACATACAGTTTTGTTTTTGCATTCCCTGTAGCACTCTTTCAGTTGTTGAAATGAAGGCTACCATGTAATGGAACTCCCAAATAAAAGAGCATCACCACTATGAGTTTTCTTCTAAATGTCAGCCTGCTACTACATAACACCAACTAGCAAGTTATTTAAAGTATTTGCATTTCAAAAATGACATTATTATTTTTATTTTTTGTCTGGGTGATAAAAATGAAACAATTTATTTACTACTAAAATTTATGCAACTTTTTGAATTTTATTTAAATATTATAAATATGCCAATAGACTTTCTGGCAGTGATAAAATTTTAAGAAAGGGAATAAAATAAACAAGTTGCATCTGTTTGCACACTTGTTAAATTCTTTTAAAAATCATAAGGTTTTCTGTGCAGCTTTAACACAGAATATTGAGCAGAAAAATATCCATTTGTTTGGATTTTATGACTGTTTGAAGTATATTTGGAAGTTTATGGCAAAAATGCTTTATTACTTTAAAATATACATTGTTTTAATATAGTCATTGAATCTACAAATTTGTATTGTTGCATAAAATGACTTTTGTGACAAACATTTTTATGTTTAATGTATTAAGTGTATGTAAATTGTCTTTATCATAATTTAATTATACTTAATAGACTAATCTTAATAGACATCTATCTAATCAACTTTTTGAAATAAAATTAGGAACCAAAACATGCTTTAATTTTTAGTTGTGAATATCAATATTAAAAATATAATATTTTAGTAATATTTTCAGTGAAAAAATTAAGGCACTGTTAAGGATTTACCATTAAAAGAAAACTGTCTTGGCTTCAGTAATACTGATATACTCAGAGGGAAAGGGAAAAAACTGTTTAAAAACTAAATTTAAAGTGGAGAAGAGCAATAATAATTCACAGACAAGCCTTTAGGATAAAAATTGAGTGAAAAAGTTCCATTTGATAGAAGTACAACCATTGTAAACAAGCATGAATGCTCAAAATCAAATTAATGATAAACAGATTTCAGTGAGCACTATTATTCTAGTGCACCACAGGAATACACTGAAAATGTACTTGTTGAATAATAGACTTGTTATAGAATATTTTAAAAGGGATTATATCACAAGTTAAAATCATTTGCTGGAAAAAAGCACATCTTGGAACAGTAGTGACTTAATGAGTACTTGTCAAAAGTTTTATTATTTATAACAAAGCTTACTTTTTATTAATATTTTTTCTAATTGAGGACTGGCCTGGTGACAATTATTGTGCTGAATGCCTTACATTCTTATTTAATATTCACCAAAATCTTGCAAAGGATCTCTTCGTGTCCCCATTTCACCCATAAGGAAAATACAGGTTGAAAGTCACCCAGTATCAGAACTAGCATCTATTGACTCAGCACCTCAGAGCTGACTGTAGAAAGTGGGTCAGTCTCACTCCAGATAGCCAAATGAGTTCAATCCACATTCTAATTTTTCACTGCATAAATTGTTTACAGATAGTTTCAAAACAGGGACTAATTTGTTTCTGTAGTTTACAACGCCCCCCAAACGCATGCACACCTGCAGTCATACACAAACTAGATGCCTGGCGTGAAGCTTTTGTTATGTTGTTCCAGGGCAAGGCTTCTTTCCTCTGTTTTGCAGGTTGCATCCTGATAGTCCTGCCACCCTTTCCCTTTCCACTTTTTGTTAGTTAGCAAACTAAATAGAGTATTAGTCTAAGCAAATTGCAGTTGGAAAGCTTAATCTGCCAGAAAACAACAACAACAACAAATTATACCCTTCAGTTCCTCTGTACCCACCCACAGACTAGACCTAAATCAAAATTATGTTTTTAGAATTTGCAGTTTGCCTTTAGCTGTAAATCTGCTCCTCTACATTAGCACAATTCTAACAACTTGAAAATAAATGATAAAAGTGACTCCCTGGAAAACCTTTCTCTTACACTTCATCCTCCAAGTTTATAAGAATTATCTCTGTAGATATTTTCCAATTTTTTTCCTCTTTCCTGGTTTATCATTCTGCTCCTTACTGTCCTCGCACTTGAGAAAAGCATCTATTGACTCAGCACCTCAGAGCTGCAACCTTGTCCCTCTGGGCTGTATCCCTGTACATCAGCTTCCTCTACTTGGTTTCCTTCGTGGCTTGCTCTGAGCTCTAACCTCTCCTCACATCCTTTTCAGGGCATGGAGTTTTGTTTAGAGATCTGGTCTAAACACAATGCAGCAATAGATGCCCCCAAATACTAATTCAAGATTGTTGTTGTCGTTCAAGCACTAAGTCACATCCAACTCTTTGCAGCCCTATGGGCTGCAGCGTGCCAGGCTTCCCTGTCCTTCACCATTTTCTGGCATTCACTGAAACTCATGTCCATCGAGTCAGTGATGCTATCCAACCATCTCATTCTCTGTCATCCCCTTTTCTTCCTGCCCTCAATCTTTCTGAGCCACAGGCCTTTTCCAGTGAGTGGGCTCTTTGCATCAGGTGGCCTAAGTATTAAAGCTTTAGCTTCAGCATCAATCCTTCATTCATGGTGAAGTGAAAATTGCTCAGTTATGTCTGACTCTTAGCAATTCCATGGACTATACAGTCCATGGAATTTTTTTAGGCCTGAAACTGGAGTGGGTAGCCTTTCCCTTCTGCAGGGGATCTTCCCAACCCAGGGATTGAACCTAGGTCTCCCGCATCACAGGTGATTCTTTACCAGCTGAACCACAAGGGAGGCCATCATTCATGGTAGGAAGTAGAAAAAACGATAGACAGAATGCCAGCTAACAGAATGTCTCATTTCATTTCATGATGAACATACTGGATTTCCATATCACGAAAATCAAAGCTCCTAGACTAGCTCCTAGAGGGTGATGTGCTCCCTCTCCCCAGAATATGCCTTCAGTATTTCAGAGAGCCTCCGTATGAAGTTGGGTTTTCATGAGTGCTTGCAACTAGAGCTTGGTTTTCCCAGAGAGTTTGGAAGTGGACAAAGAGAAGAAAATCAAAATCCAAGATTTCTGGACATTTTTCAAGAACTAAAATGGTTAGTGTACACAATAGGAAGGGAAATTCAGCACACTGTCCTCTTCAACAATGTCCACCACTGGGCTCTTCGCTTAGAAACAGTTCGCTGGTAGCCCCAGCCTTGGAGTCGGCTAGGTGGAAAAGGTTCCCAGGCGTAGATTAAGCATGACAGCGCCCCCTGCTGGCCTGCTTGCCACACTCTGTCTTCCTGTACCCAGCCCGTGTCTGGCCCTGCCCGTTGTCTTCCTGGTATTTTTGGTCACAGACACAGGTGAAGGTGGTGGTCGCTGGTCCTCCTGGGAAAAAAACAGTCCTTGTTTGAGATGAGTAAGCTCCTTAATTCACAGGAATGGTTTTCTGTTTTTCACCATCACGGTACTAAAATATACTTTCATATAAGTCGGAGAGACTTTCAACATGTATATGGGCCAGGTGTGATAATCCTACAAGTACTTCAAGTCTGATTCACTCTAGTGGTAAAAGTCTTCTTGTTACAAAGAGAACATGTTTCTACCCTCTCATCACCCTTGTCTCCCCAGTTAATAATTTTCAAAAAGGGGAAGTGGCATAATCAAAATAAGTGCTCCTCTGACAGAATAAACTAATACCATGGTTTTCCAATGATAGTGAAGGTGGCCTCAGTGGGAGCCTGTCTGTAGTTAAAAGCACCAAAGTTCTTTGTTATCAGCCTATAGTTTTATTTGCATAAAGGGTATACTGCTGGGCCCCACCCAAACATTGGCAGGGCCCATGGTACCCTACATCTGAATATTCTAAAAGTTATGAATCAAACTAGAAATAAAACCTGTTCTATCCATCTAGGTTGAAAAGTATATTTTGATAATAATTTGGGAGACTGGATTTAAAGGTAAAATTCTCAGGCTCCTCCTCGTTCCGTATTAGAATATGGCGACATAGACAGAGCTGAGCCACAGCCCAGCCTCTGTCCCTAGACCACTTCTCTCCTCTTAGGTGTCATTCCCTACCTATATTGTGAACAGCCTGTGTTCATGCTTGTGGACACCTTGGTCCAGTGTTCAGGTTTTGTCTGTCTTTTCCAAATAGCTGCTGCTTCCCCTCTACCCACCCCCACACCAGCTATCCCTTCTTTCTTCCAAAAGGTGGACTTAGAAAGAGACCTGTACAGGCCTGAAAGGGGGCTTTGGGGTTTTAGGCAGGAAATTCTGGGATCTCAGATAATAGAAGTATGGTCTGAGGGGTAGGAGTGAAATACAGGCTTCTGGACGGCACACCCACGTGACCCTTGCTCAGTGGGGAGGGCCAAAGCAGGGCCCTCTGTGACGTGGGGCTCAGGACAGAGGCCCCTCTTGGTTTGACCTAGTGATAGCATTAAAGGTTCCTGTTTTCAAAATTACTTTTCTCCTCAAAAGCAACTAAGGCTTGTATTCCTTCTTCTTTCTCATGAGTGCTTCTTAGAGATTTTTTTCTTGAAATATAATTGCTTGGCAATATTAATTTCAGATGGACAGAATAGTGATTCACTCTTTTTATCGATTTTACTCCCCATTTAAAGTCGTTACAAACTAATGCCTTTATTTCCCTGTGCTGTAAAGATATTCTTGTGAAAGTGTTAATTGCTCAGTCATGTCCAACTCTTTGCCACCCCATGGACTGTAGCCCACCGGCTCTTCTGTCCACAGAATCCTCCAGGCAAGAATACTAAAGTGGGTTGCCATTTCCTTCTCCAGGGGATCTTTCCCACCCAGGGGTCGAACCCAGGTCTCCTGCATTGCAGGCAGATTCTTTACTGTCTGAACCACTATGCAGCTTATCTATTTTATACATAGTAGTTTGTTTAACTTCTTAAGAGATTTTGAAACTATGTAAAGGCAGATAAATTACTGTGTCCCTAGGGTGCAGAAGGGAAAAAATCCTGAGGAGTCAGAATCATGATAAAAATAAGCTACCTGGGTATAGAGTAGCCAACAGCACAAGTTGCCAGGATAGCCAGCTAGCCTGAAACGGTAGAACCAATAGTGAATGTTTGGCAGAATTTTCCTTGGTGTGAAGCAGACTAGCAGAAATCTTACCCATCTTTGCACGCTTCAGTAAAGCTATTTGGAAATACATAGAAAAGTCTACTTCTAGAGTGAAAAAATGGCCAAGGAACACAGTTTTCCCAAATGGAACATTAACATACCTTGCAGATTTCCCCTGGCTGCCCAGATGATGTGGTCATGATTCCTGATGAATCCTCCCTCCCCAGGATGAGGTAAACTCTTCCAGCATCCCAGTGAGTGAGGTCTTTGTCTCAGGCTTTGGACACCTTCCTTCTGTCCCTGGTCTCTGTGTTTTTGCCTCCTGTGGAGCCTCCCCAGTTTGCTGTCTGGGCCCCTTGGCATCCTCTGCATTGCTTCTTTTTCCAGCTATTAGAATACACAGCTTGCCTGCCTCCCTGTGGAAAGTTCACTGCTGCTGGATCTGGCATGTAGTGGTCTCCGGATTAGATCTGTGGGCTGCATTCTCCTGTGCCAAGCCTGCTTCCTCTCTCGGTGCCTGTGCTTGTGCATCACAGTCCTGTGATGAACCACGTCTCAGCTGCGTGGCCACAAGTCAGCGTCATACTCAGGGTCGCTCCCAAGGATGCTGCCTGTCGTCACACTGGCTGTGCTGACAAGTCTCCCACTTATACTTCCTGGCCATTATACTCGTCGTGAACTCATGGTCTAATAGACACCCGTTGGCTGCCTTGACCACACATTTTTCAGTCTGCTCTTGTCTAGGAGCAGGCTCATTATTATGACCCCTTGTAAGGCCTGGAGGAAACAGTTTTTAAGGTTAAGAGGTCTGTCTTCCTAAAAATAACAGATGCTTTCTCTGCATCCCATTCAGTTGCTGCTTTAGAATGTCCCCTACTTATCTATCTGCTGACAATTTTAATTCCTGTGTACATACAAGGCCACATGCTTTCTACCCCAGTTCAGTTCAGTTCAGTCACTCAGTTGTGTCCGACTCTTTGCGACCGCATGAATCGCAGCACGCCAGGCCTCCCTGTCCATCACCAACTCCTGGAGTTCACTCAAACTCATGTACATCGAGTCAGTGATGCCATCCAGCCATCTCATCCTCGGTCGTCCCCTTCTCTTCCTGCCCCCAATCCCTCCCAGCATCAGAGTCTTTTCCAGTGAGTCAACTCTTCACATGAAGTGGCCAAAGTATTGGAGTTTCAGCTTTAGCATCATTCCTTCCAAAGAAATCCCAGGGCTGATCTCCTTCAGAATGGACTCGTTGGATCTCCTTGCAGTCCAAGGGGCTCTCAAGAGTCTCCTCCAACACCACAGTTCAAAAGCATCAATTCTTCGTGCTCAGCCTTCTTCACAGTCCAACTCTCACGTCCATACATGACCACTATATAAAACCATGGCCTTGACTAGATGGACTTTTGTTGGCAAAGTAATGTGTCTGCTTTTGAATATGCTATCTAGGTCGGTCATAACTTTTCTTCCAAGGAGTAAGCGTCTTTTAATTCATAGCTGCAGTCACCATCTGCAGTGATTTTGGAGCCCCCAAAAATAAAGTCTGACACTGTTTCCACTGTTTCCCCCTCTATTTCCCATGAAGTGATGGGACCCGATGCCATGATCTTCGTTTTCTGAATGTTGAGCTTTAAGCCAACTTTTTCACTCTCCTCTTTTACTTTCATCAAGAGGCTTTTTAGTTCCTCTTCCTTTCTGCCATAAGGGTGGTGTCATCTGCATATCTGAGGATACTGATATTTCTCCCAGCAATCTTGATTCCAGCTTGTGTTTCTTCCAGTCCAGTGTTTCTCATGATGTGCTCTGCATATAAGTTAAATAAGCAGGGCACATGTTAAGTCCCTTAATGTATATTCTCTCCTCCTTGTATGAAACATTCTCTCTCTTTGACCTTCTCCCCCTTTCCATCTCTCCCTGCTGATTACTAACTCCCTCCCTTCCTTAACTGATGGTCAGAATATCTGGTCTAAATATTGCATACTCAATGCTGTATATAGGAAATATGGTGGCCTAACACCATCATATTTCCTATATAATGTTAAACAGATTAATGTGTTTTCAATAGTGGTACGATTAACTCTTAAGCTTCTTACCTTGCCAAATTCACAAACTTTTTTTGTGATGCTGCTACTGCTGTTGCTAAGTTGCTTCAGTCGTGTCCAACTCTGTGCAACCCTGTAGACAGCAGCCCACCAGGCTCCGCTCTCCCTGGGATTCTCCAGGCAAGAACACTGGAGTGGGTTGCCATTTCCATCTCCAATGCATGAAAGTGAAGTGAAAGTGAAGTCGCTCAGTCATGCCCGACTCTTAGCGACCCCATGGACTGCAGCCTACCAGGCTCTTCCATCCATGGATTTTCCAGGCAAGCATACTGGAGTGGGATGCCATTGCCTTCTCCGTTTTGTGAGGCAGTGATACTTAAGTAAGATTATGAGGAAAAGGCTCTCTGAGGAAGTGACATAGAGAAGGTGATATTTGACATCCTTATATTTAAGAGGAAACCAACCACCTACTAAACCATGACAGTACTTTATAAATTGTTAAGATGTCACCTCAGTGAATAGCAGTCCCCTCCAGTCCCCTGTGCAGAAAGGGAAATTAGAAGCCAGTAACAGTTTTTCTGATTTCTGAAGCGTAAGTTTACACTGATCTCTGGACCTTCTTGCCAACCCCCATTTTTTCATCTGTATCATGTCTCTCCTCTACTCTCTCCGTTTGTGCTGGCGTCTCTTAGATCCATGTGGTCTCTCTCCCATCTGGGATTCTGTCTTCCTTATACCCACCCTCAGTCTTCCCTGCTTCCCTTCCCTTCCTGCTACTTTACCCACTGCTCATTCCAATTCCCCCGCAACTGATTTCCCTTTCTAATAACCCTATACTTTTAAAACCTTCCTGAAGATTTCCCACGCTGCCTTCATTTTTGGCTAAACCACCTGTCCTTTCCAACATAAGCAAATTTTGATATTCACCTTCAGAAAGAGGGAGTATTTCCAGACTAACCTGACTGGAACTGGCCAGCAGAGTGTCTAGCACATAGTAAGCTCTTAGTAAATATTTTTTGAATCCTGAGTGAATGAACTGATTTTCCTAATCTTAGTCTATGTATAAGATTAAAGTGATTTTTTTCCTTAATATGTGTATATTGTTTCCTTACCCATAAAATGCATATGAAAGCCTTTACCTTGCACTATATAGAAATATTAAAATCTCTTATTCACAAGATTTTTATTTTAAATCTACCCTGGGATTAACTTTGTAATTAATCCCAGAGACACCTAGAGGCATTGGCAGTGTCTCAGAAATTATTATTATTATTGGTACATTGTTCCCCACAGTACGTGGTCACAAGCCTGCAGCATTGAGTGTGCAAATATTTATTTACTAATGAGCATAACAATCACAGAGATTTCAGTTGTTTGGGTTTTTATTTTTATCATCCTGAGTAATCAGATGTGTGTGCGTGCATGCTAAGTTGTCATTCTAGTCGTGTGTGACTTTTGTGACCTTATGGACTGTAGCCTGCTAGGCTCCTTTGTCCATGGGATTCTCCAAGCAACAATACTAGTGTGTGCCATGCCCTCCTCCAGGGCATCTTCCCAACACAGGGATCGAAGCCCCCATGCCTGTGTTTCCTGCACTGGCAGGTGGGCTCTAAAGCACTAGCGCCACCTGGGAACCTGAGTCTCCTGCACTGCAGAGAGATTCTTTACTGTCTGAGCCACCAGGGAAGCCCAGAATCAGATACATTCATTCAAATTAAGCAGAAATTTTCAAGACAAATATCTATATTAAGATGTTATATTTTACAGTTAAGTAGCAACTAAAAAGCAGTGTTTATTTTGGAGGAAAATTTTCAGATGTGTCCAGAGTTTGGTTTTAGCCACTCTGCATGATATTATTGATCACCAGTAGCAGGAATAATTTCGTTTCAAAAAACTTCTCAGGATTTATCAAAAACAAATGGTGTGTTCATTTTTTATAGGTATAGAAGTATGCTTAGATTCATCAGTGCTAACTTGTTTCCAGTACGGGGTCCTAAGTGTTGTTAAGTACTCATTTACAAGAAATAAAACTCTAATTCTGTATGTCAAATAGAAATAACGTATCAACCTTTCAGCTTTGAGCATTCTCTATTTATAGTCCTAAAATATTTAAATAATACCAAAAATAGGTAAAGAAAATCCTGTTGTGATTTTTAGTACTTCTATTCTCTAGTTCAAGAAATCCTATATAATTTAAACTGTGGTGTTTATTTAGACTAGCATAAGGTTCTGAGCCATGTGAACAGGAACAACTTAAAAACAACAGTTCAGTACTTATGATTTTGTATTACTGCCCAAGGGGTATAACTGTAAGGCGATGGGGCAGTCTTTCAAACAAACATGGTGAGAGTTATGCATCCAGGAGGGTTTGTCCCTTTCAAAAGCAGTCACCTAGGGAGGCTACACGTTTGTTCCATTAATAACCTCATGGCTTACAATGTTGTGGAATGCTGTTTTTTAAAACTGCCTCTGAACCTGCTAAGAAATAATAAAGAGCAAGATGGCACATTGTTTTGGATACCCAGAATTGTGGTAGAGATGCATTTGACTTTGATGAGTAATCAAAAATCATCTTAGATCAAACACAGTGAAGAAAATGCAGAGTATTTGGGGTGGTTGTTTGATATAAAAACTACAAGATGGGCTTTCTTGAATGATACATAAACTAACTCTTGACATTTATTATCTAAAAGGAATTCCAGAATCTTAAAACTTGAATAAATGTAGAGGCTCCTAAGGTAGCTACTGTGAAGAACAATACATGTCTAGGTAAAAAATAATAATGTGTGTATGTTTGCAAAATAAGATTAGTTTTATTACTTTGTAGACATACTTTGTAGGTGAAAAAAATACTATCACGAAACTTTTTATAAGCAAACTTCCAAATGTAAGTAGAATTTTTTCTTACTCTTTTTAAGCTTTTTGAGAAATCTGAATTTCTAATAATGACTTATTCTGAATCTTCAGCTTTCAAAAAAGTAATATTTACCATTTGAAAAGCAGGTGCTATGAGATTTCACTTCAGCTTTTTCTGATTAGCTTCGTTACCTCTGCTCTTCAGTTTTTTTTTCAATGTATCCATCTTTGTTTATCCTGAGAATCTCAAAGTGTATTTTTTTCACTGTAAAAATATCATTAAGCTTTTGAACCAAGGTAGAAAATAAAGTCTAAGCCGAATATTATTAATTGTTCCATGTTGTTTTAAGCCCTTTTTTGTTGCATTAGTAACAATGCCTTTCTTTTTTAATTTGGGACCCTGTATCTTAGTAAATAAAAAGATCAAATTATAAGAAGTCTCAAAGGTTTTGTAAAAATAAATAATCTCAGTTGTTGGGACTCCTATTGTTTTTCACTTCTACTAATAAAAAGTGGAGTTCAAACATGTGGCTGGACCACATTTCTGTAATGTAGACTCCTGGTGGACTCTTGGAATTAACGGGGGTAGAGCTGATGCATCCTGCTTCATCAGAGCGTTTCCAAATCTATTCTACCACATCCATCTTCATCCAGGTCAGCCAGGCCCCTATTTCTTCACTGCTCAGTTCAACTAATGAAAAGTAAAATGGAGCATGGAAGGCAGAGAAAATTGTTATCCTTTTGTGAAGAGGCTAAGACAGCTAAATTGTGACACAATTTAAACTGTTCAAATTTGACACGTTTGATTGGAAAATTAGGTGACCCATGTAGTTAGAGATCAAAATGGTCACGAGTTTACAGGTTTAAAAAGTCATATTGTGGTGTTTTTACTACAGTCTCTTAGAATATTATTTTATTCCACCTGGTAGTAACTGTTGCACAAATGACTATTGTTTTGCAGTTTGGTGATTTAAATGCTGTGTCTCCTGGAAATCTGGATAAAGGTAAGAATTAAATAATGTACATTTTTAAGGACTTTTTTTGAGTAAGAAGTTCTCAGAGGAAAATGTAGTATATGTACATATATAAAGTATATGTACACATACATTTCCATTTTGTGGAAATGGCATAGAATCCTTGATGAATGTGACAGTTGTGTCATTCACATTTGAAATGCTTCACTATTTCTCCAGTTCTATGCTTTCTTTATGTTATGTATATTAAGTACAAAAATTGAATTTAAATGCAGTTTAAACTCTTCTCGAATTTTTGCCTGCAGTTGATTACAAGTAACAAGAAATTCTTTCTGGCCTTCACCGAAGTCCTAGATAGAGAAAAGTAATAAAATTGGGTTAAATGTTTTTATTCAAAGCCCACTTGGCAAGAAAAAGATTCCTCAGCCTACCCAAGTCACTAATTCACACTTTTCAGTAGAAAGGGAACTCAGAGATAGCAATGAAGTTTACTATAAAAGCACAATCAGTATTGGGGGAGTAACATATATACTTCTTGAATTTTCATATTAGCGTTGCCATTCTAATATGACAACCCAATATATAATTCTGAAGAAACTCACAACCTATGACACCAGAGTGAAAGAGAAAGGCTCAAGGGAAAATGAGGTTGGAATAGAACACACTAACACTCCTGAAAAAAAATTCTAACTCAGATTTTATTTTAATGTAAAATTTCTAATAAGTAAGCACTGCAGAAAGTACACCTTTCTTAAAACACACACACACACACACACACACACACACACACAAAGTGAAGACATCTTGAGGTTTAAGGAATTGAGTTTGGGAGTCAAAAGTGTACAAAGACTGGGAAGAACTATACCGTTAGCCCTTCCAGGACAGAGCCAGTGGGGAAACTGAGGCATGAGGAAGGATGTAGGAAATCTCACACAAGGTGCTATGCTGTTCTCTGCAGCATTCTGTACCAGGGTCCTCAGTGTTCAGCTTCCGAGCCTTCCTGGTGGTGGGAGACAGTCATGTGCTGGGAAACTCCTATGTGAATCAATGTCACTCCCACATTAAACTCCTGTCACTATTTATCAACCATGTACACTTCAATTCCCATTTTAATAATACACATAATAGCTCTATAATAGCAAAACAGGAAAAGTAGGGGCTATCAAATATATATTATTTAGGATTAACTGAAGAAAGATCAGAAAAGTAAATCAATGATGAGGCCAGTTTGTCATTTCAGAGCAGGAAAAGTAGCTGTTGAAACCCAGGTAAAACATAAGACAACCCTGATGATGCACTGATAAAGCCTCCTAATTCAGATTCAGGGATTTCATCCCAGGGTACCTGGAGGTGTCCTAGGAATGTTGCTTCTGGGCCAGACACTGGCTGGCAGCCAATCTTGTCAAGTGTTGAACCAAAGGCTTTAATAAACTTCAGTAACATCTAGTTTTCATTCTTTTGTTCCAAATTCCCACAACTTCAAGTAGGTTCCTAGGAAATAGCTTGAATTTTATAGAAGTCTTTCTATCAAGACTTGAATTTCATCTTTAGTCTTTTTAGAAGCTTAAACTGTCTGTGGGAACTAGAGAAAGGGCTTGCTTTTGTGCTCCTGTGTAGCCTGTCCAAAAGAACTCTGTCATTCATGAGTGGGCCTGAAGCAGGGTGGCCTCAAACACAAGAGTTTGTTCTGTCCTTCGCCCTGTTGCCTGTTTCAGGACATCCCAGTCTCTCTCCACTTGCCTGCCTGCTTGAAATAATTTTTTTTCTTTCACTTCTGCCTTATTTATTATTTTGGCACTATTTTCTAGTCACAGGAAAGGTGGAGAAGGAGCCAAGAAGCAGTGTGACTCGCCCTCTCTTTCCTGGGTGGCTCTGCTGGTCCCATTTACTCCTAACTGGATGCTTCTTGAGACATAACCACACTAGAGTATTCAGAACCTAAGGCTTGAATGTGAAATCTTTTAAGAAATTTTTGTGGGTTTTTTGACATAAAATGAGAATTTAATTTTTTCCAGATAATGGAAGTAATATTAGCTCTGTAGAAAGATTTCAAATAATGCAGAGAATAGAAAGTATAGAAAGTGAAAACTTCATAGTCAAAAGCCTAAGACACTTCTGATTTTAAACATTAAGAATTTAATGAGAGGATCCTTCCAGACCTACTTTTGTTGATATATACATATATATATATAACCACAAAGGTATCATGAAAATCAAAGTATTACTTGCTCAGTCATGTCCAACTCTTTGGGACCCTGTGGACTATAGCTCACCAGGCTCCTCCATCTGTAGGGTTCTGCAGGCAAGAATACTAGAATGGGTAGCCATTCCCTTCTCCAGGGGATCTCCCCAACCGAGGGATCAACCTAGGGATCAATGGGTCTCCTGCATTACAGGCTGATTCTTTACCATCTAAACCACCAGATCCTCTTATTGAAGCAAATGTCTATGGAATGTAGTCCTCTCCTGCAGCCCTCCAGACCTTTGGATTTGTTCTGACAAACTGCAGTGTTATCATCAAGTCCATTTTCCAGAGGCAAAAGGTAACTGGATAAAGTAGGTGAGCCAGGATATCTTGCCTCATCTAAGAGAACTTCTCTGTATATTGTTTAATGCAGTACAGATATCATTTCTAATCGACATACCTAATATCAACCTTTTTAATCTACCAGCATTCCCAGAAATCTTGCTCCTGGCAGCCACACACTGTTCAACCTGTACAACCACATATGGAGGCTCTGTTATTCCTCATCGTTTCTCTCTGGAGCCATCTTTGCACCAGTTGATAGGAAAAGGAGAAAAGTAAAGGAGCCCATATATGTTGAGAGCTATATTAGCAGAACTTCTGCAGGTGTGCCCTCAAAGGGCAAAACTAGCCTCAATACCTTTTAGAAAGAGTCCAACTGACTTTTTCAGTTAAGGCAATTGCACCCCACTCCAGTACTCTTGCCTTGAAAATCCCATGGACAGAGGAGCCTGGTGGGCTGCAGTCCAGGGGGTCACGAAGAGACCAACACGACTGAGTGACTTCACTTTCACTTTTCACTTTCATGCATTGGAGAAGGAAATGGCAACCCACTCCAGTGTTCTTGCCTGGAGAATCCCAGGGACGGGGGAGCCTGGTGGGCTGCCGTCTCTGGGGTCACACAGAGTTGTACATGACTGAAGCAACTTAGTAGCAGCAGCAGCAGTTACACATTCATTATACGCAACATGCCATAGAATGTAATGGAGATCTAATTCTGTTAATACAAGTCACCATAAAAAGTAAAAATATCTAAGAGTAAGTATACATTTATTTTATTTATAAATGAGGTTTTGGTGTAATTATATGTGGGTTTTTTTGTGGGGGAAGGGTAAACAATAAAACATATTGAAGATGTAAAAAAGAAGTTTTTTTCCGACTGCACTTCACAGCTTGTGGGATTTAGTTCCCCAACCACGGATCAAACCCAGGCCCCCAGCAGTGAAAGTACAGAGTCTTAACCACTGCACCATCAGCGAATTTACAATAAAAAGATTTCTCAAGCAGAAATATATCCCTAGCTGTTTAAAATTAGCGCTCATTAAGAGGCATTCTCTCCACTCCTCTGAGGAGAATCTTACCCAGTAGTAAAGCTGTGTGTGACCATTTTCTCTCTCTGCTTTTGAATTTTAATAGCACGTGCTGGAAAAAAATTAAATAGTATTCCATTATAACAATGTTTTAGTTAATACAGAATGTATTAAAATTTGGAGGTAATAGTGACTACTTAATATACCTAATTTCCAGAAATGAATACCAGCTATTAACAGAGACTATCAGTGTTGCTAGGAAGGAAATTCATTGTGCTTTTTAAATCTGATACTGTGCCTCAATCTTCATAATGTTTTGTAAGGAAAGTTAAGGATCTAATTAATATTGTGATCGACAACATTCATGTGTACAGAAGGTATGTACACAGCCCCTGCTTATATATGCTGTAGTTATTTTGTGAATCAACATAGTTCCTATCTGTATTAACATCAGCACAGATGAAATTTATATCTAGTATAGATCTTCAGAGGAAACTATAATTTTTTCTTTCTTCCTTTTTTTTTTAAGTTAGCATTTTTCAGCTCAACATTCCCTGCAAACCAGCATAGTGTACCAAAGTGCCTACTTTAAAATGACACAAGTTATGCTACTATTTAAAAACTTTAGGAAACTCCAAATGTCTTCTTAGAACTATTAAAGGTGGGAGCCACAGACAGGTCAAGAATAAAGTACCTTTGCTGTGTTTGAAAGAATAGGGCTCTGACACAGGTAGAATCCATTGAAAGGAAAACCCACAAGCTTATTCCTCCAAGAAGGGCTAAGGAGTTGCTTTCCTAATGTACTATATTAAAGTGTTTCTAAAGCATGTGTGGATTGCTCTTTTCCAGTTTGTCTTCTAGTACTAGTCTTGGTATTATTTGTTTGTGCAGATGAGGCAGTGAAGTGGAAAGTGAAATGGATGAGGAATTAGATGACTCTTCAGAACCTCAAGCCAAAAGAGAGAAAACAGAGCTGAACCAGGCGTTTCCGGTGGGTTGCATGCAGCCTGTTCTCGAGAGTGGCGTGCAGCCAAGCCTCCTGAATCCAATTCACAGCGAGCACATCGTCACAAGTACTCAGACTATCAGACAGTGCAGCGCTACAGGAAATACCTACACTGCAGTCTAAAGGATATTAAAGTGTATTTTTCCAGCTAACATTAACCCTGTTGATATTGGGCTTAAGTTGAAATTTTAATAAGCCTGAAGGTCGACTATTGTCAAATACTATCTGTGCTGAACATTACCTTTTCAGAGTTGTGAAATGGAATGGGTGTATGTATTTTGCCAGGTCTTTTTTTTTTAACATAAGCAAAATTATTTGCCTCTTAATAATGAGTTTTTTTCCCTTAGTTTTGGGTGTCAAGAAGGATTTTTACAACACTTAATGTCAGTGTTTTTGTTTTCTTATAATTAAAAAGTAATTTACATTTTTGTAGCTTAAAATATTTTATTGTTGATTGTTAGTCTTGGTGTATGATTTCATGTGTAAGTTTTTAATTAGATGCACTTCTGTGAAATATCAAAAGAAATTATTTTCTTTGATTTACACTGGAGGCATGCACATTTGGCAGCAGATGCATCAAATTTGCTTTTGAAAGGTGCTTTTCATCGGACAGAACCACAAGACACTATTTTGATAACATTTTGGAGTACGGAGAGAGAATACAAAGCATTTTTATTATAGTGCTAGAGGGTTGGGAAGGTCATCTATTTTTCTCTGAAGAAAAATTGAGCTGTGCATTTATCAGTTCAGAGTAAATGACAGAATTGCAAGAGATTATGCTAATAAGTACATAATTTGTGTACATAATTATTAAACCATGTTAATGCAAGCTTCCGTTAAACATTGAATTTTAACTGTTATTTGCATACCAATTCCTCTGTTTAAAGACTACTGATTCTGTATTTGGGACACTACACAGATGCATTCTGCTGTTGAGTGGGGCTGTTATAGTTAGATACTGAAGCTGAAAAAAATGACTTGACTTTTTTTTTTTTTTTAAGTGTACACGCTACTTATGCTGAGCTGGACATACAGGAAACCATTCCATTTGGATGACTTTCTTTTATTCCAGGTCTTTTTCTTAATAGTAGTTCAATGTGCTGCTATTGTAAAAGAAAATTTATAGAATGCAAGGAATGTAGCAACCTGCATATCGTTATTTCCTTCAAAACTATTTCCTGGTTTCTAAAGTCCGTGGATTTAAATTTTAAACAGAACCTGAAGGCAGTGTAACTGGCACACCGCACTGCTGCTTACCTCCAATTCTGTCGGATTTGGATAGGTGGCTGGGTGGACCAGTGCCATTGAAGAATGTACATCAGGGATCATCGTACCTCGGCTATTACATGGTGCCTTAAAACAGAACTGAAGCTAAGGTTTAGTAAGGCTTATTTTGTTCATGTGAATTCCTTTTCAATCCATTTGACAAGGTGTGCCTGTCACTTTCAGATTGCCGAAGTGAGGACAGGTAACATGTTCTTCAAAGGAAATTTAGGGAAAGCTAAGCAAAACAAAAAGACAAAAATCACTTCCCCTCTTTGAGTGACCGTGAATTTATTTTTGTTCCTAGAGCTGAAAATTACTTGATTACAAATCACATTGCTTAAAGATTAAGGATCAGATTGCTGTTGTGGAGTAGCAGGCTATTTTTAATTACCAACTTTATTACATAAAATCATATATGTTTTAGACCATTCTTATCTAGTTATAATTTAAGAAAATTAACAAAATAAGCAGGTACTTATTGAAGTGCATCTTTTCAGTCTAAATGTTTCTCTGTGTGTCTCAGTGTCTGTGTGCCCATGCACACGGGAGTGTCTGTGGGCAGGAGTCAGCTACAAAGTCAGAAGGTGAGATCCCAGAGAGGACACACCCATCCCGATTTTAATTTCTGTGAAAAGTGAGGTTCTTTTAAGCACTCAAATTATTAACAAAAGAACAGGCACGTCCATTTATTTAAATAGTTCTAAAAAAGCTAATTAGCAAAAATAAATAGTATACAAATACACAGAGCCAAAAAAAGGGAAAGCACAAAATGATTTACAGATTATTAATGAGGCCTATGTTAAACTCAAGAGGTTTATCTTCTCAGTTTTATTAGGGTTGGGGTGGGGGGTGGGAAGGAGAGAGTGAGCCAATCTAATCTGTTAAATTGAAAATACCAAATGGCTTATTGGGTAACACGTAGTACATTTCAGCTGCTGTTACCTGATTGCCTTAGACTATTCAAATAACTAAGATCAACAAAGCTTCTTAAGTTTAAATGATTTAGATACAATTTTTTAATTGATTCAAATTTTGTATCATACAACTCACATATTTTGAAAGTCTTCACTAGCATCCTAGCATCACCTTCTTTAAATATCATTTAAATGATCATTCCCCTTTTTCCTCCCCAAAAGGCAATGAATTTGCACTATCACACACACACACAAGCAAACAAAGAAAACACCTTAAAGCTGCAAAGACGTGTATCTACTTCATTGTGCATTAGAAAGGGTTTACAGGTAAAATTAAAATCTAAAAAGGAAAAAATCATTCTTCATTATGACCCTCCTTTCTGAATTTTTTCACTTTCCCATTTACCACCCCCAGAATGATATTATATCTATATTGGACCAAATGTATTTACTGGTTTCATCTTGTTTATTGAATGATTTTAAATATTTATTATCACTGTTTAATGTTGGATATATTTGTATCATGAGAGGAATCTGACAGATAATGGGCAAATTTAGACTGGTGAAATTTAGGGATTGGGTGCCTCCAGGATTCAGCATTTCTTCCAGTTGTTCATGGTTTGTTCTAAATTAGGACAGATTAGAGGAATCAAATATTATTACATTTCAATGACTATTACAACATTCTAATGTCTTTTATGAACACAGGAACATTGATTCTTTGTGACTAGGGTAAGCAGTTCCGACCAATAGATAAAATAACATCTGTGGTCTTGCTATTTCCAGTTATCTGTAATCCACAGAAAGACACACACAGCTTAAACAATTTTGACTTTGAATTGTGAAATATTATTAGAAAATAAAAGCATAATTTATACAGTTGAGCAAATTGGAGCAAACATTGAATTTTTTTCATTTTTTTATTCACAGAAACGATTATCTTTTCTAAATAATATTGACAGTAACACTCTCAGAGTAGATTTACTGATGAGTGAAAGTACACATTTTAAGGACCTCTTAATATTTCTTGACATTGTAATAAAATACTAGTCATGAAAGTATCTATATAGACCCAGTGCTAGATATTCGGTGAGGAAAAATGTGAGGAGGACATGTTGGCTATTTTTAAGTTTCTAAAAAGATATTTGCATGTAATAGTATTGAGTATCATGGGTATAGTTTGACCTTCATATACGATTTGAGAATCATACCCAAAAGATTTGCATTCACAAAGCCAGTGAACAATGGGATGAAATGGCTGAAATATCTCCTTTGGAACACAGGACCCAATTTAAAATTTTTTCTCTGGATATCAAATGGCTGGTCACTTTTTCAGGATTCTCATCCAAACTATGTTTGGACTGACTGTATAAGTCTTACTGCCTTTTCAGAAATCTGCTTTCCTTTTTGTGCTTTTTCTTGTACTGTATAGCACGGTTCATGCACCTCTCTTTAGATGGTGTACTTTAAAAACAAAAGTAAATTTTAGAAAATGATTTTTAACACTGCATACCTAAAATTAGTAGTGTGCATCATTGACTGCCTTTGATTTGTAGTAGACATGTAAAAATGAACATGTTCTTGTAGAATGCTGTCAAAGTCATTCAGGACTGAATATGGTTTCATAACCATAATCATGAACCTTTTTACATGAATGCACTCTCTAGAAGTGCAAATTGTGATGCATTTTCAAATTGAAAAATTCTTCAGATGTATTTGAAATGTCTAAAATAATGCTGTGCTTGAAACATTAGTGTAAAAAAAGTGTAGGTCACTGTGATGTTGGTCCTCCTTGTTGGACACAAGTAGAAAGTAAAAAACTTTGGCAAGTCACCTTTGTGTACAATTTGAGGCAGTGGTTATATTACAATAAATTGACCTTTGTTATAACCTCCCCTCCTCCAAATTCCTGGTGAGAAAAATAATAATCATCAAAAAACTAAAGTTAGAATTTATGATTTGTATGAATCACACCAGAACATGGGGGAGAGGGGTTGGCATGCAGTGCTACTGAAAATTAGGCTTGTCACTAGATCAGATCAACCTCCATGCGTGTGGTTAGAACAAATCAATTAATGGAATCCTAGTATTTCTGCAAGCTTGGTGATTTTTAAAAACTGGAATAGAAGCATTAATTCAGTGCTTAGTTCTAGTATTAGAAAACCCCTTTAATGTAATGCCTTGTATTAACCCTTTGAGCATTGTAAGATATACAATGGGGGACAAAAGCCTTTCAGATCATTTATTTAGACTTAGACCGGTAAAATATACTCTATATCCAAATGTCTAATTATGCTGTTTTTTTAAAGGGGGGGTAGGAAGATAAAGTGTTTCCATGCTGAACACTTGCATTTTATATACAACTCTTAATTTTCTTCAAGAGGGCTTGATATATTTATTCCCAAATATTCACTGCCATCTAAGGAAGTGTACTGTTTACAGAAAAAAAAATCAACTTTTCTAGCATCACATCATAACTCTAGAAAAGGAGGACAAATACATGGGCCTGTAGACCTATGTCATTACTGATCTCTGCACGTTGAAAGTACCTAGATTGCCTTTAAAAGGTATGATAAAGAAAGGGTTACATTTTTTTTTCCCCAAACAGAACAAAAGATCTCGTTTATTTAGCTTTAGAAAGTACAGTTGTAAGTGAAGCCTTAGAAATGAGTGGATAAAGAAAAGCTGAACTATGGGGGCAGGTAAGCTATTTGGAGTTAGATCTCTCATAAAATATTGTTTGGGAATTTCATGTAGGGCATAATTTTATCTATGCTCCAAAACTTTAATACTTTGTCAAAATAATTATATATAGATAAATGGCACTTGATTTTAAGCTCATCTGTCAGGAGATGCTATGACTACTGCTTCTGATATCTGTAAATGCCAGTGTGCTTACACAATTGCTGACTTTGTTCAAGGGCCTCTCTGCGTGCACTGGGCCCCCTCTGTCCCCTGCTCAAGGGAACTTGAGAGCCTATCATCTGCAGATGTGCTTGTGCTGCGCTAGCCAGGCGCTCATGAAGAGTGTAACCTATTCTGATGTCTGGTGAAAGGACATCCATAGCATAGTGCAAGTTTGCCGTAAACCTTGCTTTTTTTAGGCAGTTTAGGAAGTCAAACCATGCAAATTACTCATGTGTTAACATGCAATACTCAAAGGGTTTTAATTTAACTCTCTTCTTTTGAATTCTTCATGATGATTTACTGTAAATGCTTCTAAGTTTGCATGCCTTGATCATTGCTGCTAGTGATTTTATGTGCCAGTAGACCTGAGTTTAGTTTACCAACTTTACTTAAATAGTAAAAGCCACTTACAAAGTGACTGCCTAGGATTTTTTTTTCTTTTGGTTTGAAGTAATTGGTAATATGTCCTATTTTCAAAGATGTATTCTGTCTTGTATTTGGTTCTGGTATTTGATCCTTTCCCCTCCCCTCCACTTCTTTCCTTTGTTTTTTTTAAATGAATTATGATGTTGGGATTGGAAGCCCTGAGTAATGAAATCTTTGGTAAGGATTGTTTTTATGTAGCTCAGTAATGAGGACAAGTCTTTATTAGAGGGATTATGATTCTGGGGAGGAAAAGAAAAAGTGAAAACTCCCATTGACTGTTGATAACCAAGTAAATTTTTCCTTCAATGAATTAATACTTTTGAATAAATACTTGCCTTGTTTTAACCTGCTAAACACAATTTTAAATGACCCAGTAACAGAGGTATTGAATTTTATTCGTTTAAAAAGCATCTTTTGTACCAAAGCAAATTTTTTTCTCATCTCCATCATCAATTGGGACCTATGGTGGTGACCAATGCGTTGGTTACAGAAACTATAAGTGAGTGCTTGAGAAAACTTGGAAATTTGTGCCTGGGGTGGTAAACTTTTAATTAGGTTAATTGTAGTGCTTACCAATCAGTAATTCTACTATCACTCAGGGCTTTCGTACCTTCTAGGTAAAACTTATTTCATTGTGTTTTTTTAAAATATTGTATTTTTTTTTAAGTGCCATCATTTAAATTTCACTTAGTAAGTGGCAGATTACATTTTATTCAGTCCCACAAGCACAGAAACATAGTAACACTAGGAGATATTTGAACATTTATTTTACAATCGACTGAATATATTATGTAAATGAGGTAAGCAACTTTTGTAGAGATTGTATGTGTGAGATAATGTAATGTTCTTTTCCAGTTTTGGACTACAGTTGAATAAACTTTTTAATTATTTAAAAACATCTTTACTGAATAACATGTGATGGTTTTTTGTATAATGTATTTGATTTTGTAAATACGTATTTCCTGATGTGATTTTTGTGAGAAATGCTAAATCTTTTAGTATATCATGTCCTCTCAAAATTGGCAGGAGCTAAATAATAGTTTGTGGGCAATTTGTATTGTGTACTGTACAATAACTGGGGAACTTTTATAATTATAAAAATATATATTAACTTTTAGTGTGTTGTTTAAACAAATGACTGGAACATACTAAAGATATTAGTAGGATTTTTCTGAATATTTCAGACTTGAACTCAGGCTAGCTTCCTTGTGTTTTTCAAAACAAAATGGTGTCTTGTCTTTTAAAATCAATAAATTTGTTTCCTTGTTACAAATACATTTGAAATGGCTTGATTCCCTCCCCCACCCCGAAACACTCGCACACCTCATAGCATTGCCAGGAAGCATATATTACACTGCCTCATCTAGGGTGTCTATCATTCACTAGTTTAGAAACAAAATTAAGTTGTTTTCCTTGTTTGTGTCAAATGAAATTGGCAATATTTACACATGAACAGCACAAAAAGAGAAAACAAAATTATAAGCCCAGCAGGGTACAAATCTTACCCTCAAAGAAAATTAGTGATTGAGGCTGTTTAATTTCAAAAGCTGTCAACATGCCCATTGTAAATCCAGATTTTTGGATGTTCATAATGTGTTTGTTTTGTGTCACTTCACATTGATATTTGGCACCCAAGTTTCTTGCTTAGATTGAAACAGTTTATTAAAATTCATTTTAATACACTTAAGATACCCTGCCTCAATTTTTCTTTTTTGAATTATGTATTTACATTCAGGAAAATTCACCCTTTGTACAAAGAAGTAAGAGTTCACAGTTTCTAACCTTTTTTTTTTTTTGTACTTGGTTTCTCTTGGAAATCTGAGGTTCTCTGGAGGCAACCACAAAATGAGGCGCCAGACCAGTGATACTGGTGAACTGGAGAGAGACAGAGAGGCACAGCTCCAAGCCTGGGATCACCAGCCTCCGTTCCCTGAGGCAGGAAGGGTGCCCCTGGGCCAGAGCTCCTAGACCAGCAAACGGGCTCCTTCTAGAAAGTCTGGGGGTTTCTCTCAGTCAGCTGTCTGTGCGGTGCCCCCAGCACGGCTGTCTCGCCACTGTTCCAGTCCTGTGGTGTCTAGGACTGCAAGTCCCCCATCCTCCCCCAGTCATGTGACTGAGCCGTGTTCCCAGTGCGCAGCCACCAAACCCAGGCACCAGACAGGTGTGAAAGTTTCCTTCTAATTAATACTGGCTCAGGAGTGCAGCAAAGAAGAGGGCACCTGCCAGAAAGAAGAGAGAAAGACCTACCAAAAAATAATAATAATAATAAACCCCGCTCGAGCGAGGGGATGGTGCCTACCTTTTGTGCCAGAGGATGCCGGTAGTTCCCAGGTGAGTGGGCCACACACTCCACGCCGCTTGTGATAGAAGCAAAGAAGCCTCCTCCTTCATTTCAAGTCTGCACGGAGCCGGGGGCGGTGAGTCTGGGCGCTCCAGCCCTTTAGGAGCCCTTCTCAGTTTTGCTAAAGCCTTGTGGGTCCCCTGTTGGTTTTCAAATGGTTTAGATGTTTTAAGGGCTTGTCTGTGAGGGGAAGGTATTAAAAGTTGGGCACCTGGCTCCTCAGGCAGTAGTTCTGGATTTTGAGTTCTCTTCTGATTGTGTGGGGTTGGGCATGAAGTTTAAGGTGAGGTTGTGTTCCAGTCTCTCCTACCCAGTTTAATGTATTTTTGTTCCTGGTTTAGTCAACATGTCGCAGTTGCTCAGCCAGCCTTTAGGGTTTTATTAGAGAAAATTTTTTCCATCTGTAGCTATAGCTTCGCTGTGTCTATGGGAGAGGTGAGTCAGGAATTTAATCCTCAGGAACCTCTCTGTCTTGATCACTGCAGAATTCTCTGTGTAGCATGGTACTTGGCATATTTTATAATTAACTAATTAATTTAGGCTGTGTTGGTTCTTCCTTGCAGCGAGCGGGCTTTCTCTAATTGCGAGGAGCAGGGGTGGTTCTTCCTTTTGTTGCTGCGGCTTTCCTTTGCAGTGGCTTCTCTTGTGAGCACAGGCTCTAGGCGCCTGGGCTTCAGTGGTTGCAGCTTGCTGATTCTAGGCTCCTGGGCTCAGTAGTTGTGTGTGGGCTTAGTTGCCCCCTGGCATGTGGGATCCTCCCAGACCAGGGTTCAAACCTGTGCCCTCTGCATTGGCAGGCTGATTCTTTACCCTGGACCACCAGGGAAGTCCTTGGCGTGAATTATTTAATAAACAAATAACTTGTTTGAATTGAATACCTTAATTCATTGTACCTAATGTTTATACAGTTTTAAGGTTCATGGTTTCTGCCATTACAAATAATTCTTACAAACTCCTCTTGTGCATTTTGTCTGTGCATTTATCCCATTTTTCCTGTAAACATATTCTGTACACACATTTCTAAAAGCCTAAAATGGTAAAAACTATTTTTGGAACACATTGCTGAACTCTGTGAAAGCCGAAACCAATTTATAATTCCTTCAAAAACTCTGAATCAAATCTCGGGAAACAAATTAGTTGAAAAAAATTGTTTTAAAGGCATCTTATGTTTGATCTAGGACTATTTACCTTTTTATAGGCAGAGAAATCAACACTTCAGAAAATTCCTGAATATTTGGCAAATAGATTACCCAGCAAAATGATAGTTGATTATTTGGAAACTTTCCCTCAGCAATGGTCATATTAATTGTAAAGGCATTTTGGGCAAGTAAATATTTTATACCTCAAGTGGTCATCCTAAAGTTAAACTTGGAATACAAGTTACAAATACAACACTAAACACTTATGTTAACATATCATTACATCACTGTCATTTTAACTGTAGCCAGTTGAACATACCTACATATTCTCAGAACACTTCACTGTGTGTATTAAGTAGAGGAACTGTTTTTTAAATTATGGAAAAGAAAAAAATTTTAATCTTTCTGAGCTAAAGAAATGACTCATAATCTTACCAAACTGAAAACAACCCATTTCCTTCAAGTGTAGAATGGATAAAGACATTACAGGCTATTTATGTAAGGAGTACCATATGTTAGTGAATTAAACAGAGTACAATTAACTTGATAAATTTCACAAACATTCCATGGAAAAAAGAAGACAAACATGAAGGACTACATGTTACATGATTTCATTTATAAAGTTCAAAACCAGGAAGCTGTATACTAGAGTTTATACCTTTGGAGAGGAGAAAACCCAAACTTGGGTCTGCTGGCCTGTATGCAGTAAAGCCAGTCTACTGACACTAGATTATGGAGAAATGCAGCATTTATTTCAGGGCACCAAACGAGGAGTCCAGGATAGCTAGTGCTCAAAACACCAGAACTCCCTGATGTATTTCAGGAGAACATTTCTAAAAGCAAGATGGGGTGGGTGGTGGTGAGTGGGGTCTAGGTTATGTGATCAGCTCATGTACAGTTCTGATTGGCTGATGGTGAGGTAATAGGGCAGTGTCACAGGAGTTAACACCATAAATCTTTTTTTTTAAGTTAATTTTTATTTTTTAGTTTGTTTTGCTTTACAATACTGTATTCATTTTGCTATACATTGACATGAATCAGCCACGAGTGTACATGAACTCCCAATCCCGACCCCCACCTCCCCCCTCCCGCCCCACACCTTCTCTCTGGATTATCCCCATGCATCAGTCCCAAGCATCCTACATCCTGCATCGAACCTAGACCGGCAATTTGTTTCACCTATGATATCATACATGTTACACTGCCACTCTGCCAACTCGTCCCACCCTCTCCCTCTCCCAGAGTCCAAAAGGCTGTTCTATACATCTGTGTCTCTTTTGCTGTCTTGCGTACAGGTTTATCATTACCATCTTTCTAAATTCCATATATATGTGTAAGTATACTGTATTGGTGTTTTTCTTTCTGGCTTACTTCACTCTGTATAATCGGCTCCAGCGTCATCCAAAATGAGTATACTACCCAAAGCAATCTACAGATTCAATGCAATTCCTATCAAGATACCAGCAGTATTTTTCACAGAGCTAGAACAAATAATTTCACAATTTGTACGGAAACACAAAAAACCTCAAATAACCATAAATCTTTTGATTCTAGTAGGTCTGGGGGCTACATGTTCATGGTCATCAACGAGTTCATTTCTTCCATTTGGTGGTAGTTTTCACATAATAAAACAATTCAGGAAATGTGCATCAGATACGATTGCGTAGGTACTTTAGCAAGGTGATAAAGCAGAGGATATGGAGAAGGGGTCTGTCTCAGGAAGGCGTCATGGGGTACTGCTTGGTTACAAAAACACTTGCAATTAGAAAAGAGCAAAGTTTTGTGATGCTAACAACATTCTTGTCTTGATCTGTGTAGTGGTTATCTGTACATTTAGATTAAGATAATTTATTGATTGAACTGATTTTTTAAAAACATCGAAACTAGTCTATGTTCAGTCTCCCCTAATGGCTTAAAATCCCAAATCCACCAAACAGTTTTCGTAAGCCCAGGAAACATTTAACTTACGCATTCGCATCCCAAATGCTGTGTTCCAGATTTACATTTAACACATTATTTAATGATGTCTTGAACCAGAAGTAGCTATGAAATGTTCATGCTTCAGTAATCACAGTTGACTACTGCCTACCTGATTTCTTGTATCTTGTTACAAAAGGATATATTATGTTGGAGTTGATTTAACAAATAAATGCTAAGCATAATCTTTTTAGAAAAAAAATCTGAGTGCCTAGTAAGTTAAGAGTAAGGATACACTCTGTAACAGAATATCTCGGAGAGTCTCCCAGGTTTACAGGTTGTCAAGATCCTGCAGAAATGTCTCTCAGTGGTCTAGAGGGCTCGGTGTTTGTCCACTTTGCCCAAATGCCTATTCAGATGATTACATCAGCAGGTTCTGTGTGTTAGAAGAGTAGCTCTGTGATCTTGAAAACACAGAGGCCTCGCTGTGTGTGACTCCTGGCAGCAAACTAAGGCCTCAAAATGTGTCTGGGGGAACCCTAAGAAACAGAAGATATGAGCAGGAAATCACACTGTTTGTATTGCATAAATGGGATGATTTACTTGCTTCATGGGTGTGCTATCACTACAGTATGCCCAGTGCCAGTCAGTTAAACCTAGGATGTCATATGGCCATCCTGAATGGTTTGCAGAATCCAAAATACCACACAGCTTATGACTAGTGAAACAGCAGCACTCACACCGTTACATAGAAATGCTTTTGCTAAGCAGTGTCATAAGAATGCCAAGAGCCAGAGAGGGGAACTCCAGGGCTTGCCTGCCCCACTCCTCAAGTTCTCCCTGTCCTTGCTGGCTCTCAACTGTTGAGCCAGTGGGGATGTCTACTCTCACTGTTTGTGCGCCTTTCAGTCCTGCCTCTCTACCCCAGCTTTTAATGTACTCAATTTTCTGGCACTAGAATGTTTCTGTATCTTATTTGAGGCCCAAATTCTTAAAAAAAATTTTTTTAATGAAAGTATAGTTGATTCACAATCTTGTATTAATTCCTTCTGTATAGCAAAGTGACACAGTTATATATATGTGTGTGTCTGTATATATTCTTTTCCATTATGATTTCCAGTATGGTTTTCTTATGGTTTGTCACAGAATATTGAGTATTGTTCCCTGTGCTCTACAGTAGGAGCTTATTTTTTATCTACCCTATATATAATAGTTTGCCTCTGCTAATCCCAAACTCCCATTCCTTCCCTACTTTCCTCTCCTCTCCCTTGGCAACCATAAGTCTGTTCTCTATGTCTTTAAGTCTGGTTCTTTTTTTCATAGATATGTTGATTTGTATCATATTTTAGATTCCACATGTAAGTGATATCATTTGTCGTTCCCTTTCTGATTTGCTTTGTTTAGTATGGTAATCTCTAGGTTCATCCGTGTTGCTGCAGATGGCACTATTTCATTGTTTTTTATTGCTGAGTAATACTCCGTTTGTGTGTGTGTGTGTGTGTGTGTGTGTGCATGCATGCATGTGTGTGTGTTTACACCATGTCTGCTTTATCCATTTGTCAATGGACATTTAGATTGTTTCCATGTCTTAACTATTGTAAATAGTGCTGCTGTGAATATAGGGGTACATGTGTCTTTTAAAATTATAATTATTTCCAGATATATGCTCAGAAGTGGGATCACTGACTCATAAGGCAAGTCTATTTTTAGCATTTTTGAGGAACCGCCATACTGTTTTCCATAGCGGCTGCACCAATTTACAGTCCCACCAACAGGGTAAGAGGGCTTCCTTTTCTACACACCCTCTCCAGCATTTGTTATCTGTGCTTATTGTTGTTTAGTCGTCAAGTCATGTCTGACCCTTTTCACCCCCACGGACTGCAGCGTGCCAGGCTTCCCTGTCCTTCACCATGTCCCAGATCTTGCTCAATTCATGTCCATTGAATCAGTGATGGCATCCAGCCATCTCATCCTCTGCTGCCCCCTTCTCCTTTTCCCTTCAGTCTTTCCCAGCATCAGGGTTTTTGTTTCGTTAGGTCCCTTTTGTTTATTTTTGTTTTTATTTCTATTGCCTTAGAAGACTGACCTAAAAAGATGTTGGTAAGATTTACGTCAGAGCATGTCTTTTCCTATGATCTCTTCTAGAAGTTTTACGGTGTCATACCTTATGTTTAAGCCTTTAAGAGAGACCGAATTTCTTAATAGTGTATAGGTGCATCAATTCTAACATAGGGTGTTTCAAGGTGGTTTCTGGGGGAAGGCATATCTGCTGTCATGTTCTGCTGGGAGAATTCTGAAGCATCACCATCAACTATTAGCTTTTCCATGGGTAACGGAGTTCGTCTGAATCTGGTCCAAAAAGTATTTTCATTAGGAGTTAGGGCAAATGGACCCCTTTCCAAAACATAATAAAGTAAAATTGCACGGAAGTATACAAAGTTAAAAAACCTTCTTCCTCCCAATCTAGTTCTACTTTACAAAGGGAATGGCTAATAAGTGTTCTGTTAACCAGCAGAAGGGAAGCTGGATATAAGAGATTTAAAAAATACTTTTTTAACAGTGGCTGAGCACCGAAGAATTGATGCTTTTGAACTGTGGTGTTGGAGAAGACTCTTGAGAATCCCTTGGACTGCAAGGAGATCCAACCAGTCCATTCTGAAGGAGATCAACCCTGGGATTTCTTTGGAAAGAATGATGCTAAAACTGAAGCTCCAGTACTTGGGCCACCTCATGCGAAGAGCTGACTCATTGGAAAAGACCCTGATGCTGGGAGGGATTGGGGGCAGGAGGAGAAGGGGATGACCAAGGATGAAATGGCTGGATGGCATCACGAACTCAATGGACGTGAGTCTGAGTGAACTCTGGGAGTTGGTGATGGACAGGGAGGCCTGGCATGCTGTGATTCATGGGGTCGCAAAGAGTCAGACACGACTGAGCGACTGAACTGAACGAACTGAACAGTGAATTTATGTGTTGTGAAATTTACACCCACTGCTAAAATTCTTGGGCTCCTGTAAATGGCATGCCCTCTCCCTAAAATTCAGTGAATTTCAAAGTTTCCACTCAACATTGAATGTCAGATTTATTAGGATGCCTAAATGCATTAATTTATTTTGTCTGCATCATCAAGACAAATACATGAGGCAGGCACAGTTCCTCTGATCTTCGTGCACAGGACTGAAGGACCAGCAGGAAGGGCTGGTAGAGGGCTTCTCTCTCTGCTCATCGAGGGCAGCTGCTTAGTCTTGGGTTTACAAGAACCTTGTTCTTCATATTTGACTTTATATAAATTTTTTGACACTAAGAATGAATTTGAATAGGAAGGTTCAAGGGGACCAAGATCTATTTAAAACTCCATGACACACTCCACTAAGCAAAGATAAAAATGGGAAATGTGTGTAACACATGACTCATGATTCCTTTAACTTGGTGTTACACACTGCACTGATTCACATAACGGATCTCTGAGAAATTAGAGTATGGACCTGGTACAGCTATACAAGGAGTGAGAGTAATGAGTCTGGAGAGGAAGCTCATTCCAGAAGGGAGATGACAACTCCTTAACTCATGATGGCGAAGCCTAGAGCACTAGGGTGAGGTGCATAGCTGGTAGCTTAACTGATCTGATAACCTCTAACACTCCTTCAGATTTGGGATACTTCTTCTCTGAGAGGAGCCAAAATTATGAAATTTGGGTGTTCTTCATAATTGTCTGTGGATGCTTATCAGAATGTAATGCAGTTGGGGCTGGGCAGACTCAGCACTGATTGGCCATGATGGAAGGGTAAGTGTTGTTTTGTGGAGATGCTCTGACTACTTGCATCGTGGTGGGTGACATACAGCATAAATATTAGTTCATCTAATATCCCAACAACTCGACGGGATAGTTTCTATTATTTAAACCTCATTTTCTGGAGACAGTAAATATTTGTCAAGTGCTTTTTTAAACAACTTTTATGGGTAACTGCTGACACCTGCTGTCACACGATGCCACAAACCTCAGAATGTCCTCATTCTTTAAATAGCTATCCAAAGGTCAGTCCCGGGCACCATATGCTTCTTTGAACTTGTCAGCACCGATTTATCTGTGCCAGGGAAGGGCTGTGTTGTTGTGGGGAAGCAAACTTTCCTGATGGATCCTGATAGGAGGTTCAGTGGGACCACTAATAAATAACATGGATGTAGAGGAGAAGCAAAGGGTATGAGTTTTCCAGAACCGTCAATTGGGCTGTCTTCCATCCCCACCCACGCCCTCTGTTAACCATGTGGCCGTGAAAGTCACTTTTCTAAAGTTCAGCTTCGCCATCTGTAAAATCAAGATAAGAATAGGATGCATACCACAGAGATTAAAAGAGGCAATACAGGAGTTTAGGCAGTAATCTATGTGGGAAGACCCAGGGCATGCTTGAGGGAGGGCCTGCAGCTCCCACCCACCCCTGGGCAGTTCAAGAGGAAAGGCTTGGTCAGTCATTGCTATAATTAAGCCAGAGGGGAATGGCCTTTTCCTGAGATACCAGTCTTTCGGTTTTTGACAGCTAGTAAGTAATGAACTCTTTTGGAGTGCTTTCAGGAGCGGTAACAAGTACTGATTCACTGTCTTCCTTCTAGATATTTTTCACACATGCTTCCTTTGGTTAATGCTTTTCTACCATTCACTCTATCTTTATTAATTATTCCTTGAATGTTTGTTCAACTTCATCAGTTCAAGCCACTTGGACCTAGAATTTCCTTTTCTTCGGAAGACTTTAATTGACTGGTTCAATTTCTTTCATGGTTATGTTACAACTCAAGTTTTAAATTCCTTCCTAGGTTCAGGGTTGTGTTTTTTTTTTTTTTTTTTTCAGGTCAGTTTCGATAAGTTATATTTTTAAAGAAAAATTTTCATTTTCTGTTGGTCTTTCTATCTCATGTCATAAAAATGGTCCAGACATTTTCTTATGTGTTTGTATTCACTCTGAACATTGTCTAACTTACATGATCATTTCCTGTTTGACCATGGACAAGTTGGAAGTCTGTCTTACTTTCCAAACATAAGATTTTTTTTGTTAACTTGTGGTTGATTTGTCGCTTAATTACATTGCTGTCAGAGAAGAAATTCTGTATGATCTCAGTCTTTTGAGATGTGTGTAGGTTTTGCTCCATGACCCCGTATATAGTCAGTGTCCTTAAATATCATGTGTACCATAAAAGAATGCATTATTCAGGACTGTGTGCAGATTTTATGTACATCCTTGTGCTCTAGTTTGTAATTATGTTGTTCATATTTTTAATGTTCATACCGGTATGTTTTGTCTTCTTGTTCTATAATTTAGTCAGAAACATGAGTTTTTAGTCTTTTACTCTCTGATTATGGATTTGTTTACTTCTTGTAATTCTGTGTTTGCTTGTTTACTTATTGGCAGTATTGTTATAAGTATAGCAACTAAAAATTATTTTATCTTCCTGAAGGATTGAGCCTTTTACCATTAGGAAATGGCTTCCTTGTGCTGCGTTTTGCCTGGAAGTCTGTTGTCTAATATTAATTTGGATATACCAGTATTCTTTTGACTTATCCTTTTTATAATTTTACTTTCAGTTTTTGTACATCTTAATGTTTTAGATGCATTTCTTATAAATGGATGAAAGTTAGATGTTTTCAGAAAAATCATGGATGCTGGCAGGAACATTTACTCTATTTATGCCGATACAACTGCAGACATAATTAGGTTTCATCTATCATTTTGAGCCTTTGTCATGCCTGTCCTGTGTTTTCCTTCTCTGTCATTTCTATTGAACTGAATAATTTCTATTGTTACATTTCCCCTTCTGCTGGGTAAGATGTCATGTACTCTTTTTTCTATTCTTTTATTGATTAACTTAAATATATAATACAGTACACAGTATCATACATAATACATATTATTATTAACTATATGTATGATTAAGATCTAAAAGTATCAATACTTTTACCTTTGTCTTGGATAATGCACAGGCCTTAGAACAATTTAGCTCCATTTATTACCTACTCAGTTATATGTATAATTGATACATTAGAACTGTGTGTTTTAATTGTAAATGTAAGAAAAACACAATTCATAATTTTTCCTATAGTGTATGTATGCTAAGTCTCTTCAGTCGTGTCCAACTCTATGCAACCTCATGAACTGTAGCGGTCTCGCCAGGCTCCTCTGTCCTTGGGATTCTCCAGGCAAGAATACTGGAGTGGGTTGCCATGCCCTCCTCCAGGGGATCTTCACGATCCAAGGACTGAGCCCGAGTCTCTTACGTCTCCTGCACTGGCAGTCGGGTTCATTACCACCAACACCTCCTGGGAAGTTCTAAGTTTGTTTAAATTTATTTCTGTATTTACTTCCTTTGTCACAAAGGTATGATGTGTTTTTTTCATGATCTCCAAATTATTCTCAATCTGTAAAACATTATCAACTTCAGTTAAAAACTTGGTTCAACACAGCTCTACAAATATTTATTATCAAATACTCAGATCAACAGTAGAGAACCATCAACCTGCTGATTCCTGGATTGTTTGGGCCTGAAGGAACAGATATCCCTGCTCTGACAAGTAGTCTGTATGCATGCTCAGTTTTGACTGACTCTGTGCGACCCCATGGACTGTAGCCCACCAGGCTCCTCTGTCCATGGCATTTCCCAAGCAAGAATAATGGAGTGGATTGCCAGATCCTAATTCAGAGAATTTTCCCAACCCAAAGCTAGAACCCACGTCTTTTGCATCCACTGCACTGGCAGGCAGATTCTTTACTACTGTGCCAGACAAGTGGTCTCCTTAGATGTAAAATAGCATCATAATATAGAGAGTTTGCTGTGCTGTGCTTAGTCGCTCTGTTGTGTCTGACTCTTTGTGACCCCATGGACTGTAGCCCACCAGGCTCCTCTGCCCATGGGGATTCTCCAGGCAAGAATACTAGAGTGGGTTGCCATTTCCTCCTCTTCCTCCTTGACCAGGAATCGAACCGAGGTCTCCCACATCACAGGAGGATTCTTTACCATCTGAGCCACCAGGGAAGTCCTACGGAGTTCGTGGGTAGAGTAAATAAAACATTGTATGCCAGTGTGCCTTGTGAGGTGGCAGACACGTGTAAAGTCACTGCCCTCCACCTGGCATGGGCAGATTGTGTGACACTCGGAAACACTGGCTTTCCTGTCTTCCTCACCACTCCATAGGGCTTTGAAGTACTGGACTTGCACCCTGTTTCTGAAGGGTCTATGCTTCTGTGACTTTGGATTCATCCTATGCAGTGTTTCTTCATGCACAGTCATTTGGAGAGAGAGCAATGTCTTTGGCTAGAACTTCTTTCAAAATACATCCCCATGTTATCAGAGTCTTTTCGTCTCTTCATTAAACTATAGTATTGTCCCCACTTTCTCCTGTAAGTGTTTAGCACTTCACCTTTTCACCAGCATCACGCCTACCAGCTGGCAGTGACTAACCCATGATGACTGACTGAGCAATGGATATAGAAAACCAGGTGGGAACCCAATCAGGAGCTGTCAGTGCTGAGACAGGGAGGCAAGGCCACAGGCCAGCTGCACAGGTGCTGAATTGAATGGGAACCAGGGTCTGTGACGGGGCGGCTCCTCTGCTGAGATTGCAGGCATCTGCAGCCAGCAGTGCTCACTCTCAGTTAGGGAAGAGCCCATGGGGCTGAGGCTGAGTGTTGGGCAGAACTGAGGCTGGCATCCCCTCAACTCCTAAGGCCAACACAAAACAGTCCTGTGCAAAATAACTTGTGCAGGTGCTCAGAACCAGCTGACAGAGTAGAGGAAGCAAAACCAAAGGGAGGGATGAGATTGAGTAGTTGGCTTAATTGTCTGCATAACCATCCATTCATTTGCATATCCATTCTTTCACTCATTCACTCGATAAGCATTAAATACAAGGAGACTTCTAAGAATGTTCTTTTAAAAAAAAAAATTTATTTACTTTTGATTGTACTGCGCTTTTGTTACTGTGCGTGGACTTTCTCTAGTTATGGCAAGTGGGGGCTACTCTTCACTGTGGTATGCAGGCTTCTGTAGTTGAGGAACACGGGCTCTAACTGCATAGCTTCAGTAGTGGCAGCACACAGGCTTGGTAGTTGTAGCTCACGGGCCCTAGAGTGCAGGCTCAGGAGTTGTGGCACACAAGGTTAGCTGCTTTGCGGCTTGTGGAATCTTCCCAGACCAGGGACAAACTCATGTCCCCTACATTGGCAGGCAGATTTCTATCCACTGTGCCACCAGGGAAGTCCCCAAGGATGTCTTTAAATCCATGGAATCGACAAGTTTGCCTTATATAAGAACATACTCTTTTTCCTCCTGTGTCTGAAATAGTGACCATAGGGGGTAAATTAAAAAGATTGAAAATTATCATCGGCTTCACTTCAGTTCAGTTCAGTTCATTCGCTCAGTCGTGTCCGACTCTTTGCGACCCCATGAACTGCAACACGCCAGGCCTCTCTGTCACCACCAGCTCCTGGAGTTCAACCCAACTCATGTTCATTGAGACAGTGATGCCATCCAGCCACCTCATCCTCTGTTGTCCCCTTCTCCTCCTGCCTACAATCCCTCCCAGCATTAGAGTCTTTTCCAATGAGTCAGTTCTTCGCATGAGGTGGCCAAAGTACTGGAGTTCCAGCTTTAGCATCATTCCTTCAAAAGAACACCCAGGACTGACTCTTTTAGAATGGACTGGTTGGATCTCTTTGCAGTCCAAGGGACTCTCAAGAGTCTTCTCCAACACCACAGTTCAAAAGCATCAATTCTTTGGCGTCAGCTTTCTTCACAGTCCAACTCTCATGTGCATACATGACCACTGGAAAAACCATAGCCTTGACTAGATGGACCTTTGTTTGCAAAGTAATGTCTCTGCTTTTTAATACACTATATATGCTGGTCATAACTTTCCTTCCAAGGAGTAAGCAGCTTTAAATATCATGGCTGCAATCACCATCTTCAGTGATTTTGGAGCCCCCCCCCCAAAAAAAATAAACTCTGACACTATTTCACCTGTTTCCCCATCTATTTCCCATGAAGTGATGAGACCAGATGCCATGATCTTCGTTTTCTGAATGTTGAGCTTTAAGCCAACTTTTTCACTCTCCTCTTTTACTTTCATCAAGAGGCTTTTTAGTTCCTCTTCACTTTCTGCCATAGGGTGGTGTCATCTGCATATCTGAGGTTATTGATATTTCTCCTGGCAATCTTGAGATCCAGCTTGTGCTTCTTCCAGCCCAGTATTTCTCATGATGTATTCTGATATAAGTTAAATAAGCAGGATGACAAGACAATATACAGCCTTGACGTACTCTTTATCCTCTTTGGAACCAGTCTTTTGTTCCATGTCCAGTTCTAACTGTTGCTTCCTGACCTGCATACAGGTTTCTCAAGAGGCAGGTCAGGTGGTCTGGTATTAGGTGTTGGCATAGTCAATAAAGCAGAAATAGATGTTTTTCTGGAACTCTCTTACTTTTGCCATGATCCAGCAGATGTTGGCAATTTGATCTCTGGTCCCTCTGCCTTTTCTAAAACCAGCTTGAACATCTGGAATTTCATGGTTCATGTATTGTTGAAGCCTGGCTTGGAGAATTTTGAGCATTACTTTACTAGCATGTGAGATGAGTGCAATTGTGCAGTAGTTGGAGCCTTCTTTGGCATTGCCTTTCTTTGGGATTGGAATGAAAACTGTCCTTTTCCAGTCCTGTGGCCACTGCTGAGTTTTCCAAATTTGGTGGCATATTGAGTGCAGCACTTTCACAGCATCATCTTTCAGGATTTGAAATAGTTAAACTAGAATTCCATCACCTCCACTAGCTTTGTTCGTAGTGATGCTTTCTAAGGCCCACTTGACTTCCATTTCCAGGATGTCTGGCTCTAGATGAGTGATCACACCATCGTGATTATCTGGGTTGTGAAGATCTTTTTTGTACAGTTCTTCCGTGTATTCTTGCCACCTCTTCTTAATATCTTCTCCTTCTGTTAGGTCCCTACCATTTCTGTCCTTTATCGAGCCCATCTTTACATGAAATGTTCCCTTGATATCTCTAATTTTCTTGACGAGATCTCTAGTCTTTCCCATTCTGTTGT